>JASANW010001395.1:0-122285 GCA_030849725.1 Trypanosoma boissoni | reverse complement strand
GTGCTTAATCCTCCGCATCATATATATATATATATATATCATCTTTTGGATAAGTGGTAAGGAATCCGCTTCTCCACAGCCTCTATTGTGTACTCTGTTACGCGAGCGAAAATGTTCTGTTCACGGGGAGAGGGGGCACAGGTAACCTGCCTTTTTTGCAGTGTGCATTCATATTTTGTGCAAACGCAGTTCTGTCTTTGTTTTGAGGCCTTTTTGTTGGACTAAACAGGTGTACACTACCGCAGTTTTGGATGTGACAGACCTCAAGGGTGTTGTGGTAGTCGCTTCACCCGTGCTGGGGAGTGAGGCGTCGGTGTGCTGCAGGCAACTATCGCCCAAAAAAACTGATTTCCTCAGAGGCTTTTTTACACAGGTACGTCATCTGTGGGTGCACTGCATTACATCTGCATCAGCGTCATTGCCTTCGAGTTGTCTCTCACTTTGGTTTTGCGGTTCGGGTACTCTTTCCATTTTCGGCTTTGGCGGGCCATCCGGGTGTCAAAAACTTTTATATACCATCTTCTTGGTTTCATTCTTAAAGCTTGCTTTGCATATAACACAGAGTAGTCTACAGGTGGTCTAATGCTGAGCTTGTTCTGCCTATTTTCTCTCCAGTGTATCGATGTGTTTCCATCGCATTTGGCTGGTGAAACCCGTGTTAAAGTTGGCAAGAAAAACGCGAAATTTACACTTGAATTGGATTATGTGACTTAAGTCTGCGTTACTATAGTTCTAATGAGACTTTTGATCCTCTCCTTTTTTTTACAATGTATGTAGCCTAGACTAGTGCTTTTATGGGTTGTAGCTGTTCAAGCTTGGTGCACTCTTTGCCGCAAAGCTGCAGATCTGCATAAACAAGACTTCCTTACTTGGAGGCAGTCTTCTTACGGTTGTGTACTTGAACCACCAATGCATGCCAACCCGTTTTTGAAATGGTTATGGAATTCACATGCATCACCTGCGTATACTTCTCCATTCGCCGAGTTTATTTTCTCTTCATTTTCCTAAATGCGCTTCAAAGCCTTTTCGCTGAAAAAAAGCTTGTGGTGGAAGCAGGCATTTCTGTCGAGTTAATGATGCCCGGCAAAGGATCTGCAGTATGGTAAGCATTGGAAGTTGTGGCTTCCCGCTGCCACTATGGGAGCTGCGGTAACATGGATTTTGGGTATATGTTATGGCCGTATGGTTGTTGCTGGAGTCGGTCCCGCAGGGGGGAGACTCCTTTAAAAAAAAACGAGAATATTAGAAGATCGCTCGGAGGAAAGGCCCTTCCCCTTTACAAGTGGCCCCTCGTCGTCGAAAGGATGCAGCAAGGTGGGCGCCTCAGTCACTGTCGCTTTGTTTGCGTGTGTTTGTGAGTAAAGCGCAAGAAGAAAGGAGAGGTGTCTAACCAACGGCCATGGTGAGTTCGGCTCTGCTCTTTTCTCTTCCTCATTTTTTCACCACTGCCTTGTAACATATGAGATAATTTCCAGGAAGGGGAAGTGACGAAACGTCTTTTCCCTCGCTTTACCTTTGACCATCCGACCCCACCGTCTTTATTATTCTTCACGGTGGGTAATGGTGGTGTAGGATCTCGTATGACTTCCACTTCGCAAGTCTCACGAAGCTAAGGTTACCTATGAATAGAGGATCTCATTAAGAGACGTTTATTATTATAATTGCGGGTGATAAAAAAATTCCCTGCCTTTGTAACTCTTGAAGTATCCCATTTTTAGTTTATGTTAACTTTGCCGCGGGCTTCAAGGAACCTGGTCGTTTAAGGATTATTCCTTCCTTAAGGGTCTAACCTATGGGGAGGCGTCCCCATACGGCGGTGGTGAATCAAAATATCATCACATGTTGACTAACCAAAGTACCCGCTCCCCCGTGTGTTATTTCCCACGCGAACCTCGTCAAACAGCCCCTTTCCCCCACTGCCCCAAAAGTCAACTATTGCGCCGAGAGAAAACGATTTAACTAAAGTTTTTAAAATTATGAACGAAAACCCACACGTCTGGAAAGGCACACTGTCCAATCCAGAAGAGTTGGAGTCCCCATGGAAGTAGTGGATTAATGAGCGTGCGCTAAAAACAACAACAACAAAAAAAAAAACAATAATAAACATCATACGACGGCACTTTCGACTTATGGGAACTTAAGAAATGCACCTTCTCTTCGCAAATGAGCAAACAAAAACGTAGTTTGTATTATTTTGCGATGCTCGTGCCACTAGAGAAAGCCGCGATACATAATATAGTTAGTTTAATGATTTTATAATTATCAACATCTAGACTCCATCATCAGCGTCACATGATGACGTCAAACCTCAACTACATCAAAACTTTTTAAGTTTAGCAAAATAACAACAACAAAAACACCATCTTGATGTGACATTATATATGGGGATTCCAGCAGCCTTACATGACGACACTAATAGACATCTACAACCAGAAACTTCAAGTAGTGTCCCCAACCCCTAGTGTTCTAAGAATAAGAAACACAAATGATAATCAAACTTACCTCACAAAAAAGGAACACGTGTTTTTCTAGTACTATTTCATCCTACGGCACAACAGAAATAAATAGAGCAATTTACCTTTGAATGTATCCGGGCCCCTTTGTTTTTTTTAAAACGCAATCCATGAAAAGGATATATGAAAAAAAAAAAAAAAAAAGAGCACAAGTTTCTGTTGTATCAAGATAATGGTAAAGTGAGAGAGAGAGAGAGATCGATCTTCCGGGAAGCATCGCTGATAAAAAATACCATATCGACCAAAAGAGTTGCGAAGCGACAACCCTCGTATTTCTCCAACCACAAGGACCTTGACGCATGGAGGAATTAATGCAAGTAGAGGGGCCAGTAAAAAGTAAAAAAAAAAAAAAAAAAGAACTACAAATATGACCTAATTAGAAATTGGAGCTTGTTGATTCTAAATGATTTATAAGTGGAGCTGAATAATGCCCCATCCATTCTTAGACGCCCTTACCTCTATGTCCGAGTTCTCCCCTCCTATTCTATGAATACTAAAAGAAATTTCTTTATTCAATCTACCAGAATTTACACCTTGTTTTGTGTACTCAACTATTGTGGCACTAGTAAAAGAAAACTGCCATTGCATCTGCAGCAAAAACAACCACTTATCAACACCCTTTTATCCTTGTGCTTCTACCGATTGGTGGCATTCGCGTAGCCATGAATATACAATTGCCCTCGTTGCCGTTTGATTACTCGCGAGGTCCCGTTCCATGCATAAGAACTATCGCCCCCGTAACACAATGTCCTCGTGCGGGAGCGATCTCCCCACACTACCACTGAGTATTGCTATGCGCGCTCGCATTGCCACTGGTACAGCTGGCACTAACTGGATTGGGTTCTGCGTATCTGCCACGGTATATATTTAGATATTTGGAGCTGCGTGCGGCTGGTCAGTCCAAAAGGATCGCGCAGACAGTGGGAGCAACGCAAAGCCAATGACACTCACAGAGAATATCGTCGTAGCCTTTGCCCCTTACACCCCCCCACCCCCACATTGCAAGGGGGCCATTACAACATGCGCGACTTGGCATCGAATCTGATATATTTTACCACTAGCCACAATGCACGACTCAAGCGCAGAGCTTAAAGTGACAAACACTGGATTTGGCACGCATTGCTCATGCGTTTATATGTGGCCTACACACACCGTGCAGCGGCGTCAAAGGCACTCCACATAGACATTACGCCATCTTCCCCTTCTTTGATTTTCTATGTGGCTGTGGTCTTATAGAAGTAGACGAAAAGAGAGAGAGAGAGAGAAAGAGAGAGATAATAGGAGAAGAATGTATTGCAATTGCTATTTTTTTTTTTAAAACACTTTGTATTGTCCAGGTGATTAGTACACTTTGTGTAGGTTTTAGGTTTTGTAAGTTTAATACATATATATATATATATATATATATATATATATATAGATACACTTTTTTTTTTAAAAAATACCAAGCGCTCAGAATTAACCACCGCTCTCGTACGAGAACTAATTATATTCCTAAGCACGTCCTGGGGGGAAATTATCCCGAATAAAAAGGAGAAAGAAACGAGAAATATAACACACTAAGCGAACAACAACAGAATTATTAACCTTTTGCTTCAGCAGAGTGCCTCGAATCACCTCACCCTGGACTCTTTCGTATCTCACTTTGCTCGTCATACCTCAAAGAAAACAATTTATTCCCCATACAGACCTCAGACGTTTTTTTTTTTTTTCTTTCCTCCAAGCTGTTTATAAAAATATAATTTTTTAAGATTTCTCCTTCTTTTACCGATTTTTTCCCCTCTGTCTTTGTACACAATAATGCGCCTAGAAAAAAAAAAAAAAACAACGAAACCAAACATCACAAGTAAATAAGAGCTATAACGAAAAAAAAAAAAAATGTGGGGAGAGATGAAGAACGGCGATGGAAATTAGAGAGAAAAAAAAAATGCAAATAACACGGGGAAAGAAAAAAAAATTCAAAGTGGCATCTCTTGCCCCATGTGCTTTTCTCTTCTCCATATATTTTTTTTCTTTTTTTTTTTTTTTTGTACCCTCATCCCCCTCTACGCCCACTGGTAACCCCTTCAGTATACGACTACTCCTGTTTCTGAGTGTCTTGGCACTGCACAAAGTGGTCCCACGCCCACTTGCAGTTATCCGCGTGGCCCTCATTCGCCTCGAGACACTTTGTGTATGTCTGGATCTGCTGCCCGCAGGCACCGTCCCCAACCTTCTGCGCAAGCTCCTGCGCCTGCGCCGGCTGCTGCGGCGGGTCGCTGCGGTTGAAGAGCATATGCGAGACGCCGTGACCAATCACAGACCCCGCGGCGACGGAGGCGACTGTGCCGAGAATGCCTGTGCCGGCACCGCCAGCGGCGGGAGCAGCGGGGCGCTGGACATAAACATTTGTGACTTGCGGCTGCTGCGCGGTGGATTGGTTTGTGTGCGGCTGCTGCGCGGTGGATTGGTTTGTGTGCGGCTGAGGTTTTGCCGCGGCAGGCGGTGGCGCACGGGATGAAGAACTCGACGAAGCGCGACGCGTACGGGCCATGTTGATCCTTAAACTCAGTTTTTTTTTTTTTTTTTTTCTTTACGAAGAGCTTTTTTTTTTTTTTTTGTTCTTTTATTTGTTAAAACAAAACAAAGGAGGAACGCAAAGAAAAGAAAAGAAAAAAATGAATTGTGTTTGACAATTATCGCCTTTAGAGCGATAGCTATAATAACTCAGCGCCGTTAAACAAAAAAAAAAAAAAAAAGAGTATACAAAGGATTTGAAAGAAAAAAAAAAAAGAAATAACAAAAGAAAAAGAAATCATATTCCATCAACAATGAGGACTTTACAATAAAGACAAAGGCCCGGCCATATCTGAAAACCACAGCCGCCTCTGAGTGCAATAAAGATATAACAAATATATTGGATTCTTTCATTTTCCCTTTTTTTTTTTTTTTTTTCGTTTCTTCATAATCTCAATTACTTCAACGTTCACAGCACCTATTTTGAAAGATCAACATACTTGAGCAGACAGAGAAGACGGATGAGAAATACAAATCTAGACTACCACTACTTCTCCCCATTCTTTATCTTTCCAAAAAAACAAAAAAAAACAAAAAAAAAAAAAAAAACATCACCTTCTCGTACGATTTGCATTCCTCTCTCCTTCCCCCCTCTCTCTCTCTGACACACACACACACACACACGCACTTCCTTTCCTCTCTTATATATATATATATATATATATATATATTTACAATTTTCATCCAATTGAATGTATTTTCGTTCTCTTTACTTTGCTGCATTACGATGACTTTGCAAACTTCTGAGTCCACTGCCGTGCAGTTGCCATTGCGCCTGCCTCATCTCTCTTCCAGTGGTCCGCCACGTCGTTTGCGAGGGGATCATCCGGGTTTGGGCTTGCCATGAGCAACTGAATGCTCAGCAATACTTTAATGATTTGCAACGCGGGGGACCATTTGTCTTTGATGATATCGAGACATATACGCCCGACCTTGTCTACGTTAGGGTGATAAATGCGCGTGAGAAAGCGTACCTTTGGTGGAACCATTGGATAATCCTCCGGGAGAAAGAGCTCCAGGTGAAAAATACCGCCTTCGTAGCTGCTTTGTGGGGGGCCACGTATTTTCACCTGAAAGTATCGCGGGTTTGTGGGGGACGGCGTTCCCTCAATGCCGTCGGGGTGCTCGCGCTGCAGCTTTTCCGTTTCCTTGATGATGCGCGTGGACAACGCCATGCTCGACAGAGATGATCGGATTCTTACTCTATTCACCAATGGTTAGGCATGAAAAGGCATTTTATTTTATTTTTTTTTAGTAAAAAGATGAACACAGAGGAATGGAGAGAGAGAAAGGGTAATGCTTAAAAAATAAATAAATAATAAATAAATAATAATAATAATAAAAAAGAATCTGTCCCAGTATGCGAAAGCGAAATAAATAAATAAAACAATAGAATGGGATGTATTCCCATAGCATCACTGGAGGCATAAAAGAATTCAAAAGTGTTCACTTCCACTTTTGTTATAATCAAATCCTTTGAATTTAAAGAAAACCCCAAAAAGAAAGAATACATTTATCACTTCATAAGGCCATGTGCAGTGTATGCTCAAAGAGACCATCTCAAAAAAAAAAAAAACAAAAAAAAAAAAAAAGAAACAAAATCTTATATCAAAACCCTTTGATCATCACAAGGCTCACATCGAAAATCCAAAACTTTGCAGTACACTCCAAAGCTCTTTTTTTTTTTTTTTCGATCTCATACGTAAATGAAATGATTTGGAATCCCTATACTCTGTAATAGACGGACCAGTTATCCTGCGCATATGTGTTCACCGAACTACATGAGGATGAAATCGCGACATTCCTCTGTAATAAAAGGAGAGAAAAACACACTTTTCCTACTGTTACTCATACCCATTTATAAACCAAACAAAAAAAAAAAAAAAGAAAGAAAGAAAAAGAGAGATTGAAAGAGTAAAATAACCAAACCACACACATTTATATCCTTTATATATATATATATATATATTCTCGTAGTGTTCTTAATAATATTAATTTAAATAAACTTTTTTTTTTCCGATTGCAATAACTCTCTTTATTATTATTATTATTAATATTTTTTAGTACTAATTTCATCCTCTCTACGACATCATAAGTTTTTTTTTTTTTTATTTAATTTAATTTTTTTTTTTGCTATTCCTTCCTTCCTCACAACTGGTGCACCAATCGCCTTGTGTCAGTGCACTAAAAGTGCTAAACTAATCCAAGGGATTTGTAATTTTACCCCATAACAAAAAAAAAACAAAAACAAAAAAAAAAAAACCAATATTGACTTATGGTATCTTAATGAGAGTACCTACTAATACTAATACTTTTTTTTTTTTTCTTTTTTTTTTGTTATTATTTAATCCTTTTCGTTTCATCTGCTTCTTCCTCCATCATTCGCTTTGCTCAATATGAGTGAAATAATACAAAAGTATCATTGCTGCCCCAATACGGAGAGACTTACAAAAAAAAAAAAACACACACACTAACACAAAATAATAATAATAATAAAAGAAATGTAAAGATTGTGATGAAAAGATCTCTTTGGCGTAAATAAAAAAAAACAAAAAAAAAAAAAACAAAAAAAAAAAAAAAAAAAAAACTGTGAAGGAGTGAACGTCCATCCCGTTCACATTGTCCTAAAGACCTAAACTCGAACATAAAAAGCCAATAAAAACAATAAAAAAAAAAACAAAAAAAAAAAACAAAGTCAAAACGCGTAGTTCATAGAGAAACTCATAATAAATCCATAAGAACTAATACAAAAAAAAAAATTGTAGAAATAATACATATGATAAAAAAAACAAACAAACAAATGAATCCCCACTTTCAGCTTGCGGAGAAACATGTCCACTTTTGTTTTTTTTTTGTTTTTTTGTGTGTATATAAATATAAATAAATAAATATATATATATATATATGTAGTGAAAAGATAATCTCACAAAGTCCATTTGGAATATGACTGGACTGAGTGATGGACAGGTATATAAGTTTTACATTCTATGCAGTGTAGACCCAAAAGAAATATAAAATAAAACAATTACAACAATAAAAAATGATAGTAACTCGTCACATCAGAAGTAAAAGTAAAATGAATGCATTAAATAAAACAACTATTCATCACATATTGTGCACAATATGACACACAGGAGAGTACCATCCATTCTTCTACCACCAAACTGTCATTTCCTTCATATAATAAATAAATGTACACAAATACATATATATATATATATATATATATACTTATTTATTCAAGTGGAGCTGACATCACGAACACTTTTCATTTTCGCAAATATAACTAAGCAAAGGCCTAGAATTATTGCTGTTGCTTTCTCACCAGCAAAAAGAAGAAGAAGAAAAACAAAAATCATAATACATCAGTGTAATAGTAATAAAAGAAAGAAAAAAAAAACCATGAGAGGTGTAATGTGTGTCTGTATTTTTGATGTAAGTATGTGTGCCTGCACGTCAAAGAACTTTATGTGTTCACTGAGAGAGAGAAAAAAAACAACAAAAAACAAAAAAAAAAGTCCACAGTATAGAGAAGGAAAAAAAACAAAATAAAAAAAACAAAACCAAACCTAAAATAGATGACTCGTTCATCATTTTCATCAAATATCTTTTTTTTTTTGAAACAGAATATTTATTGAAATCGCCATCGTATTGCAAAAATGGCTGAAATGCAAAACAAATAAATAAATATTTCAATCCATTTTTTGTCCGTTTTTTTTTTTTTAATTCACAGAATGCCAAACAATCAACGACAACAACAAAAAATATATATATATATATATATATAATCAATGGAAGTATCCAATAGGTTTATTCACTTCTCTGTACTAAGATATCTGTAATTCATGTCTTTTGTGAATAAAAAATAAATAAATAAAAGAAAAGCGCAATTTTCTTTTTCTTTTGTCTGCAGTGAAAGGCGAAATCCAATGACCGACAGAACACTTTTCTTTGAGCGCCACAGTAAGGCCGTGAGACACGCACAAAAATACAAAAAAAAAAAAAGAGGGGAAAGAAAGATGAGGGAAATAATGCTAATAACAAAAACAAAACCCAATTTTCTTTTTCTTTCAGCACACACACACACTCGCACAGATACAATCACACATATATAATGTATATATATATACATATATATATATATATACATATAGATAAACGATTGTATTGTTGAAAACCAAGCTTATATCAAACTTCCTAACAATAATAATAGTAATAAAACGAAAAGCCAATTTATCCTTCGCATCGTTTTTCATCCATTGCTTATAAACCCGAGAGGTTCTGTAGACACACAAAACAATAATACCAATAAGAATATCCATAAATGAATAAGTAATAACAATAATAACCAATACCATTGCGTGCCTTTACACCGCTTCCCTTGTCTCCATCTCTCGCATAGCCTCCTTCGTGTACGTTATCATTTCCGCCAATGCCTTTTGCGCGGCTCTGTCCGCCGCGCGGATTGCGCGTGGCGCCCCCCCGCCTGTGCCGTGCGCGGCTGGCGCGACGAGCGCGGCTGCCCACGGCGCCTCCACCGCCCCGCTCGCGGCGCTCAGCGCGACGCCGAAGAGAAGGTGCGACCGGACCCAATCCCGCAGCCGGCCGCCCCCCCGCCCCGGGGCCATCAGAAGCACAAGGACCGCCTCGCACGCACACAGCAACCGATCCAGCCGCCCCATCGCCTCTCTTTCTTCTCCTTCTTCCTTTTCTTCGTGCAATGCCGTTGCCTCTCCTTTTTCAATAGTGTACGCCGTGAGGACTTCCATCGCAACGGTGAGCCACCGGGGGACGGTGACACGTAAGCCACACAGGCGCATAATGGCCAACTCCGCCTGCAATATATCTGTCGCGTGAAGCACAGAGGGGGCACCAAAGTACCGTCGCTCCAAGAGATCCACAAGCGCGGAGATATGGGCGTCCACGTCCACAAACTTCCACGCAATGTAAAGGCAAGCGGCGACGCCAATGAGATGTTCACGAAGGCCCCACTCACTAAAGCTACGACGAGTACGATCCTCGGCGCCAGTTTGGGTGAAAGTGTGTACAAAAGTGGCAAGAAGTTGTAACGCCATGAAAGGGATCTCCACCTCTTTCTTCCAATCCGCACGCCACCTGCGTAAACCAAAGAGAAAGCAATTACCCATTTTTAACGTTGTCGCAGCAAGATTGCTGTACTCACTAAGAAACCACAAGAGCGCGGCGCTGTCGTAGGATTTGCTTCTTGCTGCAAAAGGAAAATTGGAACCATGATCCACATGCAAAGAGTTCTTACAGGCGCGAAAGTTTTCTTTGAGATGCGCAAACTGCGGGTAAAAAAAATCCGCATTTTCTCCCGAGACACGAGCTGTGATGAACTGCACGACATCGCCTTCTTCTTCTTGTCCTTTTTTTTCTTTCTCCTCTTCACCCAACGAGGACGAAATAATTTCTTCACCATATGCAAGGAGCGCATGAAGGAGTGGGGCAGGCAAGTCGGCCGTAGTAACCGACACAGGCGGAGCGGCTCGCACAAACACAGGCGCACTGTCTTGCGCACACGCGCCGACTGCCACACAGCCACCACGCACGCGAGTGACTGGCGAGTCTCCTCCTTCCGCAACAGTTGTGTTGGACATGGAGAGACCGCAGTCCTCAACGCTTGACGTTTTGCGGTGCGCGAGTGATGGAAAGGAAAGCGGTGAAAGGGTGGAGGCCAAGGCGGTGTGTGAGGGCTTTGGATAAAAGAGTTCTTCATCACCAGTGATTCTTGAAAGCATGTTTATTGCAAAGGCATCACTGCGCGTATCGCTAACTGTTGTCGTCATTCGTTCTGATTATAAAACTGAATCACACAACCGCAATGCTTTGAAATAATTTCCTTTTTTTTTTTTTCTTTGAAATCAAAGGAGTGAAGGAAAGCCGATCACTATACTACTATTGCGTTATAATAATAATAAAAGTTTAAAGGCAAAGAGAAAAAAAAAAAAAAAAACAAAGAAAAAGAAAACATTAGATGAGGGTAAACAGGGACATAGGGGCCATCTTCTGCGCATTTCTTTGTACACAGATAGCTCTAAACTAATAGCAACGCAATATTCAAATTGCAGCAACAAAACTTTAAATTTCCTCTCCCAGAATTTTTTTATTTTAATCATATATAAAAAAAAAAAGATATCATCTTCAACAGCGGCAATCGTGATGGGCAATGAATAATAATAAACTCACACTTTCTCGTCTCGCTTCAAAAAACAAAAAACAAAAACAAAAACAACAACAAAAAAAAACTGCCATTCAAACCGACACCCTAGGACTTAGTTTTCTCTGTGATTTCTCTTTCTCCTGAGTGAGTTAGTGGGTAAAGGGGAAAAAGGGAATCAGGCGCTAAGGTCAAACAGAAGAACTGCAAAACCCAACGCGACCTTTTGAGTCTTCATTAAAGACAAAAGGGTATACACACGCACATACAATTATAATTAAATAAGTATATATATATATATATTCGACCAATCCAGCAGGACTACTTAAGGGGCCAGAGGGGGCAATAGTGCGTGGCAAAAGACACAGCACACCCATGTCCCCAAGAGATCCATTATCACTTGCACCATCGGTGCCGCATGCTCAATGTCAAGGTTCCAATAATCCAACACAAAAGGCAATGTCGCGCCAATCACAACGGATGACATCACTACGCAAAAAAGCGCCAAAGAGAGCGTTACGACAATTGTCGCTTCCTCGTAAAAATGCGTTTGCTCCACATTTAAGTTTTTACCGGGTCTTTTGGCGTCGTCCCAAAAATAAAAGAATACACCCACACGAACTCCAGCAGTGAGCATAAGAATAAAACTGCAACAAAGACCAATAAGCAGTTCGCCGCGTAATACACGAACAAGCGAAAGTGTTACTCGCCTTCTTCTTTGTGTTTGGCATTGTTGTCGTGCCTTTAATACCCGGCGCAGTCCACTCAGCCATCGAAAGGGCAATCGCATCATATAGGTGGCAATACCAAAAGCCCGCGATATTGTGCTACGAGGAGATACGGCAAGATTTGTTCGCACTCGAATCCTTCGCCCCAGTCCATCCAAATACATTTCTGAAAATGGTGCGGGTGGCTGCGCAGCGTTTCCCAAAGGACATGTCGTGACCGATCCGTGTGCGGCCTCCGGGGACGCGGCCCGCTCCGTATAACTTTCCCCCTCCACCCGCTCGCGTTCTCGGGCGGCGAGCATGGCGGTGATGACTGCGACCGCTGCCTGATTCCCCGCATTCCCGCCGGCGCCCACAACCATACCAAAAAACAACACAATCACAATGCGTGTCTTGATGAGCTCCTCGTACCGCTGCATGAGCACTTGCGAGCCCGACTGCAGAGAGAGCAGCGCGGCGAGGACGGCGAAGCGGCGGCACGCGGTGCCCCACACGGACCCGGCGAGAGGGCCCTTCGGCCGCCCCCGCGCCTCCGCGGAGGGGACGGCGGGGGCGACGAGCGGATCGGCCGCCGTCGCGTCGCGGGGAGAGACGGGCGCGGGATCGGCAGTGCGCAGGGCAGTGGGCATTCGCCACCCAGTCTTGCACAGCGTGAACGCACAACAAACGAACAAAGAAACGTGAAACAATAGTTAAATGGATCACGCAGAAAAGCACAAGGAATCTGCACTTTTATTTGCGCGAGCGAGGAAAAATTGGAGAGGACGAGAGGCCAATAAATAATAAGAGGTAAGAAAAAAAAAAAAGCAAAAAAAAAGTGAAATTTATTGTACAGCGGCACATATATATATATATATATATATATATATATATATGTAAACATGATATTGAGACAAAAAGAAGCAAGTGTGGGGAATGTACACACAAACTCACATACAAAGCAAGGCTAGCACGCCAAATACATGAATAAAATTGCTCTTAATTGTACAACACAAAAAAAAAATCCAATGCAAATATCATTGGATATCTACGTGATCACAAGCGATAAAATTGACCCCAATTTCAAAAATAGCGTATATTTGAAAAAGGAACCGGAGAGAAAGGCAAAGTTCTAAAAAAAAAAAAAATAACGATAAAATAATAATAGTAAAAAAGCATTCACTTTACCCTCCCTTCACTCGACCTTTCTTGAAATTCGTTCTTCTCCTTTGCTCGTACTTGCAATACCCCTTTGCGCAGTCCACTCACCATCCCGTAGACACACAAACACACATTGATATATGCACAAACAAATATACACGCAAAGAGTTCAACCCGTACTCTTTCTCTCTCTCTCTCTCTATCTCTATTGTTTCTAGTTCGTTATGTGAATCACCACTCAGAATTTCTTTTTCCGCTTTCCAATGTCCTTGAGAAAACTATAAGGACTCTCTCTCTCTCTGCCCACACCCCTAAAGCCATAGATACCATTTCTGCACGTATTCACCGGGGTGAACATATATATATATATATATATATATATATGCCGCTCACGCAGTGGCCCCCACTTTCACCGCAATGGCGAGTTGCACTCCGCTGCGATCGACAAAAAACGGCACCACAGTCCCAGGAACAAGTTGCGCAACCTCTCGCTGAAATTCATGAAGACTCCTCACGCGGTTCCCATCGACTTTTTCGATAATGTCGTGCACCTGTATCCCAGCGTGGGCTGCTGGACCCCCCACATTCACGACGAGTACACCCGCATCGCAACGCGACGGGACACCGTTGACCGTCAGACTCTCTGTGGCCTCAATGCCTATCACTGCGCGGCCGCTGCTTCTGTGCGAAGGGGCACTTGCGTCGCTGGGAGCGCTATTGCTGTACCCCGCAGAGTTTTGTGGCGCCCCGCGGTCACTGCGATCCTCCGCACGGCGTGGCAGTCCAAACCGATGCAGAGGACTAGAATCTATTTCTATAGTATCCTCCCCTTGTTTTTCCGAGGTTTGGCTTTTTGGAATTCGCTGCTGTTGCTCTTGCTGTGGTGGTGGTGTTGGTGTGGTGGAGCTCTCTCCGCCGAGTAATTCCTGCAACTTCTTGCGCCATATACTGAGAGACTGCACAAACAACGGTGTGATAACGCGCAATGTTGTGGGGTGGCTTGTGGGCAAGTGAATACTCGTGGACATGAGAACAAAGTCATTCTTTAGAGAGGCGCCCACGCCACCGCCGCACATCTCACGCCCCAGTAGCGCGCCCTCCATAAGAAACTCATAAACCCGCAGTCGTACTTCGGGATAGGATGGAATAGAAGGGATAAGCGTGGAGTACACATAAAGCCTTTCCGTCCCGGCATCAAACGTGACAAGCAGTGTGAACTCCCCGTCTACACTGATGACACATGTGTTGTTCTCGTCAAACCGCAGCGGCTCGTCAACAGAGAGAAACTCTTCCATAGAGTGAAGGTTTGCCTTGGCATTCTCATACGCACTATAGAATTCCTTTCCTTGCATAGTGTGAGGCATAGAAAATTCATTGTTATCGCCCGCGTGCAATCCATCTTCTTCGCACGCATACTTTATGTTCTCTTCGGGAGTTAACGTTGCCATTGGAGATGGCTCACTGTGCAATGACGCTGAAACACTGTCGTGAATACGGCTTATACCATTCCTATTCCCCGAATTCACACGAGCCCCTTTATTTCCATCGCGTGACGCAACCCAGTCCACCTGCTGGTGCTGTGGCTGAGAAAAAAGATCGGGTGGGGGGATGAGGCCCACACGATTGTAGTACTGCGTGCGGTTCTGCTGCGAGATGAGGCGGCTCACGTCAATTTCTCTCCTGTCCCGCTCCGACGCAAGCATTCTCTGCTCAATCTCCATTTCCTTTTCACGAATACTCAGTTCACGTTCCTTTGCTCGCTGATGGTACGCCTCCCGCTCCCGCTGGAGGCGTTCCTTCTCCGCCTCGTACTCCGCCCGCTGCTGCTCCACTTGAGCTTTGCGCCGCTCATTGTCAAGTCTCTGCATCGCAAGCGCACGCACAGAGCCCTCTTCCGCTTTGAGCTGTTCCCTGCGCGCGGCCAAATCCGCAGCGCGCTCTGCGGCACACTTCACCTCGTGCTCTCGCAGTTCCGCAATGCGCTGTCGCTGTTGCACCGCGAGAGCCTCGTGCTGTCGCAGCACCTCCAACTCCCGCTCTGCCTGCGCTTTGCTCCGCTCGAGATTCGCCTTGCGGTGATCCACCGCCTGCAGTTGACTTCGCAACTGCTCCATCTTCCCGTGCAGCGCATCACCACACGTCGTAACGTCTTCGTAAAGGGCGGACTCCTGCTGGCGAATGGTTTGATACTCCAGTGCCCGGCGCTGCGGGGAAACAAAGGAGGCGGGATTGGACGCGGCAGGGTTTACATTCGAGCGACACTCAACGGTAAGTGTGGCGCCCCGCGAGATGCCGTACATGGCGCAGGAGTCCATATCATTAGAAAGCGAAGTGCCGTTGAGCTTCAGCACTTGCTCGTCTGCTGGAATTGGGCACGTGGAGGCGGATGCGAGGCATTGCTTCACGCGACCAACGGTTAACCGACCAATGTCACCTTTGATGTTCAGTCGGTAGCGCTTGCCATCGTCCGGGTTAATAATGGTAAGAGAGTTGGTACCGGTCATTGGCCCTTTTTTTTTGTTTTTCTTTTCCTTTCTGGTGTACTTTGCTTACCAATAATGTTATATGATTTCACGTCTCCTCCCGAAGCTTTTCTAATTTTTTTTTTTTTGTTCTTTTACTTTCCTTCCTCACCCTCTCTTCCGCTTGTTCCTTTGGTTACCGTTTAAAGTTAGTGTAGGATTCCTTTCCAGAAATACTAGCTCTTCCTCTTTTTTTTTTTTTTTGTTTCTTTTGGATAATTTTTTGTCTTTCTTCTTCCTTTTCCTCAGAATTTTCCTAACTACGCGTTTCTCTTTAAAACAAATACTTAAGCCACGCGCTCCGCTTTGTGTGACAGGTCTCTTCTTTTCCTTCCCCGCTGCTCTAACTAACACACATACACAAAAAACAAACAAACAAAGAAATATAGAGAGATTGAAGCCAAAAAAAAAAAAAAAAAAAAGAATTGCGAACATAAGTGCCAAACAACAAAATTTAATCAACGATTCTATAACAAGACATATTTCCCACAATAGTAACATATACACACAAACACACTTCAGGACCAGTTTAGTATTCATCGAATTATCACGAACGCTTCCAACTGTTGCCTCGTATCGTCTGTGAACAAACAACCTGTTCGCCGGCTGCGGTACAGTTGCGACTCTGACGAATCTCTTTCATTCTCCTCCGCCCTTTCCTCTTCCCGTTGTCTCTCATGCATCCGTTCCCTCGCCGTCCGCTGCCCCTCGCGCGTAAGACCAATAACTGTCCAAGACATGGGGCGCACACGGAAGAGACGCGCATGACAGGCCGCGAGCAACGGAATGAGTGACAAATCACCCAGCACATCGCGAATGTACGCACGACTCGCCGGGTGCAATGCATCACGTAACGCAAGAAATGTTAAATAGCTTTCCTCGTCTTCATCCTCCTCTCCTTCGTCCTCGTCCATCGCAAGACCTATTTCTTCCGCACGCCGCCGGAGTTCACAGTAGAGCTTGCAAAGAATTTCCAGCACAAGCCGTGCGGGGAGAAGGCGACGGAGGGAGAGTGGCACGTCTCCCGGGAGAACGCGGGGTCGAATGCAAAGTCTGCAGGGATGCGCAGGGAGCGGTGCCGCAAAGAATCCCTCCACGTAACGATTGAACACTGCCGGCGGAGAACTGCTCGCTGGACTTCCCGTGCCTTGTCCCGCATGTCCGTAAGGGTAAAAAAGACATGCAATAGTATCCATCACTTCGTGTCGCATCAGTGGTGGAACAGTCCCTTGTGCCGCAAGCAGCAGTGTGCTGTGCACATTTTCATAATGTCGTGGTGTAAAACTGCGCAAGAGATGCCGCACAAAGGCCGAATTGGCACAAGCACCCGCTGGATACATCGCCTCATGCAGCGGTGCGGAACTGGTGTGTGGTGAGACAGTTGGGCGACTCCTCAGCAGCGCATCATAGGTGACTGCCTGTGTAACAGAAATGGCCCACTCTTCCCACGTGTCTACTGCACGCACTCGATCCGCCTCGGAATTTGCATCTGTGACATTTTCATTGGATATCTCTTTTTCGAACGTGTCACTTGTCACCACAGCACAGGAAAGGGCCCACCAGGCGGGCTGTGAGCTGCTCAGCAAAGAAAGATAAGTGCTGTGTGTGCGCTCCACCACCTCCTCCTCCGCCTCTATCATCGACTGAACCTCACGAACGTTACAAGAATGTTTCCTTTGCGATGTGTCACCCTTGTCGTCAGTGCGTCTGAACTCCTCTTCTTGTCGGCGATGGCGGCGACGAACAAACAAAAGACCCATTTCAAATGGATTCTGTTGTTTTAAAGGTTGCGAAGCCACTGGCTGCGCTCGGCGACCCCAACGCCAATCAACGCCAATGGACTTGAGAGCGGAGAGCAAAAGAGTCTCGCGCTGCCATTCCAACTCCTCGCGAGTGAGAGAAAGGACCTCGGCTAGGTGGGGGTAACGTGTCACTGCTCGTGTACGCACCGCAGAGAAGTCCACAAATTCCTCATCATTATCATCACTATCATTATGAGCATCATTACTAACACCGTTCTTGTTATCGGAACAACAAGCCTCCGAGCTAAGAGTGCTGGCGCATGGAATGAACTCCAGTAAAGGCTTAAGTCGCTGCGAGAGACGATATCGCTCCATAGCAGCAGGCGCAATAAAGCGCTTTCCCATGTGAACTACAGTGTCCGCCTCAGTGTCCACATCTTTAAAATCTTTCACCCGCGCTTGTACTTCTGTACAACTGGTTTTTATAGCAGGATCTGTCGCGGTGCTCACTACATGTGGTTTGTTACTTGAACCAGTGCATCCGCTCTTCGACGTTTCATACGTGGATGCGGAGTGACTTGCTTGTGGTGGAATATCTTTGAGACGAACCAAAGTACCCTTCTTTGTCAGCTCAAATGTGTCGCGCTCGTAGACAAGCAAAAGCCACCGCACATCGTTAGAGAGATCGTGACGCACAAATGCAGCGGCGGATGGGTTTAGCGGCACTTGACGCACAACTGCCATAGGTACAGATTTCCGTTGCACACCTGGCGAAACATTTGGTTCCAATGAAGCAAGAAAGTTTGCGATGAGCAAAGCCAATTCCCTTACCCCGGGTTTTACACGTAACACAAAGTCACCATCTTCCTTTTTATGATCAGATGTGGATTTTCCAGTTTCTTGCAAACGTATCCTCCCTGATGCGCGTGTAGAAGGACTCACAACAAATACTCCACTGCTCTGCACTCGACTCAAAAGCACTTGTCGATTTCGCTTTGCCATCTCATCTTCATCCCCACAAAGTGAGACGGCATTCCCGGCATTCCCACCGGGCAGGAGTCGACACAGAAGAGACTGACAGTGCTGTTCCATGTAACGCAGAGGCACGGGAGGGTAGAATGGCACGAAATGCCCCGAAGAAGGCGATGCATAAGCGGCAGAGGGCTTCGCCTGTGTGTCCAAAGACTGAAGGGACTGACTGTATTCCGCAAAAACATGAACCAAAGCCACAATCAATTCCCACCTATCACGTATGGGTCGCCTTGTATCCGCCAAAGGTGACGGAGTCCCCGAGGGAGTGGCGTGTGAGGGGGACGGCGTGGAGCCTGGCGGCGGCGGCGGCGGCGGCATAAACGTCACCGATGAGCGGCTCTGTTTGCTCTCACCGGGGGCACTGCTTTGGCCGCGCAGCGTCGATGCCAAAGCGCGCGAGAGGCGAAGATACGAATGGACTCCGCAGTGCGGCAGAGGCGCAGTGAGGCAGAGGCGGCGGCAGGGAAAACGCTGCATGGCCCCCTCGCCCCACTTTCCTTTGTATTATTATTATTATTGGGGATACATTCACACAATAAGATAGAATGAAGGAAAACAAACAAGCCAAAACAACAAAAAAAAATGCAGAGGCATCTTATTCTATTCAATGCACAAATGCACGCATAAACGAACAGGAAGATACAAGATGTACCCGAACTGGAAGTATAATATTAATAAGAATGCAATGAAGAATGCATATATATATATATATATATATATATATATATATAAATTTCTGCCCCCCTTACCCAACGACTCAATCAAATTCATTTTTTTATTTCTTTTTTTTCCTTTATACCCAAAAGATCAGGAAAACCGCACGCACAGCAAGCGTCACCACTGCAAATGATCCACATTACGAGCAAGAGCACCACCAGTGAAGTGCCAAGTGTTTGAGTAATGCACGCCATTCTCAAGAATATAAACAAAAAGCGAAAAACAAAACAGAAAAAAAAAAAAATGAGTTTACTAACAATTGTTCACTAATAAAATGAACAAAATACGATGCGATGCAGAAAAAAAAAAAAAAAAAAAACAACGAAAGAAAAAAAAACAAAAAAACCTTTTACCCAAATAAAACAAAATAAAAATGAAAATGAAAGAAAAACAAGAAAAAAGTGGAGAATACAATGACCTCTATTCGTACTAAAGCGTAAAAAAATTTGGGGAAAAAAAAAACACATAAACAGAAACGAAAAAACAAAAACATATTGTATACGAAACGTACATATATTTATCCGAGTAATCACTTATCGATGCATATCCACGGCAAAACAAAAGTTTACTTTCCTTTTCTTCAGTGTTAAACCGATGGGTTATCAAAAAACAAAAAAGTTACCGAACGACAGAAAAAGGAGTAAAGCATAAAAAGTAAAAACAAAAAAAAGGAAAACAGGCATTTCCTTGCACTTTTATTCTTTATCCTTTTGCAAATATAATTCTTAGTATTTTTTTTTTTCATTTCCCCAATACTGGTGTACCTGTACTAACGCAACAAAAGCACAGTAAAACGAATGAATTTGAAAGTATATGCAATAGCCGTCCGTGCAGGGATCGGCCAAATTGAAAAGAACTTTTTCTCTTCTGCAATAATAATAATAATAATAATAATAATAATAATAATAAAAACAAAACAAAACGAAAAAGCATTCACACAATAATTCCATTGCATCATAACCAGATCTATATCTCACAGGAATGGAAGAGAAAATAAAAAAAAAAAAGTGGTTTCTTTGCATATAATTTTCCTTTTTGCCGCACCTCTGTCCTTTTACAAAAATACAATAAAGCAACGAAAAAAAAAAAAAAAAAAACAATAAAAAAAAAAAAAACAATAAAAAAAAAATCTACCATCCACCAAAATAGACACAGCAATTAAAATCGAAGTGAAGAATTTCAGTGAAAAAAAAAAAAAAAACGTTCCCCAGCAAACAATGAGAACAAAACAGAGACACTCAGCTGTGGCGGATTATATAAAAAAATTTCCCTAAAACAACAGCAGAGCGATACAGGAAACCGTCAAAAAGAATAGAAGCACACTAATAAAAGACAAAGAAAAAAAAAAATTACTTTACATAGTACAATCGCGTCATGTGGAAAATAACACTCTCATGCACTCAATAGTACTCCGTGTCTGTGCTTTCGCAATGGACATATATTTATAAGCGTAATCCCATTATTATCTTTTTTTTTTTTTTGTGTGTGTGTGAGGGGAAGAATAAATTATTTATGGGATACACTTTAAACCTTATAAGAGTATTACGGGAGACGATCTTGTAGCGCAAGTTTTATAAATGGCGGGGCGTCTTCGGGGTTTATGCAATCCACGTAACAGTTTCGTGCATCCTCTATTGTTGTACGACGTCGAGTTGTGTGTCTCGTCAAAGTGGGCAACACACGCACAGGTGCCCCTGTTACCTGTGTGTACTTTGGGACATTGGAGTCTGTCACAGGATTCGCTTCAGTTGCCACATCTTCGTTGGAGTACCGTGAAAAAGAAACGGGAGACACTGTTCCATCGACCCCACCCAATGCTCCCTCACGCTCTGGCGAACCTCTTGCTTTGAAGTGTCGCGGCATTGGGTCCAAAGCGGCAGGTGGCAAAGGAACAAACGCTCGACATTGCGGTGAGTTTTCTGGCGGAGTGTTCATTTGTGTAAAGTGCGCAAAGGGCGGTGGCGATGCGTCATGCGAAAACGGTTTTGGTTTACCGCGAGGGGCAGATACCACCGTCAAATTAGAACCCGTCTCACCCGCATGTAATTGTTCCTGTTGCTCAGATCCCGCTTTGTAATTTAAATGAAAGTCACTAACGCATGACCGCAAATTACAAATCCGTTCCCTCATCTCCTCCACCACGATGCGTTGCTCCTCGCGCATCCGATCCGGGCGGCCCGGCTGTATGGCTCTGGTGATATTCTCGAGACTGCTCACTTGGTTTTCCAGTGAGGCCGAAATGTCCTTCAGCGATGCGAGAGGGCATCTCGGCACAGACTCCGCACCAACAGGGAGAGGCCACACAGGGACTTCCGATGCGGATACAAGACTCACACAAGAAGGCGGCGGGTTACTTTTGCGGTTTCCCTGTGGAGTCGGGAAAGTGTAACGAAACCCTTCTTGATCGGCTCTTGGAAAACACAATGGAACTCCACTTCCGACCCTTCTGTCTTCAGGAGGCTTGACCCAACACTCTGGTTTTGTGGAAGCGTGGCGCGCACGAAATATTGGAGCAGTGTTGTGAAGCCCAGCTTGAGAGTGTGACCGATGCTCTTGACGACACGTGCGGAAAGCCCCAATTTCTGTACCATACGCAAAGGCAGAAACGTCCCTGGCGGCCTCCGACTCACATTGCTGTGACGGAAAGGCTTGAAAGCCCCAAATGCATGGATAGGTGTTCATCGAGATGGTACAGTAAAAAAGTAAACCAAGAATTAAAATTATTTAGAGTAGCCAGTAACGGTAAGTTCTATTAGCACTCACCTGTGTATCTGTGCGGAATACTTGCGCCACTCAGCAAGTTGAACAAACTCCAATCGGAGTTTGTTTTAATTTCAAAACAACAACAACAACAACAATGACAACAAAAAACAAAAATTCGACCTAACCAAGTGTCACAAGTTGCTGTGGTGGTAATGGTGATGACGTATAAAACGCGTCACTAAATAAATTCGAAATCACTTTGTAAGGTCAATTAAAAAAGTATTAGATACTAATATGCAAACCTTGAATACTGTTAAACCCTAGCCTGACCCCCCCCCTTCTTTGTTTACTTTGCTGAGGTGATGTATTTCGTGCAATATCACCCAGAAAAGTTACCTTTTTTTTTAATACTATTACTGACGAACGCCTACAGTACCAATAGCGAATGCAAGAAAAACTTTCTGACACACAGGAAGAGAGAGAGAAAAAAAAAAGATAAAAGGAAACATTTTGCAAGGTAACAAAGAAGAAAACATTCGCTATAATAAACAAAGAACACCAATTAACAACAAAAAGAGGTGAAGCCACCGAACATATTTCCACCTTTCAAATCCTCTCATGGTAAAGCACAGGCAATTGCCGCACACACACACACCACATGAGGAACATATTCTTACAGTGTCACCCAAATACCTGACTAGCAATCAAAGTCGTTAGTGAACCGGTAGACCAATTCGTCCCGAGAGAGATCCCAGCTTCTAGTAGACAAGCATTTCACACAGGATCGGCGGGTACGGCTGCTGCGGAACTTCCGTCAGCTCTGGTGCGGCCGTTGACGAGAGCGGCGGCGGCTTTGTTGTCAGCGGCTGTATGGGCCAAAAAAGAGTCTCCGGGGCGCGCGCATCACACAACTCGATACCGCCCCGCACTGCGGCCCATCCTTGCCGCCACGGCACAAGCGATAGACAAAAGGAAAGTGTCCCACGCGGTTCAATGAAACCGAGCGGGGAGAGCAGTGGACCCGCGTAGACAAGCATCTCCGAGAGAAGCTGTTCCGGTCGCACTCGGAGGGCCAAATCGACGCGAGTGTCTGAGCTGTAATTGAGCGCAACACACTCGAGTGCAACGGACTGCCCCACCTGCGGCGTTTCGGGGTTTGTGCCGATAACGAAGAGCTCAATCGGCTGCTGTTTTGTCAGGCTACTGAGACGGATGAGGCGTCCACACTCTGACCCGCCATCGCTATTGGCACGGCGCCAGCGCCACTCCACGTATCCCATCTCCGTGACACTCTGCTGAGCAACGGCTGACTTTGTGCCGGCAACCCCGTGGCAAGTGGGAAGATTGCGCAGACAATCGGGACGCATAAGAAGCTCAAAGCAATACTGCCGCGCATCACCTGGTTGCATGTGAAAATCTTCAATTAAGTCCGCAGTGCCACCACCGGTGTAGCGCGCGCGAAAAGAATTTTCGTTTTCTTTTGGCTCGTCCGCATACGCGGGCCACCACGGGCGTTCGGGGGCAGTGGGAGAGGAGGAAGTCACCTGAGATAAGCGTTTCGGCGGGGAAAGTAACTCAAAGAACTCACCTGGACAAAATTTTAAATTTGTGAGAGCAATTGGTACCGTGGAGGTGTTCTTCAGAGACATAGAAAAGAGAAACTTCCGCGTTGAAAGAGTTATGTTTGAAATCACCTCTTTTATCGTTGGCCCAGTCGTGGATAATTGAGAGCTAAGCATATTAATTGAACCATTACCGCCAGCATCCCTGGGTACCGGTCGCGTCATCACAGGTATAATGCGTAGCTCACGATGCGTCTCTGTGAGAGCGCGCTCAACTAGAAAAGTCGATGACCATGTCAGTCGCTTGACCTCATTGCTAATATCTGTGAAGGACGCGTTTACTTGTAGGGAGTGGTGCCCACATTCGACTAATGTGAGCTCCACCTTGAATGATGCGTTATTTTTTGCGTCAAGTCGTGGGGAGGTGTGCTCTACAAGAATCAAAGGTCTCCTTGTCGGGTGGGCACAACTAATGGTATACACAAGATGGGTCAAAGGATAAGTTGCTGCATTGTGGAAGCTCAGAAAAGCACGAAAAGGTTCGCCAACAAAGTGCTGACCAACGGTGCTGGGAAGCGAGAGAGCGGTGGACACACCGGGTATTGCCAACGCGGCCGAATCACTTCGCCGCCGCATCCCCACCGGCGACTCTTCGTGCACAATAGCAGCCATTGGGTACACTAATGGATTAGCCAATACATCAAAAAGGATATCGCCTTCCTCGACAAGTTCGGGTGTAACCTCCTCGTAAAACTCTGGCTTGTGCAAGACTGTGGCCCGCACGGAAAGAGGATTAACAAGAACGCTGGGTACAGAGACCGTCGAACTGTACACAGGCGCTGAAGAGATCTCACTTACCGCCTTGGGTTCACTGGCAAAGGAGGATTTGGTATTACTCACTGAGGAGTTTGCTGTTCGGCGGTGGTCCATGCTTCACTTTTTTTTTTTTTTCTATCTGCAGTCGGAGGTTCTTTTTTCCCCCAGTCTTATTTACAAAAAAAAAAAAAAGGTATTTCTTTGGGACCAATATGGATGCCCTGGCGGCGGTGGCACCTCTGAATTGTACCGGCTTGTGCAACGACGAAAAAAGTAAATAAATGAATAAACCGATTTATAAATATAGATAAATATATATATATATATATATATATATATATATTGAATAACCCTAAATAATTAAAAAATCACAAAAAAATAAACAAAAAAAATAAGAGTTCGCATTTTAAATGTAGAATACAGAAATGGTTTGTAAAAGGTAAAACTGTGAATTTTTTTTTTTTTGCAAAATTATCAAAAATTTCGTCTGTGAACTGCTCTTGCATTTTTGTTGCCAAAAATTCGATACGAGGCATGTAGAAACATCACAAGCACACACCCATTAATAATGACAATACCAAAGACGGTCAAAGGAAACAAACAAGCTTAAAACACACACTCTGGCTCTCAGCACACCCCCCCCCCCTTAAACCAAATAATTAAAAACAAAAAGAAACCGCCGCTATAGATGTAGCAAGTCCTTTTATCTTTACCAGTCATCGTCGGAATCGTCCTCCAAGTGTTTTGGTGGCAATTTTCCCGGGACTGGCGGTGGCGGTGGTGGTGGCCGTGGTGGCGGCGGTGGTGGGACAGCTTTTGGCGCCGGTGCTATTTGTGCCGCATCTTTTCCACTCTTTACGAGACCTATGGCCTTGCCACCGTTTTCGCCCTCGTCTTCATCCTCATCGTCCGAGTGCATCCCGAGAATGCCTTTCCGCCTGTTTGCCAGCAGTGAGGACAGTGTGTCGAGGTGACTCTTTGCTACCGCGGCCTTTGGCGTGGCGCGCACTTCTGCCCCAGGAGCGGCCACTGGTTTTGGCGGTGGCGGTGGTGGGGGTGGTGCCGGTGGCGGATTACCAATCATTGGCTTACTCTTTGCCAAAACAGACCCTGGCGACGGTGAGTGGGGCGCCGAGGCTATTGCTTTGGGACCTGATGCAGTAGGCGGAGCCGGTGGCGGTGGCAGCCCTTTCATCTTTCCCATTGGAGGCGGTGGTGGCGGGGGCGGAGGCGGAGGCGGTGGAAGCCCTTTCATCTTTCCCATTGGAGGCGGTGGTGGCGGAGGCGGTGGTGGTCCTTTCATTTTTCCCAACAAATGCGGTGGTGGTGGCGGCGGTGCCCCGCGTGGCGCTAAGAGCCCTGGCGGCGGCGGCGGCGGCGGTGCGGGGCTCGTCACAGTCAGTCCTTGTACACCAGGAGCCGGTGGGCCGCCCGCCGGAACATTGGATGCGGGAGATGAATGGGACGGAGCGATTCGGTCTGTGATGGAAAGACCAGAACGCTTTGTTTGGTCGGATATGGCGGGGAGCGGCACGTCGCTGCCGGTATCACCGAGGCGACGCTGCCAGCTTGGTGCAATGCTGTCTCTGTCCTCGAGAGTGTACGCGTGCCAAGCAACCGCCGCAATGCCTTCAAGTGGAAGGTCCTCGGGGAGATCTTCCATCAGGTTGGCGGCCTCTCTCATGAGCGGTACGAAAGCGTATTCATCGGAGGAGAACTTCGTCATGTAGTCACGATGCACATCAGCGGCTCCCCCGAGTCTTCGCCGTGTTGCAATAATGCGTTCCTGTCTCTGCTGCGTCAGCACATCAAGTTCATGGTACTCCTTATATAGGTTCTCCCGCGTGTTGAAAAGGAGAAGAGAGCTGACACTTGTCAGGTGTGTCGGGAGCCAACCGAGGCCGCGCTCCGCTCCGCTGTGGTACATCCACGTTGCCGCAATTGGCATCATATCGCGCAAGTCCGTCTGTTCTAATGGGTTTTGTGGGCGCACTGGGCGATTCTCCACCTCACCGCCCTCCAGTCTACGAATGGGCGGCTGATAGAAATTCTGCCGCGCAAGACTATCCCGCTCCTCCTCTTCCATCTCGCTTTCCAAGTCGCTATCAGAGCTCGTGCCCTCATTGGATAGGAGAAGCGGAGCGGCACGCCGTCCGCGGTGGACCAAAGACCCGCGCAAGTCACGAGGGGCCTGCACGAGTGGAGTGATAACTCGGCGCTTTGGACGGGGAAAGCGTGCACAGCTCTTCACAATCATTGCCTCGCGGCGACCGTGCAACTGCGCGACGCGTGACGCACAGGTCCCAATGCGTTCTTGTAAGCCATTAAGTGTCTCGCGGGATTCCGCCACTGCTGCTTCAATGTTTCCAAAAACACGCTCACTTGTGCGGTCGAGCTCCTCTAAGAGGTGAATAACGGAACGCATTGTTGTGCAGCCGCCGTTCGTCAGTGGGACAGGTACCACATACCCGTATACAGTTGTGGTTACACTATCGTCATACATGGCAGAGAAGCAAAAAAAGAAGACACAATTAAGAATAACACTGAGCCAATGTATGGAATAATACGATGTGTATGTTTCAGCACTATGATGTTGCTACACCAAGAGTCCTTTGTGCCTAACTTCAAAAACAAATAATTCGTAGCAAGTATATACTTTTATGTGACTTTAAAAAATAAATAAATAAATACAAAAGAAAAAGAAACACACAGAAAAAGAACAATAATAATAGAAAAACAATCCTATAGCACACCGTAAAGTCCTTACCCCCCCCTCCCCTCCACAATATTAGGAGAAACGGACGTTCATAGCCGAAGGGAGTAGGATAAAGTAAATGTGAGCAAAAAAGAAAAAAAAGTAATAAAAAAGTGTGTAAAACACCAAGAATCTCAATATAAAATATAAAATAAACAAAAAAACAGAAATCTGTGGTTGCGCACGTACGCTTCGCTTAAGCCATCACATTTACGCGGGTGATCTTGCCCTTGGGCGTGATCAACTTGACGTGGGTGCCGCGATCCTCGAGCTTGCCGCTGTCGCGAAGCTCCTCGTACTCGCTGCGGAGGACATCTGTGAAGCCCCAGTACTTGGAGGTCACGATGATCTGCCGGCCGGGGAACTTCATCTTGGCACGGCGGAGGGCCTCCTGCGCCTGCGGAACGAACGCCTCCTTCGTTCGCATCGAGAGAAGAATCTGACCAATGCGGACGCGAGCGCAAGTGCCGTTCGGCTTACCGAAGGCTCCGCGCATACCCGTCTGCAGACGATCCGCGCCGGCACAGGAAAGCATCTTGTTGATGCGCAGCACGTGGAACGGGTGGACGCGAATGCGCATGTGGAACGACTCCTTGTTGGCGCGCTTCACCATGTACTTGTTGGCCTGAATACGGGCTGCCTCCAGCGCCTCAGAGGAAATCTGCTCCAGCTCGCGGGACACCACGTGGATGCACACGGGGAAATCATCCACGGGCGCGCGGCGCCTGCCAATGTCGAAGTTACGGATCTTTGGGTCAGGCACACCGCGGCAAAAGCGGGACTTTGGGTACGGCTTGTTCTTACAAAAGCGGTAGCAGCGCGACGGACGGCGGGCCATGGTTCTACTATAGGACAAACCACTGTTATGTTTTATGTAAGCACAGGAAACAAATAGGTTTAAGAAACACATTCACACACACACATATATAAATATATGTATATATATATACAATGCATTTAGGAAAAAAAATAAAAAGAGAGCGAGAAAGTGGCGTTTCAGTATTCATAAAACTTAAATAAAAAATTTTCCGTTTAGTATTTTCTACTCATTTTTACCATAAGAGAACAGGTGAAAAAAAAAAATTAAATTAGAAGATAGAAAAATAATTAAATAATCTTGTTGCCTTTTTAAAGGTTTATTGCACCCGAGTAAAATAGGATTTTCACGATGTCAATTCAAGAATAGCATTGACAATGTCTCCCTTATTATTTCTCAGTGCACGAATAGCCTTGGCCCGCGTTGCGTTACTTTGACCCATGACGACGTTAATCTCCTTCTCTTCAAACTCGCCAGCGTCTTCTTCTTCATTATCTGCAGACGCAGTCTTCGGTGCCTGTGGCGCCACACCTTCGGCGGCGGCAGTGAGTGTCGGCTCTGCGGCTCCATCGATCTCCTCAACCTTTGATTGTTCTGCTCCAGCACCTGAAACGGCGCGGGCGGCAGCCTCCTGAGCTTCCATTGTTGCATCATCCAACTGCGCCTCGCCAAACACAAGGAATGTGTTCGTACCGGGGAAGCGGTAAAGCTCTGGCTGGTTCACCACAAAAGCGAGCGAGCCGTGCTTGCGAATGTTTACCTTGACAACGTTGGGTTCCGGCTTGAGGCCCATCTTGGACATTGCCTTGGCATAGCGCTTGGATTGCTTGGCGGCGTGCGTCGGCTCGGCGGCCTCCAGCGTGGGGACGTCGTCGTCCTCAACAGGCGGGTTCTGCACATGCTCAGCGGACATTTTTTTCTTTTATAAGGGTTTCTTTCGGTTTTTTTTTAAAAAAAAAAATAAGTGGAGTGTAGGCTGTAAGGCACTTGAATTATTATTATTTTTTGTTTAAAAAAATAAAATTGGGAAGAAGCGTATAGTGAGTTAAGAAGATATGCAAAAAAAAAAAAAGTTAATAAAAGGGAATATAATTTGGATAAGTAAAAAACTTAAAAAGGAATACGTTTTCCAAAGGAACAAAGAATGTTTTCCGGAATAGTAAGCAGATATTTTTCAAAAGCACGGTGCTAATTTCTTTAGCAAAGAAGCTAAAAGAAAAAAAAAGTACTTTCAACCTTAGCAGTGGCAAATAAAAAAAAAAAAAAACATTTTTCTTCTTAAATTTAATAAGAATAAACAAATTCTCCCCGGCTAATTGCTTTAAAACGAAATGTCCCAAGATACTGTGCATAGCTGTGCAATGAAACTGCCTAGGACGCTATAAAAACTATTTGACCACAACCACACAGACACAAACGATGAATGTTTTTTTTTTTTTTCCTGAAAGTATAGCAATTTCAAGTGATTCGTCAAAATTTTTTAAAAAATTTCCAGTTTTCCTTGTCTTATATATATATAAAAAAAGTTATTGCTGCATCCAGCCGTTTCATCTTTTATTAACCAAAGCATTTATGCCTAATATACCATCCATTCGACGCTTTTTTATTAAAAAAAAGGTCTTCTATTCCAATCCCTTCTCCTACATATATATATATATATATATATGTGTATGGGTAATGATATATGCAAAAAAAAAGAAAAAGAAAAAAAATGCAAGCAAAAATCAATTAATATTCAACACCAAGGGTGAGTTCAAGGACACTACCCAGAAGATCACCCTTGTTTCGCTTAAGAGCACGAATGGCAGTTCCACGAGTAACACCACCGTGGGACATAACCACGGATATTTGTAACTCACTGAATTCACACTCGTCTTCATTTTCATCTCCCTCCCCGTCATCGAAGCATTGCCGCTCTTCGCGGACGAAAGTTTTCCCTGAAGGACCGTTCACGCATCTCAAAACAACTGTCCCCCCAGTTAAAGCAACGTTATTCCCTTTACCTTTTGCGTCTCTGGCATGCGACGCCTTCTTGTTATTCTTCGCGGCTCCGGAAGAACTCGTACTTCCTTTTTTCTTATCCTTTATTGACATTTTGGTGCCTGTATTTGACGGCTTATTAGCAGCGGATGAATGCTCCCGTGATGGATTCTTCTGTCCACCTTTCTGCAACGCCCCTTCCATATGGGGTCCCTTTGGAACTTTTTTGTGCACGTCTCCATCACATGTATTTTCTTTCGCCCTCTCGTTCTTACCCGCACTCTTTCCGCCGGCGTTTGCAATTGTATTATAGGTGCCGTCGTGTTCCTTGTAAGCCGACCCCTCTCCGCCATACGCGTTATTCGTAAATCCTTCACATTTTTGATCTTCATGATTATTCTCCCCGGCGCCAAAGCCATATTCCTCATGAAGCTTCGCACTATTATTCCGTCCCTTGGACGGTGTCTTCTGAATAGATGTGTTGTTATTGACTGTCTTATTGTCATTTCCAATCTTTTCACTCTTCTTTCCAGTCAGTCTTCCATTTGGGGATTCCTTCACCCCCTGCGTTGCCCCATTTTTAGTCTCCTTCTTTTTTGACGACTTCACTTGTTTATTGGATGCCCGTTTTGGGGTATTCGAATTTTGATGTCGAAGCTTACCATTCATTCGTGGACCTTTCTTTGCACTTTGTTGATTCTTTCCCCGCAGTGGACTCACAGAAGTTTGTGAGTTATTTTTTGACTGCCCGGAGTGCTTCATGGCACTGTCTGGGGATTGCGACTGCGATAATTCGCTCAGGTGACTCACCCCACAGCTTTGTGGTGACATTTTCGCACTTGACTTTGGCGAAGTGTCAGGCATCAGCAGTGGACTATTTGCCTCATAGTATCGCGGTGCCCGAATCGCGCGAGGGTCATTCAACTCATTAAAGACATCTTTCATATCCATCCCCGTAACGTATCGAGCCGCACGGTCTCTGTTGTTTATATAGTCGTGGTCGAGATGGGCCTCTCCAAAAACAAAATAGACATCTTTTTGGGGATAGCGAAATATTTCGGGGCGAGTTACAATAAAGGCGAGCGATCCTTTCTTGCGAAAGCACGCCTTTATGCACCCATCATAGGCAACGAGACCCATTTTTTCCACACACTTGGAGTAGCGCTTTGTATGCTTGACGAATGTGTTGGGTTGACACACATCCAACGTGGGCACACATTCATTGGATTGAGGCGGGGCCTCTAGTGTTGCAGTCATTGGTACTGGTGGTAAATTTGCAATTAAAGTTTTTCAGACCAATTACTGAAAACAAAACAAAACAAAACAAACAAACAACAACAGCAAAAAAAAACAAAAAACAAAGAAAAACAGAAACAAGAAAGGAAAAAGGAATAAAAAGGGGAAATAAGAATCTCACTAAGAGAAAGAAGAACAAGAGTCGTAATAATGGGGATAGCAAAAACATAAAGGAAGAAAGTCAAATAAAGTAGTAAAAATTCATTCCGTTTCTTATTGGAAAGCAGAAGCAGAAATGATGAATAGTCTCGACAAACAAAGAAAAATATAATTTCAATCTGGTAAAATAACATGAACAGTTTACAATTTTGTCCCTTTTCTCTCTTTTTTTTTTTTGGGGGGGGGGGGATTATGTGTACATGTTTTCGCCTTCCTTTTTTTGTCAGTTGGGCTCTTCTCTCCCTCCGCACAAACACACACACACACAAAAAAAAAAAAGCTATAGTTTTGCTCAAATCTCTTGATATTCCCCCCTTAGCGCAGGCTCCGAGGGCACAATTATCCTCGAAGGACTCGCCTCTGTCTCCCGCCCGCCCCAGTCCTCTCCACCGTTCGGGAAACCTTCGCCCATCGCACCCGCTTCTGAAACAACTGCATCTAGTAAACTCTTTGCAAAACATGACATAGAGCATGGGATGAGGACGAGAAGTGCGAACAAGACTTGCAGAGGAATAAGTGCCACAGAGAGGGATGGATGAAATCCACCGTGAGCATTGTTCAGCTCCACGTTGCATTTGGCCGCCAACATGCATGAGATATAAAGAAAAGATCCATTGGAAAGGGCTGCGAAAACTGAACGACAAATGCGAATGGAGAGAGCAGGCATCTCATGTGTCACTGGATGTTTTTCAAAAAAACCGATACTGGCAGAAATAATGGACATCACCCCAAAGTACACAATGAGCGGGGAAAAAACAAGCCAAAAAGAAAAGAGTTTGGACTCTTTTTCCGATTTCTGCTGGGCACGATGCATTCCCAAGCCTAGAAAGAGAAACACACACAACTTCTCAAAAACTGTCTTCAGAAAAAATCCCCAATAAAGTCGGGACCCACAGACAGACTCCATTTCCGTGTGGCCCAAGCCCAACTGAGAAAACTGTGACGGAATTAAAAACCGCCCAGTACGCAGTGTATCAACAAAATAGACAACAGCAAACGAAGCAATGGAGACTATGGGCTCAACGCGACCGGCGAGAGCGGCAACACCAACGGCCACCGCAGTCATGAACAGAACGAGCTCGCATGCCACTATCAATACGTTTACCCGGCACTGCTCAAAGCCTTTATAGAAGAGCACACCACTAGCCAGCAGCAGAGGAAGGAAAGAGATCCAAATTGGCGTGAAGGTGACCGGCCAGGACCATTTCATGCCAAAGTCCTGTCGCACAACGACAAGTTCGAGCGCTAAGAGAATGAGTGCGGCATAAAGAGTGAGTGATATAAAGCACATACGCAGAAAACCAAGGGAAAGAAGTTCCATCGAAATGCCATACTGATTGAAGGTATCTACACCTTTTTTACCAAACATATCATATGTTCTGCGTAGTTGAGGGTCAGTAAGAATAGTGTGAGCCTCCAAAACTTTTTTGAATTCTTCAGTTGTCTTGCCACCTGTCTTGTCCGGATGAAGATTAAGAGCTAAAAGATGGTATGCCTTCCGAATGTCGCGCGTTGTTGCATCACGCTCCACATTCAATAAGTCATACAAAGACCCACTGCAGGTTCGACGTAGCATCGCAAACGCAACTAAAGAAAGCAACACAAAAGAAAAGTATCACACTTTAAGAAAAAAAAAATATATATATGTATTTTCTTTTTTTTTAGATATTTCTTTGGTATGTTATTTTTCCCAATAAATTTACAGTAAAACGTTCGATTTTGCGGGGGGATATGCCCCAGTAAGCGTTCCCAGATACTTTGGCCTTCACGTTCGTAAATCTTCCCTGTTCTTCTTGTTATCGTCCTTTTGGCCTGAACCTTAACCTTTTCACTTAAAGCAAAACAAGTAAGGAGCAAATAGCTTACATTTTTAGTCTGAAAGCAAACGCAAAAAGAAAAAAAAAAACACAAAAAAGAACACCAATGAATACACACATATATATATATATATAACTAAATAAGTATATAAGGATAGATTGACTGTTGCGCACAGAGTTAGTATCACCGGGGTAATCTTTTCATTTTTTACACTGTGACTTAAAAAAAAAAAAAAAGAGGCGGAAGGGAAAGGAGGCGCTAGTTATCGCAAATATGGGCACAACTGCCACCAGAAAGAAAAACTAGACCGAAAAATCACACTGAAAACAAATGAAAAAAAAACTTTAAAAAACAAAGTGTATAGTGAACGTATTCCTGCACTTTCACGGCAGAAGACATCGCGCAAAGAAACAAACTGTATATCTTCGCATTTTTTTTTTCCGCACAACAAGGTATTCATCTAAGCGACACAGGCACGCAAGTGTATTAAACAAACAACAAAAAACGAGCAACCAAAAAAAGAAACCGCAGACGCAAAAAAAAAAAAAAAAACACACACACACACAAGAACTACTATTTCCTTCCTTTGAACTTTCCCCCCTCCCCTTCCCCTCTTATAATTCCACCTCTCCTCGGTAAACATAAATTTTTTTTTAAATATATATATATATTTTGAAATTAAACATCAGATCTCTCTTGTCCTATTGCTATTCACTCCTCCATCACACTGTAAGTTAATACTACTTGTTTGCTGTGCTTCACAGCACTTCTCGCACACTTGTTAACTTCGCATCAAAATGCCTTTTCACCCTTTTCAATAAAAGAAAAGTAAGAAAAAGCAATGTCCGCGTCAAGCAAGAGTAAAGCATCATAATAAGAATTAAAAAGAAACATATAAAAACCTGTACCAATTGCTCTCTCGTTTTTTTTTTTTTTCTACACATGGGGAAAGTAAGTAACCGAAGAAATCAATAACTAAAGACCCTTTCCCGTTGTTTCGAGGACAATCGAGAGAAAGAGACGGGGGAAAGTCAAAACAAAGTACGATATTAAACGGGAAAATCTCTACATGACCTTTGGTTGGACTGAGAAAGAATAGGCGAAGAGGATAGAAAGACAAGTGGGGCTACATGGACAGCAAATGCCCCCTTTTCCTCTTTGATTTTATTTTCATCTTTTTTTTTTTTTTTTCCTTTTTTCCTGTAATCTTACCCCTTCCCATCCCCCCCTCTGCTTTTCTTCTTAATTCATACAGCTGACCCACGTGTCCGTCGCTGCTTTGCGACCGTCCGCGTGGAGCGTTGATTTCGCCCCCGCTCCGCCGCCGCGCGGTCCGCCGCTGCCGCAACGGCTGCCAATGACTGCGGCGCCTCCGCCTCCGTCTCCGGCACCGGCGAGGCCGACGCCGTTGCGCGTGTCTCTGGCAGCGCCTCTGCCCTCGCCGAACCGCGGCGGCCTTGCGGCTGCGGCTTCTCCGACGGGAAGCGCCCCTGGCACTGCCGGCTCCACCTCCGCGGAGACGGGGAGTACGCGGCGGGGAGATCGCCCTCGAGGGGCTCCGCCTCCACGGGGCCGTTCTCATGCGGCGTCGCCTCAAAGACAGAGAAGGACTTGCGCATGGATTCATTCGACGTGGTTTGTGTGTGCACGGAGTCAATGGGCAGCTTTGGTAAACTCACCTCGTCGGATGCGTTTAGCGCATTCGCTGGCTCCTTCCTGGACGCACTGCTTTCCACTTCAGAGAACTCAAAGTTATCCTCCCGGGTGCTGAGATTAAGAGATTCGTTGGAAATGGGCGCAACGGCCTTTGAGCGCGACGTCGAGGTCTTTGACTGCGGCGCATTCGAAGGACCCGCCGACTTTTTGGACGCCGTGAGCGTAAACGTTTTCCCTGCGTTCCCCATGGATCCTTTCCCTAGGCGCGCGGATCCCGATGCACTGGGCTTCTCCTGCGAACGAGGTGTGGTCTTGGCGGCTTGTGTGGGGGGCGCGCGCTTCTTGCCACGCGCGGGACTTTCCTCTGACAGTGCGGGGATTTTTTTGAATGTCGGAACCAGAAAGGCTTCTTCGGGTGTTACTGGGGAAATGGCTTTTTCTTCCCGAGTCTTTTCCGAATCTGGAGGGTTCAGAGTAATATTTTTCAGTTTGGGAGCTATTTTTTGTTTACTGTTTGGCAAACGTCTTCGGCGCTGTGGACTTCCATCATCTGGAGAGGCTCCGGATGAAGAAGGCCCCTCTTTACAATCTTCACCTTCTTCTTCTTCTTCTTCTGCTTCTCCGCTTTTTTTCCCCCACACTTCATCATTCCCCTCCTTGAACGCATGTCCTTCTCTTTCCTCTCCAGGAGCGACTGCACTACTTTGGAGTGAGTCAAACAATTTCATCGCAGGTCTGGCCACACTGCCAGCTTCGCCTTCTGAGTGACGCCACCGCAGTCCGCTTGTCCCAACCAAAACACGAACCTTTGTCTGGTGCAACATGGAGGTCAACATCTGTCGTACTGCAAGGGATTCCTCATTCTGCTGCACGTCAATGCTCTCAAGATACCAGAGTCCTGGTTTCTTACGCATGACTCTATCGCTACTCTCGGTTTCGTCACCACCAGCAACGGTTTCCTTACATGCAGGGTCAAATTCATTGCCCGTGGTGCGGGCAAGCTCTAGAATCGAGTGCAAACACTTACGGAGACCGACAACGGACATGTTGTTGTGCGAGAGGAATATGTGTCGCACGGACTGACAAAAAGAAGCCCGTGAAGAGTCAGAAATCGGCAAAGCTCCCGAGTCCGTAAGAGCAGTAGGACCCAATCGACACGGAGTCACGTCATCGTAAAGATAAACAGTTTCCGAAACCGAAAGCCCAAGTGACGATCCTCCTCCACTGTGCATAATCGCAGGGCTATTCCCTACACCCCGCCGTGCCGAAGAGATGAGTGAGACGGCTGAGTGGTAGTGCAGAACACATCCCATAAGATCCTCCAGATCCCGCACAAGCCACGGCCCACTCACATCATCAAGCAAACAGTGCCGCAGGTCAATGAGAAGCAAAGTGTACCGATCAATCGAAGAACTCTGCGTGTCAACAAAGGGCTCATCGGCGGATTCCACGGTCCCGGAGGACGACAGGGCGGCGGCAAGTTTTGAGAGAAAGATAGAAAGGCCTTGTGTAAAAGCGCAGCGCTGGTCTGCGCCATGCACGCGAGTGCCCACACGTACCGATGAGTCCACAGAAAGTCCTATGCGACGCTCACAGGATTTGCATTGCAACTCACTGTGCAACACACTGTAGCAGTCCGTATCACGAAGATCCAAAGACGACAAAGCGAATGGCGTGCACTCGGCAAGAAGAATACGATCGGACTCCAAGCAACTTGTGCCATCTATCAAACGTAACTCCGTAAAGGAAATCGGAGTGCTGTCGGGTATACCTTCCGCCACTAGCGGTACACATGGCCGCACAACAATGGAAAGGTCGCTTCCCATAGGAATGACTTGGTGAGAAACTCTCTCTCTCACACACACACACACAGAAAATAAAATAAAAAAGATGTGTGTCAAAAACTGAGCGTAATACTAACAAAAGTATCAACGCTACAAACGCAGTTGAGTTGTCGTTTTTGGATTTCAGTTGAATAACTTCTTAATGTATATATATATATAAATATACGAGTTCCTTACGCTTCTTTTTTTTACAAACACACACACACACAATTTGTCGCTCTCTTTCACCCACTATGTGCTGTGGTACTGTTAGATATTCCCCACTTACACTATTTAATTCTTCTCTAATGTTTTTTTTTTTTTTTGATGAATTCCCCTAATCTTCCAATTAGCCTTAGTCACAGCAATAAAACAGCAACAACAAGAACAAAAGTTTTGTAACGTATGTAATTTAAGTCTTTTGAGAAAAAGGTCGTACGTAACTTTAAGAAATACGAAAGAAAGAACAAAAAAGAAAAAAAAGAGAAGCATTAGTTGAGAAATAAGACACATTCCCTTTTTCCTTTCAATCACTAGAGAGTGAGCGAGAGAAGCAAAAAACAAACAAACAAAGACATAACCTCAAAATACAAATAAAACGCCACATGATAAAAAAAAACAACAACAACAACAAAAAGCAAAATTGAACAAAAAGTTTCGGAAAGCAATTCTTAACCGACGTGAGTATTCCCTTGGACTTTTTCTTTGCTTGTTCATTTTAACTTTTTTTTTTTTTCTTTTGTTATACATCTCATTGGTCTACCTCCCCTCTTTCCCATTTCCACCTGCAAACATCATGCCTTTCAAGACATATTTCCCAAATTCTCCATCTAAGAAAACAAAAACAAAAAGGCCATTTCGTTTCCTCTGCATGAAGAGAAAAGGGCATAAACAAAAGAACATGGAAAGAAACACTAAAAAAAAAAAAAAGAAACCAAAAAGGGGGAAGATGGGGGAAAAGGCCACAAAAGAGATTGAGGAGTGTATTCGATTGCCTCTCTCTGTTCCCAGTCGTTATATACACACACACACACACACACAAAGAAAAAGACAAAGAAGAGGGTGTCAGAGCGAATACTTTGGCTCTGTAAAGTATGTGTGTCTGCCAAACTGTGACCTTTCCTCCACCGGTTCTACTGGAGTTTTGCCGTGCACTGTCATCGTCTTTCCTGTTTCCGGGTTTCCCGTGTAGAGAGTAATCGGCACATCTGAGAGGTAATCATTACACAATGAATCAATCACCGGCAGTTCCTCTTCCCAGCAGTGTGAGACATGATACGTCGAGAGATAGACATCCGCCCCATCCATTCCTGTTCTTTTGTTCCTTGCGCACCGCTCCGCCTCCTCCGCGTCCTTCTCCGCCTTTGCCGCCTCCAACGCGACTTGCAGCAAAACCCGACTCCGCACACCAAGATCCGGCCGCCGCAGTCGCTCCACGTCGCCGTTTGCCGCCGTGTAGTCGTGCCGCTGCGTCGTATTGAGAAATCGCGTGTGTGGGTTGCGGGAGTCGGTGGTGAGGTACGGAGTGGAGCGGTGCCCGCCGGTGAATCGCCTCCCGGCGCCGGGGCGGATCGCGTCGAGGCTCGCGTGGAGCACCGCCGAGGCGGTGAACGGCTCCTCGCCAGCGGCGCCGGTGGGCGGGGGCGGGGGCTGCTGCGCGAGCAGGTCGTCCTCGAGGGCCTTTTCTTCCTGCCAGTTCCCGCAAAGCACATTGCGGGCGCGGTGGTTCCCAGTGCTTTCGCGGCGGACTCTGTTGTAACGCTTTTCTTCGATCCATGTGCCGCCGGGGCTGCAGGTGTCAATGGGGACATAAGGTCTTCGGCCGCGCGGATCCATCGCTGCGTGTAGACTTTACTAAAGAAGTACACAAATGTGAAATGAGGAGGAAAGGGATAAAGAAAGAGACAAAAAAAAAACAAAAAACGGAAAGGTGCAGTGAATAAAAATAGGCATTACTAATAATAAAGCGCATCAGCCTGTAGTATTTATAATAATGAATCATCGCACTTTGCTTACTCATTCATTTTCACTCTTAGTCTCATTTTAATCCGCCAATTAAATTGTAGAACTTTAAATGTAGAAAGCGAAGCACACACACACACACACACAAGTGGATTTCCTCTTTCTCTCCCTCTCTGTCTCTCTCTTTCTCACACACACACACACACACACACAGAGAAAGAGAGAGACACAGAGAGGTACTTCCTCCCTTTTTTTTCTTTTTTTTTTTGCTTTGTCTGCCCCTCTTGTTTATTTCCTTCCTCTTTAAAACAAAACAAAAAATAATAACAATAAAAAAAGAGTTTGAGGAAAGGAAAAAACAAAAAAAAAAAAAACAGAAAAAAGCAGAAACAGAAGCCAAAGAGCTTAACGAACCCATTTGGGTAATTTCTTGTATGGGTTATCCGCCTTCTTCTCCTTTTGCTTTTTCCCTGCCGCCTCTGCGCGCTGCCGCTTTGCCTCAATGCGTTTGTTAAGCAATCCACTTCCGTCTGCCTTTGCCGCAATCTTCCCATCTGCGATTTGCTTTGCTTTTGTCTCAAGTATGCGCACCCGCTTCTCAGCGCCCTGAACGACCCCGTTGACCATTTTGTAATACCGCGCCGCCTTCTTTCGCGCCACTTGCAACTGCATCTTTCGCGTTGCCGCCTCTTCGCGCTTCACCAACGCAAGCTTTCGCTTCATTCGCGTTTCTTGCGACTGCCCCTCTCGTCGGGCTTCACGCATTTTCAGTTGTGCCTGGCGGCGCCGGGCAACCGCCTCGCTTGTCGGCGCATTCATCAAATTCATCTCCCGCTGCTTGCGGACCTTGAGTGCGGAGAGTTTACTGCGCTCTACGTGTTCGGTGACCTCTTCCTTTTCCCACGCGGGCCGCTGGCGTGCGGCGACGAGTTCGTCACCAGAGAGCGACACATCATCGTCGCCGTCGAGTTCAGGCACAGCAGCAACGTGTGCATCTTCGTCATCGTCATCATCGTCCACGTCGCGCTGGAGCTTTCCGTCCGGGTCTATAGGCGTATACTGCGGGTTCAACACTTTGCGTATCTCGTGCACGCGCTGAGGGACATAGGAAACGATACGCGGGTGGTTCTTCTTTGCTTCATCCACTGCAGCGATATCCTCCGCGGAGTTTGTGATGGCCACAGTAAATGGTGACACATGGGGAGGAAGTTCCTCAGCCATACGATAACCGTTCACAGGAAGTCGCGTGCGTGCGTTAAGACAGTCAAAGAGATACTGTGGTTGAACGTACTCAATGTTATCCACGCGATCAAACCCTGAAGGAAGGGCAGGACGGTCTATAACAAAGTGTGTAATGTGATCCGGGTTGAATACCGTTGCGACGCGGCCACCGCAAGATTCAATAATGAGCGCCGCATGCTTGTGCGCCACTTCACGCGAGATGAAAAAAGTAAGTCCTTCAAATACAGATCGGGATTTGCGAAGTTCCTCCGCCAAAAGCTCTGTGCGACTTTTACCACTCAATGCATCCTTTGTTTCCTTCTCCTTCTTTGCCTCATCCTCCACTTGTAACTCTTTCGTAAAGTCTTCCGCGTTTGTGTTGATGCCCTCATCCTCCGCCTTTTGCTGTTCTTCGATATCCCGCTGCAATTCCTTCTCGAGTTTCGCAAGAACAAACCGCATGAGCTCCAGGTTGAACTCAAGAAAGCTCAGCATAACATACTGCTGAATACCAGCAGGGAATTTATGCGCATATTCATGCGGGCACATCCACCTCACCCGCTCCCCACGCACAATGGCCTCAAAGTAATACCCCTTCACACTGATGAAAGCCTTTGTAAGCAAATGTCCCCCCGAGACGTACCGATTCCACTGCTGACAAATCGCTTTTGCCCGCTCATGCATCCCAGACGTAAGCGCGTGGTGTGTTTCAATGGTAGACGCACTCACCACCTCTGGGCTCAGAAACGCATAGAGCGCGATAAGTGACATGGCGTCATCAATATCCTTAACGGCGTCAATAAAGTATGGATAACGCTCCTTAATGGTCGCGACGAGGCTATGGTGGGGTTTCACCTCATCGCTGTGCAACATTTGGAGATCCTCAGAAAGACCCATTGCCTCGGCGCGGCGAACTTTCTTCTCCCACGCGCGGTGAGCCATCATGCGGTCCGCAAGGTGATCCCGCACGAGCCACTTAATCTCCCGTGCGAGATAGTACTGCTTTTCGTTTCCACTTTGCTTTTGTTTGCTACGCGCGAGGGCACGCGGGTAAATGCCCTTTAGGATAGACAGACGACGGAACTGAATGGAATCCACCTGCAGCATACGAGTGGCTTGCATGCGCGTAACATATTTCTTTTTGAACCGCTCCTTCTTCACACGCTTTGCCCAGGCCTGCTTGCGATGCATTCCTACGTTCCTCCTACACTTTGGTTACAGCTAATTCAACACAAAGAGAGAGAGAGAGAGAGAGAGAGAGAGAGAGAGAGAGAAGAAGAGAAAAGTAAAGTAATAAAGAGAGTAGAAAGAAAGCAAGAGAAGCAGTGGTGAAATACTAAGTTTGCCAAAATATAAATATTAATAATAATAAATACACACAAACACAGAGAAGCGTAACACAAATGGAAAGCCCTAGCATTTCCTACACTCAACAAAGGATCAAAAAGAAAAAAGAACGATAAGGACAAAACAAACAACGAATCGATGGGATGCACAACTCTTTTTTTGTTTGTTCTTATTTTATTTTATTTTGCGTTTCTTTTGGTTTCAATTCGCTCTCTTTTTATTTCCCAAGTTCTTTATATATATATATATATATATATATATTTCTTTGCAAACGATTACCTTTTCACTCACCCTGCTCCTCCAATTCCGTTTTGTTCTCATGTGATATATCTTCGCGTGCCTCCCGCATGAGCGAATGATCGTTCCCATCCCCTTCCGCATGGGATTCACGATCCCTTTCTGCGCGCCACTTTGCGCGATGAATTTCTTCGTACGCGGCGTGCTCAATGCGCATTTGCCGATCAAACTCGCAGCCGGGATAGACATTGTCCTCGAACTTACGGTCAAGCAGCTGCGCGTCCTCCACGGAGTCTGTGATGAATGTGTACGGTGGCGTAAATGTTGTGTACAGAAATGTACTCCGCGCCTCCAGTGATGGATAGTCGTCGGCCCACTCGCTCATGGAACTAAACCCCTCGAGCGGCACGACATGATTGGTGTCCGGAATACGCCGAGTAAAGAGAACGCCGTTAAGGTGATCCAATTCGTGCAGTGCCATGCGGGCCCGCATCTTGTCCAATTGCACCTCAAACGGTTTCCCGTCCGCTCCAATTGCCCGCACACGCACGGTGCATGGTCGCTCAATGTAATGCATCAGAAAGCAACAGCTTGCGCAGGGCTCCCATGCATAACATGTGCTTCGCTCTCGGCGCCGTGTCGCCATCCACTGCTCTTCCGCCTCAGTGAAAGAAATGCCGCGACGCTTTGCATCTGCCGCAATGTCCGCCGCGTCCAGGTTGACTGGATTGATGAAAACGGAGCCATCAAAGAGTGTGAACATTTGCACATTCCAACCAATCTGTGGGGCGCAGAGTGAGGGATACTGATAATAGCGCCGCGCAGCCTTTACACGTGCAATCATATCCGAGAAATCTCCACGAGACACATGCGTTGCGTCGATTGTATACTGTTTGCACCAAAGCGAGCGCGCGGGAAGTTGTACAATCGGATGCTCCACATGAACTCCGTGTCCAGGCGTGTAAGCCGCGTCACTGTTTCCATTTGTTGTGTGTCTTCGCCCAGAGGCGCAAAGAGCCGCCGCGGAGCAAAGAGCAATCACAGGAGAACAGGCGCTGCGCCGCATGAGAAAGGGAATAAAAGGGAATGCGTGGAGGGCTCACTCGACCACTCCCCGCACAGTTATCTTCACTGGGAGACTCTCGCCTTCCCTCCCTCTTCTTCGTTTTATATTATATATATATATATATATATTAGGTGAGCTCAACGCAAACAGTTCAACATAAGATACAAAGACAACAAGAACAATAAGAAAAAAAAAAAAAAGGAAACTAATATCCGGGAATACATAAATAATGATAATAATAAACAGAAGAACCGAAAAATTAAATAAAAATTGAAGAATAAGCAATACATGACTGGTGTTCCTTTTTCCCAAGAGAGACAGGAAAAAAAAAAAAATAATACAAACATTGCGCATTCAGAAAGTACAATAGTGAGTACAATCACTTTCTTCTCGCTATTACTCCACCAAAGGAATACAACAACAACAACAACAATATTTATAACAGTCAAGTAGAAGAAAACTAAAAGTCTATTCTGTAGACCTTGGCTGTTATTATTATTATTATTAGTATTTCATTCTTATGTGGTGAAGAAATAAAGATAATAACAAAAACATTTCTGCAGACGAGTTTCGCGTACCATAACTTGTGGCCCCAGGAGCAGTGTAAGAAAAAAAAAAAAGGTAAATAAATAGCATGACAGAGAACAAATAAATTTTTATGTTTCAATATATATAAAAACTCCGTCTCTTTTTTTCTTCTTCGAAAGGCAAAAACGTTTTTTAAAAGATAAAAAAAATAAAACAGAGTCTGTAACTGGCGCAAACATGTTTTTTTTTTTTTTTTTTAAATAAAATACAAACAGCTCACCTCTTTGCATTTCTAGCGTACGAGAAACTTTCAGAGAGAGAGAGACAGAGAGTGCGATAGGGCCTACAGTCTCTTCTCCCCTCATCTCTCTCTCTCTCTTTTATTTTATTTTCTTCTTCTTCTTCTTTTTAATCCCAATTGAAAATGCTCCGCATGCGTGCCGAATTGTTTTTTTTCACGCACAGAGGCGATTGCCGTATGGGCGCCGTCTCACCAAACGTAATTTGCGAATGTGTGATAGTGCAACCTGGCACCCGCGCACAGCCTGACCGACGAGGCGAAGCCACCGAGGCACCCGCGCGAACGCTTTCCGCTCCGTTCCCGCGCACAGACACAAAACCATCGCGTGGCGAAACGGATCGGCGAGACATTGGAGCATATCCATTGGATTCCCTGCGCGCTGAATGGATCGGCGCTTGTGTATGTGTCGTGGAGTTGCCAAACGTTTTCGCAATCGATGGCGAATGTGTGCGGTGCCCATTGAGCGGTGCGGTGCCTTCGCTATAGCGCCGCGTTGGCGTTCCTTCGCGTGTCTCTGTTTCCTCTCCAAATGGGGCGGAGCTGCGCCGCGTCCTTTCCCCCTCCGAAGCATTTGCGTACGGCTCGCCCCCCCGCGCCTGTCGCCGCTGCCGCACGCCGAAGATATCACTATCGCGCGCGGCTGCGTGTGCGGCTGTGCGCTCCGGGCGCAGCGGCGGCACAAAAACCGGCTGCGTCGCCTCAAAGGCTTTCACCGCGCGCAGTGTGCGGCGCCCGCGCGGGGACTCGGCGGCCACGGGGCAGAGATTCCATCCCACGCGGTCCACCGGGCCGCCGACGTGCAGTCGACCCGTTCGCGGCGGCGGCTCCGCTGCCCGCGGGGGGCTCTCGCGGTGAATGCGAATCCCGCGCCGCGGGGAATCGCTCGGGGCGGACACATTTGTTTCGCCCAAAGCGAATGGCGCCACGCGGCGAGTGGCACTCCGCGCACGCGAGGGGCGCGGCGGCGGCGGCGGCGGCTCCGTAAAGGCATCGAAGACATGACTCTTATAGTGCCGCGCACGTGCCGCCGCAGAGGAGGCACGCGGCGGTCGCACGAGTTCCGGGTCAACGCGGGGATTGGTTTTGGTGAGATCATTCCACTCCGCTTTGCGTGTGAAATCCATACGAGACGCACCGGGCCGCACACTATCCAGTCGTGGGTTGCCACAAAGAAGATGAAACAACTCATCACGCGGGAGACCAAGCAAGAGCGGCTGCTTCCCACTCGGCGACTGCGCCCGACGGCGTGGGGGGGAGGGAGAACCCAATGTGGCCTTCTCCCTTGCGCTAGAGTGCAGGTTATAGGGAGTTTTGTTTTTGTTTGTAAAACTTTGTCGCGGGGAAGTGAGAAGCGAGTCGCCTTTCATGTACGATGACGTTGCACTATCAGAAAGCGTACCACGTGTCCGTGTGTTCGCATCACGCGTGTAACTTCTCCACGTACTACTCCGCGAGCTCACAGTGCGATTACTTTGCTCTGACTCTGTGCGTGCCGGACGCTCATATGCACGCGAAAGAGAGGAATTGCTGCGGTTTGTTTCCTTGTTTGAGTGTCTTTGGTTTCTGTGTGTGGATGCCGAGCGGGATCCGGTGGCTTCACTGCTGCGCGAATGACCGCTCCGTGCTGAGGAGGGCGCATGACGAAAGGCAAACATTAACAAACACACACACAGAAGTACAAAGAAACAATAATAGTAAAAAAAAAAAAAAAAGAAACCTTCTCGTTCTCTGCCTCCCCCTCTGAGGGCCTTACTACACCGTAACGATTAAAGCACAAATGAAGAAATGCAAAAGGTGATGAAAAGAGAAAACAAAAACGATACATATACACACATATATATATATATATATATATATATATATATATATAACAATAACAACAAGGAAAGGAAGATTAATTGGCAAAAGCACCTCGTTCAAAAAAAAAAAAAACACACACACACAAAAGATTGCACTCACAACCACAAAGAGAGAAAGAGATAACAGAGGGATGGGGGTTGGGGAGGCGGCACATAAAACTACAGTATCAAATAAATCGATAGTAAAAATAATGATGAATATTGCTATCACGTAAAGTAACAAAGCTTCGCCTCACAGAACCACAAATAACGCAAAAAAAAAAAAAAAAACTGCTTAATATGCAATGTATACATATATATATATATATATATATATATATATGTATAAGGCAACTGCAGGATAGACAGCACCGCAAATCGAAAAGCAGGAAGAAAAGAGAATTGAAATGTCAGATATTAATCACAAGAAAATAACAACAAGGCCACATCTGACTCTCTCCCTGTCTCATAATTTACAACCCTCGACTCCTACTGTTCTTTTTTTTTTAAATTATGCTTTTGCGTTATCCAACTCTTATCTCTTCCTTTCCTTGTTTTCACTCCTTCACTTTCCTTTCCCCTTCAGAGTGACTTCCGCCGTTTCGGTTTCTTCGCTGCATCTGTGTAACTTTCTGCACCGCTGCCCAATAACTTCATGTCAGACTTGGGCACCAGGTGGTGCGAGCGCACAGAGTACTTTAGCGCAGACACCGGACCTTTCCCCTCACCCGACGGACTCGAAGCATTTGCCGCAGATATCGACCGCGTGCCATGCAAAAACACGTCTTCCTCTTCGCCAGTCGTCTCTCGAGGCTCAGGGACGAGCGGCGTGTCCCGACCAGCAGTCCCTGCGCGTCTCTTTGCGTGTGTGTCCGTGTCTGTGCTCTCGTGGGGAAGTGGAATGTCCCGCGCGCCCTCCTCCGCCCCCGCCGCGCCGCTCGCCACGCGCAGAGAGAGGAAGCGCATGTCCGCGTGTCGGCCCCGCCCCGCCGCGGAGTCCGCGGGGAGAAGCGCGGGGGATGAGAAAACAAGAGTGCCGAGATCCACGTACGAGTCCAACTCGGGAACTGCACTTTGCACAAGTGGGGTTGGATGTATGGGTGATATGTTTCCTACGTCGTCGGTTCCGGTGGCAGATTGGAAATCCGCTAAGCGCTTTGCGGCGTCGTTGAGGGATGCGGAGTTTACACTGCTTTCCCCGTCTCCTTGTGTGAGCTGCACAGGCGGAGATAAAGGGACGAAAGGAAACTTCAGGCGAATGGCAACGTGAAGACGCTTTGGCTTTCCTTGCGCGTCACACCATGTGCCGTTCCATAACCAATGTGGAATCCTGTGTGGGACCGCAACAGGTCCACTGTAATCCGCAATGAAAGCCGCTTCGTCTTGTATACTTTTCGTGAAGCGCCGGTACTCCAAATGGCTACTATTCACATCCCACCGCTGAAGTTTGCGCAATCCCATTATCGCAAGACCAACCACGTGACAACCGTCAAGACAGTGAATATACAATGGATGACGATCGACATTCATCAGGAGCTGTAAGACTTCATTCATGTGTACCGGGAGAAGTTGGGCCTCGCCCTTGTAACGTTCTACTTGAATATAACTAAGTGAAATGCCATGGGCAGAAGCAAAGCAGCGGAGATCGTATGTCGGCTCTTCTGGTGTCAGTGAAACTATAGTTCGCAGTTCGAGTCCACGAAGAAAGGGAAAGTTCCGAAGCGTTGGGTACGCACCACGATAAACGCCCTCTTCGACAATTGCAAAGCGAAAGGGCGGGACCACATTGAGAACTGCCTCCTCTACAATGTCATCCAGTGAAGGCACGTGATCCGGTGATGCGGGTTCACGAGCAGTGGGGGATTTCATTTATCCCAAATCCTTTTCCCGATTCAGAAGTGAAGATACACAATAGACATACACACGCAGCGCTATTCGCTGCAGATGGGTACAGTATCTCTTCAAAAAAAATAAATATTTTTTTTTTTGTTTGTGCGTTTATGTGTGTGCACTAGCTTTGAATCTTCTTCTCGTTGATACCCTCTCGTTCTCCGTGTGCCTCAAAGCAGGAAAACAAAAAAAAAGTGTCAGAGTATTAAGTTTTGATTTTATTTTGCCCTTCCTGTTTAAACCTTCAACACTGATTAATTTTAAAAGGGGAAAAAAGAAGTTCCCGAAAATGACAAACAAACAAACAACAACAACAACAAAAAACAAAAACAAGAAAGACAAATACAGAAAGGATGCATTTGGCAGTGATAAAATTAAATAGAAAAAAAATCAAAACAATCAGTTTGTAAACATTGAGACAAAAAAAAAACAACAACAACGGATGTTTACCGTGATGATACCCTCAATGGTATCTTTAGTTTTTTTTTTTTATTATTGTACGCTTCCTTGTTTGTTTGATTGTTACGTTAACACACCTTTTCATCTCCCGACTGTCCTTTCTTCCCTCGCTCTTGTTGCTACGGTGCTCTTGTACCTTTGCGTCCATCACAAAAGGTAAATATATATATATATATATATATATATATATATAGAACACCACGACTCAATAGTAATAAGTAATAATAATAATAAAACACACAATAAAGAAATGTAATGGAAGGGATATGCCCACGGGGCCCTTTCCCTTTCCCTCTCACTCCCCCCCACACACACTGCGCATCCTTTTACAACGCGGCGGTGAGTTTGTCGAGTCCAAGCATGCGTGTGGGGAGAGCCCAGAAGATGTAAGCCACAAGAGCACCACCTGTGGACGCGCCGTGCTCCTCTGGCTTTGTTGTAAAGATACGCCACACATCAATGACCATCACAAAAGCTGTGAGCACAAGAAAAGGCACAGGCGGTTGCTGAATAAAGTTCAGGTGGCGAAAGATAAGACCCTCCACGCCAACCAGTCCGAGAATAAATGGATTGGGCCCATAGCATCGTCCACGGACCTCCAGCGGGTCCATGCCGTAGTACAACTCAAACTGTTGCCGTGCCACGTGAATAAAACTTCCACCTAGTGTTGTGAGCACAGCAAAAAAGAACATACGTGTGTTGCCGAGAAAACCAAGCATAGTGTTACCAAACTGCCAGAGAAGCCAGCAATCAATCAAGAGTTGCAAGAGGTTTTCTTGATAGAAGGCATTGGTAAAAAGGGGATAAATTTTCCAGGCATTCTCGTGCGAGAGGGTAAAGTGTTCCACGATGAAATCACGCAGTTCATCACTTCCGGAAAAGTTCATGAGACAATAAATGATGACATTCGCCAAGAAGAGCAACATGACAACATTGAACGTATGAAACGGGGGCGGGAAAGGAAGATATCCAGGCCCCGCATTCCCACTGAATGGGTCCTCCTCCTGCTGCCGCTCCTCCTCCTCCTTGCGGTACGCATCCACCTCGTGAAAACCAGCGAGCTGGTCGCTCGGTTTCTTTGGCGAGAGCGCCGTGCGCGTGGGGCGACCGATGGGGACGGCGCCGCTGCTGAAGCTTCGCCGCTGCGAGGCCCAGAGAGGGCTATTCCCACACGTACCACTCGGCAACTGCTGCTGCTGTTGGGCTCTGTGTAGCGAAAAAAACATACTCTGTGCTGGGCCTGTGAGTGACAGGCCGCGTTTCTGTAGCATTTGGGTGGCTATAGACGGGGAAGAAGACATATTACACAAACGTGTAATAAAACGAGAACGAGGGCAGCGGATCATTAGTTATTTATTTTTTTTTTTTAATTTCCGATGCGATTGTTTCTTCTCTCTCTCTCTCTCTCTTTCTTTCTCTATCTATCTCTTTTTTTTTTTTCCGTGTGCACGCTCCTAATATATATTGTTTGTTCACACTTACTTTTATTAGGCAAAAGATTTTCGTGTCTTGCAATGACAGTAGAGTAAAAAGAAGCATTTGATATGATTCATTTTTTTTTTTTGTCTTAGACTTCAATATAACTTTCAAAGTTATCAAAGATTCAAAGAAACACAAATAAAGAGCAATTTATTTATATATATGTATAGCGAATTTGTTCTTTTTTTTTTGTTGTTGTTGTTGCTGTTGTTTGATTCGATTTAATCTTTCTGATCACGTCATCACATCGAAGGTTTTTTTTTCCACTTCTCCCATCTCCGGCACAGTTTCACTTTTCTCCGAATCCTGTGCCCCTGCTGCGAGTGCCTTTCGCTTTTCTTCCAAAATCCGCAACTCCAGCGCATCTCTGTGCAGGACGTCCCGCAGTCGCATCCGGCGCAGTCTCATAAAGTTCATTTTGCTGCGAACAACAGGACTCTGCACGGCACGCACGCGGCCAAAGGAGACCGGAATCTGTGACGCGAGATCAGTGAAGTGAATGTGCTCCGGGACCCCGATGAGCGCCTTCGCCTCGTCGAGGTCCATCATGTCCATCTGGACAACGTGTCGAACTCGCCAGAGACGCTTTCGCACGGCAGGAATGTCTGGGTGAATGCTTGTCTGCCCTTTGAACTCGAGGCGCAAGTCACGCAACATGCGATTCACCTCCCACGAGTGCTTAAATGGGTGATCATTGCAGTGCACAATAAAAATATTTCCCACACGGCGATAGGGACGTGGAGCAATAGATGTCGCAGGATCTGAAGGAGAGTTTTCACGTGTATGTGCCCCTTCGTTTCTCTTGGTATTTGCTGTTGCGCTAATACCACTGCTACTGCTGCCGCAAGCACCGGAACTCCCGCTATCACTCCCTTGAGATGCAGTGAAGGACGATGGGCCTGTAGCAGTGGCGGGTTTGGATAGTAATACTGTTGTTGTGCCAGAGAAAAATCTTTGATGATGCGTTAACTGATGTATTCTAATGCGGTGCATCCTGTTCCCAATTTCGTACAGGTACTCTAAACCTCCGTAACGAGGTGGGGCACATGGGAGAGAGAAAATAAAAGCGAAATAATAATAATAATAAACAAAATGAGAGGGGAAAGAAAGATGCGTATCAAAAGAGAGAAAGACAAAGAGGCTAATAAATAAACAGAGAGAAAAAAAAACTGTAGAGATCAAAGAAACATATACAAATGCTAAGAGTAATAATAATGATTAGAGAAGGCCCACACTCGATTTTTCATTCTTTTTGTTCCAGAAAAAAAAAAAAAAAAAGAGAGAAACAAAACAAAACAAAAAAAAAGCGTATGCAATGCTCAGCCAGATAATTATTTAGCGATACAAAAAGTTTGGAAACAATAACAATGACGAACACCCCATGCCTCACGTGTAAAAGAACTCCACATAATCTCTCTTCTCCTCACTGCTTTCCGTACATTCGTCAAACTAGAATACAGCCTCCTTTTGCAAAGATACAGAATGCACAAAAATAAGAAAAAAAAAGCCACCAGAATTGTAATACAGAATAAATCTAAAAAACAAAACAAAACAAAAAAAGAATAATCAAAACAAGAAGACGCCACCAAATTGCTAAGAAAAAAATAGCATATATATATATATATATATATATATATATATATATATATTTACATTTCATCTCACCGCAGTATCCATAAAGAAGCCCAAGTCGGAGACCGTGCCTATCGTAGAGTCATGGTCTTCTTCGCTTATACCTTTTAGATTGCGTATTTGTGTGCAGCAAACTATGAGCCGCTCGTCAAACGTCGGCAAAACAAACGCATTCCCCTCTGTGCCCCAAGGGAAGGCCTTGGGGCCGTAGAAAAACTTCACCAAGCCACAGCCGCCATATGCCCCCGCTTCTCTCTACTGTGATCAAATGACCATTCTTCTAACTAAACAACAACAAAAGAGAAATGTGAAGCAATAAGGAAAAAAAAATATATATATATATATATTTATATTTTTTTGGTTTTTTTTTTTAGCGAAGATAATTTTAGTCACGCGCAGGCCACGCTGCCAGAAATTGTACAATTAAGCACTGAGAGCATCGAGCGGAAAAAGTCGCAGCACAAACTTTAATGGGATCCGAAAGAACATCAATTACATATATATATATATATATATATAAACTCAAGGAAAGAGAAAGGGAGAAGAGAAAAACAATGTAAAAAAGGAGGCAAATACCCCTTTAAAATGTATTCTTGTTTTTTTTTTGTTTTCTTCTTCTTCAATGTTTATATACGCAGCTCTTCCTTACAGCTTGTAAAGACAGATACTGCACTTTTGAAAAACAGGAAAAAAAAAAAAATGAAACTGCAGTCAATTTGGATTTTGGTTAAACAGCCAATTTGTGTTCAATCCATCACTACATACCCAAAGAGAAAATATATACAGACACACATATATATATATAAACTCAGTAAGGACGTTGAGGAACTTTGTAGTTTGACAACAAAACCCCACCGTATCAACTCCCATCTTCATACTTTTCTTATATTTTTTTTTTGTTAAAGCCCATTCCTGAAAAAAACAAGTAGTGCCTCAAAGCAAAAAGTGTAATTTTGATAAAAGTGCTCGCTATAAGATATCCTTTACCCCATCCCCAGTGGCATTCACTTATCACAATATATTCCTCTTTTTTTTTCTTTTTTTTTTGTTGTTTTATAAACGACAGACACAGGCGCTATGGAATAATTTGCGATAACTCTTAGAATGTGCACCAGATGCGTGAAGGGAAAGCATGTAAGTAATAAAAAAAAAAAAAAAAGATCATCTCTTTTTCTCAACCTCCCCCGTATTAGTTCTTTTTTTTTTTTTTTTCATTATATGCTTTCTTGCTCTTGTCATTCTTTTTACTGTTGGTGTTATTCATCCTTTCTCAATTTTTTTTTTTTTTCGTTTTCAAAATTGCGGAGTTCATATCAGTAATATGTCAACTGTATCTGTGCAAGAATGCAATTCATTCCACGTAATTCAATCCGATAGAGATACTTTACCGCAGCAAGCAGTTGCCTCTGGACTCTCATGACAGATGGCACACACGCACACAGAGACATAAACAAACAAACAAAAAAACAAAAAAAAAAAAAAAAGATCAATATAAAAACAATCTACATGACGTGAGTGGATGCGTTACACAAACAAAAAGAAAAAAAGAAAAGGAAGACAAGAGAGGAGGAATAAAGAAAGCAATAAAAGGTGCTCCACCAAACAGCATCGTTTATTAAGACACACCGTGTGCCTAAATGGACACTCTCTTCCCCCCCCTCCCCCCTCTATCTCTCGCTCTCTTTATATATAAATAAATATGTAAATATAAATAAATATATATATATATATATATATATATTTATATTTATATATGTGAAGAAAACGGAGGAGGCAAAAAAGGACATCAAATGGAAACTAACAACAACAAAAACAGTGATATCGCCGCCTTAAAAAAAAAAAAAAAACGTCAGACACGCAACCTTACATTCAGGCAAGATAAAAATATACATATAGAGCTATTCTTGCCCGTTTTCCACATTTCTCTGAGTTTCAAAACAAAGTTTGTATGTTTTTTTTTTGTTTTGCTGGTTTTTTACTCTTCGCTTCACTTTTTTTATGCAACGCCCTCAATTGCGATGATAAAACTAGCTACTATAAAATTGTGTCTCACACCCGTTTCCAGCACAGAAGCGTTAAGAATTCATACCGTTCAAATAATAATAAAAAAAAAAAAAGCAAATAATTTAACAAATGGACAACAACGACAATAACACTAGCAGCTGAAAATGGCAATGCAAAGCAAATCTCGCAGCCTCCGATTGAGAGAACACCCTCCCATCTCCTCTCTTTCTTTTTTTTTTTTCTTTTCCTTCCTTTCTTCTCCGCCCAATGCGGAATGACACAGAGGCGAGTGCCCTTATGATGTGTGCAAGCCCGGCCCCACCTTTTTACCCAAACGACCCCCGCGAGCGGTGGCGGTGTCACACTTCGTCCTTGGACCGACTGCTTGCCCGCCAGCTGCGCACCTGCCGCCGGCTCTCCAGCTGGGACTGCACGCTCGACCTGCAGGACCCCGCGGAGGACTCGGGGCGGAGCCCGTCGCTCGCCCCGGACTCCCCGCTGGTGCTGCGCGGCACCATGGCGGGCAGCTGCTCACTGCTCCCTCTGCTATTCGCCACAGGGCTCCGCTTTTCAGCGTCTCGCGCCGCCCCACCGGCGCCGGGATACGCCGTATCGTAACCCGCGGCTGGTTGCCCGGTGCGCGTGGATAAAGACAAGGAGGTCGACCGCTCGCCGCCTTGCCGCACGGCTCTTGACACGGCCACCGTGTTCTTCACTACGCCAGTGTTATACGCCGCTCCGAGATTCCGCAAGTCCCCGTCACCGGTGAGAACGGTGTCGTATGTGGTCTCCCGCACCTCTGTTTTAATGCGTGTGGTTTGCACAGTGCCTGCTCCATATGGACTGGATACATATTTTTGAGTTCCTATTTTTCCTTGGTGGTTCAGGGGGGTGTACGTCGCCTCCGTTTGTTGTCGCGACTGCAGGCCATCTACGATGTACGGCTCATCATCATCATCATCGAAGCCTTCGACATCGTCCCTGTTACTTATCGAACGACTCTCCGGAGGCGGATATTCATTCAGCGCAGTTGTCTTTTGTGCCTTTTGGTGCGCCGATGGGGACAACCGCTCCGATTCCGACCGTAAATTCTGAGTGTCCCCAGCGCTTCCCATGATTGAGGGCGTGTAAGACTCCATTGGTATGTTGCTGAGCGAGCGTGCGTCCTTGTTAAAAGGATGAAGCGAAATATCTCCGCCCTCATAGGCACCATGGAGCACAGTGCCATCGGGGAGTTCGTTGACAAAATTATGTAAAAAGTCCTTTTGGGAATTGTCCTGTTGTATGCGGGGATTCCAGACGTGTCGGATAACGGGACGACCAAGTGTTTTTGAAAGCTGTACCATCGCCCTGTGCATCTTCCACGTGGCCTGAATCATTGTCGCCATCGTATCGCGTTGCTTGTTGTCCATGAGTTCCATAAGATAATCCGCGCGGCTGCGAAGTTGAACAATCCACGGATGGTCATAGTCGTACACGTTACAAAGAATGCCGAGGCAACGACGGATGAGTAGAAGTGAACGGTTGTACAGTTCCAGGTGTTCATATATTTGCGCAAGATCAATCAAAGCGGGAATCAGTAACTCTGATTGGCGTCGGTGCCCTAACTCCACAACCTCGATACAGCGAAGAAGCAACAACTCACACGGAGAGGCTTTCAGTTCACGTGTCATTTCACTGCGCAGCACAAAATCATCCTCTGTGGAAAACCGCACCTTAATGCGAGAGGGCGCCTTGAGCTTTACAACGGAAACTACGGGACCAACACGACGACGCGGCTGTTGCGGAGCCATTGTTTTCAGAATTTCTCGGTTTAAACTGAATACACTGCTGTCGGACAGCACACTGCTCGCTCCTGAAAACCGCGAAGAGACACTTTCATCATCGGACGTATTTGCAAATTCCTCTTCCCGTTTATCAGCTAATGTAAATCCTGTCGTGTCACGCTCCTGCTCGAACCACAAGCGGGACATGCCAACCATAGCAAGGACGTATCTCTTCAACACCATATAGATTTCTTTTTCCCCTCGAGCCACACGAGTTTCGGCAATTTGAATGGCACGACTGTATGTCGTCTTGGCATTTTCTATATCATTTTTGGAATAATACAAGTCCCCTTCCTTTTGATAAACGAGTACGGCCAAGTGATCAAAGCGAGCCGGTGGAACTTGCTCCAGAAGCGGGTAACAGTCGTTTAGCATTCGTAGCCGCAAATCGGCTTTATCCAAAGACAGTTTGTCGGACTCCCCCACAAGATGCAGCACTTGCAAAGTCACTGGGTCTGCCTCTTCTACCATCGCGCAAGACTCCTCATCGATCGTGAAATCCACCCGTCGTTGACCTTTCCTGCCTTTTTTCACCAACGCAGAATCCAAGAGGAATTCTCTTCGATATCGCTCTTTGGCCCCCGATGAGTACTTCCTCCGTGATGAGACGACAAGCATTTTCGTCCTTGCATTATACGGCGGCCCTTCGCCTAACAGTCGGTCTGCCCTCTTTCTTTCAGACGAGGCGCCACCGCCCATAAGAATTTGATATGAGTTGAGGATTGCACTATACAATGGCCACTACCCCTACACTTGCCTCAGTCTCTCTGTCTCTCGCTCTGTGTATATGCAAAAGCAATATATATATATATATATATATATATACTCTACTTTACTTATTTACAGATATTGCGTTGAACAAGGATAAACAGTGTCGACGCTAAGATTACTTTTCCTGTGAAGCACTTTTACGTTTTTTTCCCTTTTCTAGTTCAATTTTTTTAGAGAAAAATAAAAAAAAGCAAAAAAATAAAAAACGGTGTTTCACTCACTCCAGCCTATCTGATACCCAAGCAACGCTATAAACAAAAATCGAAAAATCATACAAAACATGAAGAAAAAACAAACAAAAAAACAAAAAAAAAACAAAGAGGTAATTGCACTCAACGATCAGTTAGCAAGACAATAACTGGGCACTAAGCATAGTCTCCCATTTTATATTCACCTTTTCTTTTTATGATAGAAAATACCCAAACAACGTTTGCTGTAGCGGTTATAAAATCCAAAACACACACACACAAAAAAAAAAAAAAAATCTTTTGCGGTTGGATGCCCGTACTCATGGATACTGAATTCCCTCCCTTCTCTCGTTTATTTGTGCTTTGGTCTTAAAATAATGATGCTCCTCTTGTTCCCGCTTTTTTTTTTTTAAAATATATTTTTGCTTTCGTCACCGCTGATTCTGCTGTCGTTGATCCGCAACGAGTTGCCGTCACATCGCGCAGAAGACCGCAGTCGCCCCATTCACAGCCCATGCCAAAAGTTTATAATAACAAAAAAAAAAAAAAAAGTGAAAAAGAGGAGAATGAGCGCCCAGTGAGAAATCACGGAATCGCCATCCACACAGTTCTCTGATGATTGATCCTCTGCTGCTAAACAAATGGTACACTGTAGACTTTCCGCAACAGCACATGTGTCGCCTTGCTTGGGGCAAGGCATGTCGAGAAACTCTGAGTATCTGTCATATTCATCCTTACAGAAGCGACGGCAATCGCCACACCACAGAAACTGTTTTGTTTTTGTTTCTCTTCCCTCCTCCCACACATACAATCGAAAATAATCTATGGCGGCAAATGCTCTTGTGTTGTGGAGCGCCTCGACGCTCAGATATCCCAATGTGTTGGGAGACACATGGAACCTAATCCATAAGTAGAAAGTAAGTACTGCACGTCGTTTCTTGATTAAACGAAAGAGACCGAGAAGGCATTCCTAAGAAAAAAGAAATACCATACGAAATCAACGCGCAACAGAGTTTTTCGCGTTCACCGCAGAAACGTCACCGATACAAAGATTCGAAGAGAATTAGAACAAATGCCCATGATACTTTTTTAATGGCTATTCCTATTAATGAAACCAGTACCATCCTTTGCATCGTTGAAACTCCTGTTAAGTGCAAGGCTATTGGATTAACACTGTGCTTGTCTCCTTGCTGAGCGGTGAAGCAAAAGAAAGGCCTTCGCTATTTGCCTTGTAATGCTCGTCTATGTCATGACCCTTTTCATTTCCTTTTCACATTGTCGATTGCACAAAAGATCAAACCATCTGAGCAGCTAAAAAGAAATGTCTTTTTCTCTTTTAGCGTGCGTGAATCCCCGTATCGTTTTTATTTTTTATTTTTTTCGCAACATAGTACAGGTCCCGTGTTTGCGACTTCTCGGGGCTTTTTGAATATTCTGTAATGCTACAACATTTCCATGCACTCTATCACAGTATATATATATATATATATATATATATATATAAGGAACGACTCATGATTTTTTTTTTGTTTTTTTTGTTTTCACTTCACTTTAAATGCATTCACATTGTCCACTTAGCAATCCAAAAAGTCTGAAGCCAACAATAGCTCAACAACGATTTCTTGGTGGCCATCTGAGGTGGGGTCCAACTTGCTGAGCTCCATAAACTCCGCTGTGGAGTTTGCGTCACCAGAGCTGCGTTGGACCAAATAACGGCATATCAACTCAAGCGTGCGAGGCGCGATGCATGGAATCGGGACGCAAGGCATTGTGTGAATGTTGTTAGAGGCGTGGATAAACGGAGATGTGCGGTCATTTTTTTCCACAAAGCCATTTCGATTGGGCAGACTAAATATGCCATCGAGCAGAGAGGCAATCATCTTACTTTGCCGAACAGCAGCCTCTGGTAGAATGAACTGAAAAGAATTCCCTGAGGTGAGCATCACATAAGGAATGGGCAGCGAACCCCTTTCGTCACATTCCTCTTCCGCTGACATAACTCCGCCAGCAGACATGAGCCGCTTTTTTTTTTTTTGTTTCGCACGTCTTTCGCAAAAAAAAAAAAAAATCAATAAAAATAAAAATAAAAATAAGTTTTTTTTTCTTTTTTTTACCGGGGGCAGAAGTGTGGATACCCGCCCACCTAAAATGTGTCCCTGAATATGGTGACCTATGTATATATGTATATATATATAGAGAGAGAGAGAAGAAGAGAGAAATCAGAAAATGGAGAATGAAACAAAATACTTTTTTTTTTTCCATTAGATGCCCTCAAATATCATACAGTCAGCACACTCAAAGGGAAGACTATCGGAGATCTTCCGTCTTCCTTGAATATATTCTTCCGCTTAGCGGCTGATATCTTTTGGCGCGCTAAAGTTCCTCATAGGTCAACCAGAAACACACACACACACACACTGGATGCTACAGTAATATAAACTCACAAGTGTCAACAGACATAAACACATGCGCAGAGACAAAAAGTAAAAATCTTATCATGACGACAGAGGATTAGGGGGAAAACAAGACGAATACGAAGAATCGCCTCTTATACAATAATACGAGCAGAACTATAACCCACAACCCTAATATCTAAGTCTTTCCCTCTCTCTCTCTCTATATATATATATATATATATATATATCTATCTAAAAAACAAGTTAATCTTACTCCTACTGCTAAAAACCTCCGTGGACAAACAAACACACACACTCAAAAAAACAAACAAAAACGGTATACCGACTAATAGAATCAGCGGTTTTTTGTGCGGTAGTAATTCGAACGCCTTTATCAATAGGTGCAGAATCAATGCATTTTGTCCAGGGATGTTCTCCGTTCTTTTCCCTATGTATTTTTTTTTTCCCTCAACCCCGGGTAGTTAAACCCAATACCCTCTTTTTTTTTCTTTTTCGTTCTTCTTTTTATTGCTGTTCATCCCCCCCCCCTCTCTCCTCGTCACTCTTCGTCTCACTACAACTTCAAATCACTACTTTTTCTACAACAAGTATACAGTAGAAGTACACTACTCCTTCTTCTGTGGCGAAATGTACAAGTCTGGGTCGTGAAACACAGTCGGGTTCAGTACAGCCACACCGCCCTCCTTGTCCAGTTTTGCTCGCACTTTTTCCACAGCCTCAAGTAGCGGAGGGTGACCAAAGGACTCGTCATACTCTTTTAACCATTTTCGAAATGACTCTTCGTGGCGCAAGGACGCCATCGTCTCACGAAAAACCCATGTGCTCTGCTTATGACGGATAACACATTCCCGCATGTCAATCATACGACTACGGCAGTCATAAAGCACATCCAGTTCCTGGCTCTCCCGCACACAAGTCATCAATCGCTGCCAAAAGCGTTGACAATTGTTTTCACTGAGATAGCTGGACGATATATTTGAAATATCCGACGAAAATGTGTCATCGGGGAACTCCCGAGCTCCAAACATGGACATCTTGCCCACGCCTTTGCTTTTTTTTTTTTTGTCTTTTGCCTTTTTTCCTTTCTGGATAAAATACTTTTCTATCAAAAGAGTCACGGTGTGGGCAATTCAACAACAACAAAACATATAATAATAAAAGAATAGTCAAACAACACATGCAATGAGTTTCCGACGGGTATAAAGAACACAGAAAGTTATAAACAAAAGTGCCACTGTCCAGCCATAAAGAATATATACTAAATAAATAAATAAATAAATATATATATATATATATATATATATATATATATAAGACTATAGCATCACTAATTTTTTTTTTTGTTATCGACGAACTTTTTTTGTCCCACTTCAGTATACGCCGAAGAATTTTTTGCCAAAAGGGGGTATGGTATAACTAAACACGTTTACATCCAGAATTGCCTCCTGGGATATGAGTGAGCAGGGTAGAGGGGGGAAGAGTTGTTGCAATATAAAATATCAAAAGCAACAAATCGTTTTTCACAGTATATAAGTAACCTTCTTACAAATTAGTATTAACGGGAAAAGGAAACAGACAAAAGATAGTGAAGTACGTACAATGTAAAGATAAAGCAAGCATGCGTTTCGTGTGCGGTCTGAAAAAGTATCTCTCCAACATGATAATAAAAATCAAAAAACTTTAAGTCGACCTTTATGCATTTGTTGTGTACTCACAGCACAAACGCGAGTAGGTATATAATACATACACTGCTCACCCTCTTCAAATTCCTCAGTTAAATATCTCAATTCCCTATTCTTTGGGGTTCAAATTTCGATACCATCGCGTTGCATCCTTAGTTCCTCTCAGTGTCCCCTAGGGAACCGCAGTTGACCCCGGATAATCGCTTCATATTGAGCCAAATTTCCGTTGGCGCCACTGCCACGTGCGGCAGAGTAACGTCGGCGATCCAATGTCCCCGCATTCGCCTGCCCGTTGGCAGCTGAAGAAACCGCAGGCCCCCCGTGTTCAGCATTTCCGCTTCCTCGTTGGCCGCTTACATTGGCGGTGCTGCTGCCGTGTCTTGCGTTGTGCGAGCGCGGGTCCCCCGCAGGTCGGTGGGGCCTCTCCAGCGGCGGCGGGTTCGGCCGAGCGGAAGATCGGGCCGCGGGGACCGTCGGGCGCCGTGGGCCCACTGTCTCCACACGATAGCGACGAATGGCGCGTACCGCATGCTGCGCGTTGCCTGCTGCTGGACGAATGGACTCATTTTGTACCGTGCGTGGAGGCGTGCGCGGCACTCTGTGCACATCTTCGGAGGAGTTTGAAATGGAACTGGAGACTCTGGCAGGCGTCCACTCGCGCCCGCGACGACGGTGATCGGCTGCACTGTTCTCCTGCGCTCGCGGTGCCACGAAGGGAGATAATACTGCTGGGTACGCGTCGCTGAGAAGGGGCAGTCTTTCGTCTGACCTAATCGCTGACCGCCCGCCTGTTTGATTTGCCACGCGACCAGAATCCGGTCTTCTAGGTGGCGTCACAGGGACTCTCGTGACCATTATTACCGGGTGTGGTTCTTCTTCCTCCTCTGCCAATACTTGCTGTGAGTGAGGGGTCTCCTCACAGGATGCTCGTTCTTGGTTCGGATGAGGCAACCTAGGCAAAATGGGTAAAATACGAGAAGTACTTTCGTCCGGTTCGTTTTGTCTATCAGGGTCTGTCATGTCCATCGATCCACTGCGGAGTGTGTGAGGAGGTGTATTCAAAAAGCCGGAGAAAGACGATCGGGCTGTAGCTGTTACACCACTGCTGCTTCTTGGTGTTGTGTTCCGCTGTGGCAGGGCTTGCCGAGCCTCCGCGTGCGCCTGTGAGGCATTCTCGCCTGTTGGTTTCGCTTGTTCAACTACTTCCTCCGAAGACGCATCCGGACCGTTACTTTTTTCTGTACCCCCGCATACCCACCACAAAGGTGTAGCGGCATCTCTATACTGCTGCTCCACGTCTTGTAGAAGAAATCGGCAGTTTGGACACGTGCGCGTGCGCTGCATCCATTGCTCCAGACATGCCAAATCGAACAGATGACCACACGGCAGGCGGTACACATAGTCACTGCTAGTGAATGCCTCCTGGCAGATGGAGCACACTCCCTGCCCCTCTGCCTCGAGTTGCTTGATAATGTCATTAGAAAGCCGCATGCGCTGCAGCTCACGAAGCGTCGACGGGTCCAGCGGGGCGGCCATGTTATGGCGATGATCTCCCATGAACGCCTGGAGGACAAGGGCCTGAAGGATCAGCGGGCCAATATCATCCATAAGTGGCAGCAGAGGGCTCTCCGCAGGGAGCTGCGGGGGTGGGAGCTGTGCGGAGGAAAGGCCAAGGCCCCCCACTGGGGACTGTGTACTGCGACCAAGAACAACAGTGACGCGATCCGCATTGCTTGCGTCGCGCTGGAATCGGATGAAGAGGGGATGCACACCACGTTCGGCGCCACGGCGCATCATCTGCTCACGTACAATCTGAAACATGAGATCGTAGTCATCGCCAAAGGGTGGATCCATAGGAATTAAACAAAAAAAAAATTCCCTTCAATGTCTACTATCAGTATAAGCTATTGGCTCAGTACGGTTTTATACTTCTGAGTATATGTATATATATATATATATCAATGGGAAAAAAATTATTCCGGATACCACAGAACAAGGTGACGATACACAAAAGCTCAACTTGGATGCCCCTCACCAAGTTTCTTAGCGTGGCTTTTCACTAAAAATACTCAAAACACTACTGTCCCCCGATTTCACCCTTTTTGTTTTGCTTAAAAACAGTGTCTCCAATATAATTCACAGATAAAGCTCTGTTGTAAGCACCGTTTCTCTTTTGTCTAACTATATAGTTATAAAATACCCTTAGGAAAAATGTCCTTTTAGGAAGAGTAGTACTCCTAATAGTATGCAGTTCCCTTTTTCTCACGCCCTTCTCTCTCTCTTTCTCTCAGTTTTTTATTTGAGTCTGAATTCTTTTGCTTTTGAGTCTGCGCTCACACAAGTACAAATTCGCCTTAATGGAAGTTATTGTCAAATTGCTGCTAAAAGCGCGTATAACTTCCCTATGAATCGACGTGTGAAGGCGGAGACTTTCTTTAGTAAGAACAACGAAGTAATGAGTACCCAAAATAGCAATAAGAGTAGAAAAAAAAAAAAAAAAACAGAGCATGCGGACTGACACAAATACAGAGAGACATATACATGAAGCATATGATGTGCAGATACATTTATCCCACTAACCACTTTTAGATATATATATTAGATTTGGAAAAAAATGAAACAAAAGAAAGTGATCACCTCTACACTCAAATACGTTTCAGAATCATGTTTTTTTCTTCGTCTTCATAGTCGCTCTCTTCTCCTCTAACGAATCACAATCCTTGAAAAGAAAAGAAAAAAGATACATAAAGCACAACACATCACAAGTCTTCTTTCATTCGTTTGTTCCCTCTCACCCTGATTTCACTGAATTTTTTATTTGTCTTCTCAGGATTTAGGCTCGACGTGCCAAAGGAATTAAAACAAAAACAAAAACAGAGAACATAATAAAAACAAACAAAAGAATTCCCGTGTTTGCAATTTACCGACAATACAAGATGTGGCGGAGTGCAGTCTTTCCTTTAATTAAATTTTTTTTTTTCTTCTGTGAAAACGGAACACACTTCCTGAATGATTATCAGCATTTGAAGACCGAATAAAAAAGGTACAAAAAAAAAAAACCCATTAGAAATAAAAGAAGTGATTTCCTTCATCTACATCTAGATTTTTTTTTTTTTGTTTCCTTCTCACTACTTGGATGTATTCCTTTTTTTTTTTCCCCATCCCGACGTAATATCACAACTTTTTTTTTCTTTTTCACTTTCCTTGTGTCTCTCCCCCTTCCCTTAACTTCGTTCCTTCTCTCTCTTTTTTTTTTTTTGGTTGTTTTCTTGCAGTTATCCTTTGTATGCCTTGTCCTCCCCCCTTTCCCCCCGACTTCCCTTCAGGTGCCTAGGAAGAGAACCATGACTTGTATCGGCTCTTCAACTCCTGTATCTGCGAGTCGGTCAGCTCTGGCGCCTTCTCATCCTTTGCAAATTCCGCAATGGCCAATTTTTGCTTATCCGTAAGGGATTTGGGGAGCAGCACTGCAAAGTGAATGAACAAGTCTCCTGTTTTGTTCTGGTTCGGCCGGTGCACGCCGCGCCCGCGCAGTACAAGTTTATCGCCCTGCTGTGTACCAACCGGCACTTTGGTCTCCACCTCTCCTGTGAGCGTTGGCACACGGACTGTTCCGCCCATCACTGCCGTTGCGAGTGATATTGGCGTGATCACGTGAATATCACAACCCTCACGGTGAAAGACTGCGTGCTCATCCACAGATATCTCAACGTAAAGATTCCCAGGTGGACCATTACGCACACCTGCCTCGCCTTTCCCACTGACTTTGAGTCGTTCCTTGTTGTCTACGCCTTTTGGCACCGGAAGTGTTTGCACACTGCGGTCCTTTACAATACCTTTGCCACTGCAGTGCGTACAGGAGGTGCGCCCTGTCTCACCAGTCCCGCCGCAATGTGTGCAGTCCTGCTGCATGTGAAAAAATCCGGTGCTCATGACTTTCTTACCACGTCCACCGCAGTGCACACACTTTGCCTTTGATCCCGAATCCTTAAAACCACTTCCAGTGCATGTCCCACAACGACGAAAGGTGTTATACGATATCTCCTTACTACAGCCGTTTACCGCCTCAAGAAAGGCAAGACGCAGCTTAAAGTGAATGTCCGCGCCAGGTTCCGGGCCTTGAGGTTTGCGAGTTTTGTCTTTGCCTGATCCGCTCATTTTCTGAAAAATCTCTTCAAAGTCATTAAACGAAAATCCGCCAGCACCACCACCACCTCCCATGTTTGCAAATGGATTTCCACCGGCGCCAAACGGATTTTCCCCTCCGGCCTGCGCGAATGGATTAAATCCCGGACCCCCAGAGCCAAATTTATCCGCCGCGCCCGAGTTACCTGTCATGTCATACATACTACGCTTCTGCGGGTCGGAGAGGACATCAAAGGCTTGTTTCACATCCGCAAAGTCCTCCGCGGCTCTGGGATTCGGATTCACATCCGGATGGAGTTGCTTTGCCTTGCGCTTGTAGGCGGACTTGATTTCTTCCTGTGTCGCGTTCCGGGTGATGCCAAGAACGCCGTAAAGGTCTTTTTTTGTATTTGTCGCGGAGCAGCGGCGGGAAACGCCGAGACCAGAAGCAGCGGTGATCGCTGATGCTGCTGGAAATCTAAATATCATTGGGCTCGTGAGTCGCCTGAACCCATGTTGAAATACACTTGAACACTGTCGCATATAATTCAAACCACACCACACGCACAAAAAATTACAAACACTTGAACTTAATAAAGCCTAATTAATAATCTTAAATTCTTTTTTTTTTGATCTCTTTGTCTCTCTCACTTGTTCACCTTCTCTCGCTTTGACTTTTACTTTTTTAAAAATAAGTCCTTATTTGAGTCAACGTACCTAGCAGTGAGGTGCAAAGATTTTTTTTTTTTTTACAAAACCCCTCACACAGTCAGCGCACACGAACACAGAGCAAAAGCGATAAAGAGGCGCCAATGTCAGACCTACAATGCAATCCTGATAACGTATATATGTATAAGTATAGCAAAACAAAGAGAATTCAATGAAAGAAAAAAAAAATGCAAGTATAAATACATTGTGAACGTTGATAAAGAATATTAATCATAAAGGAGTCATACATTACATTAAAAAAAGTGTGTAAAACACCAAGAATCTCAATATAAAATATAAAATAAACAAAAAAACAGAAATCTGTGGTTGCGCACGTACGCTTCGCTTAAGCCATCACATTTACGCGGGTGATCTTGCCCTTGGGCGTGATCAACTTGACGTGGGTGCCGCGATCCTCGAGCTTGCCGCTGTCGCGAAGCTCCTCGTACTCGCTGCGGAGGACATCTGTGAAGCCCCAGTACTTGGAGGTCACGATGATCTGCCGGCCGGGGAACTTCATCTTGGCACGGCGGAGGGCCTCCTGCGCCTGCGGAACGAACGCCTCCTTCGTTCGCATCGAGAGAAGAATCTGACCAATGCGGACGCGAGCGCAAGTGCCGTTCGGCTTACCGAAGGCTCCGCGCATACCCGTCTGCAGACGATCCGCGCCGGCACAGGAAAGCATCTTGTTGATGCGCAGCACGTGGAACGGGTGGACGCGAATGCGCATGTGGAACGACTCCTTGTTGGCGCGCTTCACCATGTACTTGTTGGCCTGAATACGGGCTGCCTCCAGCGCCTCAGAGGAAATCTGCTCCAGCTCGCGGGACACCACGTGGATGCACACGGGGAAATCATCCACGGGCGCGCGGCGCCTGCCAATGTCGAAGTTACGGATCTTTGGGTCAGGCACACCGCGGCAAAAGCGGGACTTTGGGTACGGCTTGTTCTTACAAAAGCGGTAGCAGCGCGACGGACGGCGGGCCATGGTTCTACTATAGGACAAACCACTGTTATGTTTTATGTAAGCACAGAAAACAAATAGGTTTAAGAAACACATTCACACACACACAAATATATGATAAAGAAATAAAAGCATAAAACATTGACCTTGTTGTCAACTTTTTTAAAAAATTAGGAAACAAACGTCTGTAAATAGGTAGTTATTCGTGGCATTCTCTAAGAGAAAAACCGTCACATCAATGTATGTGACTAATAATGTTCTTTCTTATCACAAGACTAGTTGTTTCGAAGGATTGTTAATCAAAGTAACAATAGTAATATTATTGAATCCAAAGGAATGTTTATCGTCAAATACAAAGAGTCCTGTTTGGCTAAAGCATATCGTCATATGCGTTCAGTTGATCTACGACAGCGGAACTTCACCAAGGCTCATTAAAACAGCCTTAATATCGGCAAAAACTTCCTCGCGACCTCGGTTTCCGTCGATAGAGAGAAGCCGTCCTTCGCTACGGTACTTCTCTATCACTGGCATGCACTGCTCCACATTAGTGCGCAACCGCTGGGAAACAATTTCTGGATTATCGTCGTTTCTCCCCGAGTTCTCTGCTGCACGACCCAATAGACGTTCTTTCATTGTAGTCTCCGTACAATCTAAGTATATAATTCCTTTAGCTCGAACCAAGTCGTCTTCAAACATTAATGCTTGGTCTATCTTGCGTGGAAACCCGTCAATCACATAACCTTTTGAGTTTGGGGTTTCGGCTATGCTGTGGAACAGTAGTTCAACTGTAATTTCAGATGGTACGATATTACCACCACTGATAATTTCGTTTATCTTCTTCGCAATCTCACTATTTCCTGACCGAGCGGCTTCACGCAGGAGATCCCCTGCACTAAAATGGGTGTAGCCAAACTCCTTGACAAGCCTGGCGCACGCCGTTCCCTTTCCAGATCCCGGGCCACCAATAATGAAAAAGACCTTTGGCTTTGTTTGATCTGCCATGCGTGACAAATAACGCGTGTGTAAGTTTACAATGGTCTGGGAATCTAGATTACTTTTCAAGTTACATAAATATATTCAAGTGAGTGGAATAGATACACAAAACACACATCAATGTTTCATAAAACTTATATTAAAACATTCGCAAACATTATTCGATTTATCGTATTCAACAATATATTGAACAAAGACTTACACATATACAAATAGCCATACATACACACAAACTCAATGCACTAACACTAGCAAACGCAAAAAAAAATAAAAAAAATTACATGCTATCTTTTCTTCATCCAATTCCATTCCAATCTTGTTTGCTCTTGACAACCTGCTTACTCGTCTACACTCCATTTACAATACGACTTCATAAATTAGTAGATGAATCGCTTTGACATTTACGTGTGGCACGTGTATACATGGGGCGCCCCCGTGCATTCACCACTTCACCTCGGTAATTCCGTCGCACATAGTCTCCTGGTCTTCGATACCGCGGATCTATTCGACAGTCAATAAGAGCCTCCTGTGCTGTGGGACCAATACCGTGGCGCAACGCATGCTGACGATCCCACTCTCGACCCTTCGGTGCCACACGCAAAGACTCCTCCTGCGCCATTTCCGCACGCGAAGGAATCTCAGAGTATATCGGCTGCACAAGAAAAACCGTACTGTCATCAATTTCATCATCAATCGATCCCGCTGTTTCGGTTGTCGTTGTTTTATTCGTTGCTGTGGATGGAAGAGGTCCTGCCGACCAATTATATGCATGTCGTCGGAGTAGTCTGGATATAGGGGAGTCAATATGACCCGAGTCAAAAACACCGGGCGTCCCTTCGCTCAGTGCATCCAACGGCAAACGTCCCAACAGGAGTGCATCCCTTAGCTGCTTTATCTTCTTTGAAACCGATGCTGTCCCGACGGATGCCTCATTGATCTCTACAGGGGCAAACCAATTGTAATCATAATCGTCGCTCGAAGTCCGTTGAAACGCAATACTTTGTCTCCGGTTAAGTATCCCTTTCCTATAGCAGTCAATCAAGCGTCGCCGTGTGATGGTGTGACGCGGTGGAAGCGGGATGCGTCTCAATTGTGGATCTCCAATGACCGCAGGGTCATTGATGTGATCATACTCAACAATGGCTCCATTTTCACTCGCCGATAGTTGTCGCCGTCGCCGTCGCTTGGCGGCTCCAGCGGCGCGCAGGAGAAGCCGTTGTATGGTGGGGCTTTGTGGAGTATGGGGATATTCAGATGGCGGCGAAGCATCTCGCAAAGCTTCCGCCATCCCCCACCTCACTCCCTGGGATTCGAGTCTTCTTAGATATAAACCAGAAGAAAACGAAAGGAAAGGCAAGTAAAAATCAATAGAAAATAGGATAAAAAGAAAAAAAAAAACGTCATTATACCACAAAAACACAGTCGCCTAATTCTTCCTCTGTTTCGTAAAACAGAGTTCACAAACACACACACGTATATGTATCAGATATAAGAAAATAAGTAAAAATCAAATCAGATATATATTTACATGAAACATAAAACCCTGTGGAAATGCCTTCTACCTTTAATGTGAAATGTACAATTTTTTTCTAGCTGATATCCTCCCCTCTCTTTTCGAACTTCAAACAGAATAGTAGTGATTGTGTATAACCACCACCTTCGCCTTACTCTCCAATTGCTCATAGTTGACATGCTGAGAAGGAATAGTCTTTTTGAGTGTTGTGAGAGGATAGCCAATTGTCTTCGAAGTCTTCTGCACGCACAGTGCACATTGCGGTAGACCGCACGTCACGCCTGGCACAGACGCTGTGTAACACATAGAGTTCGGCAAGTCTATAGAGGCTCCTGCCCCGTTTTGCTTGCACGGTAAACTTGCCTCGGATAATCCTACAGCCGTTTCACGGGCTTCAGGGGAATTACTTGACCCCTCACATTGAAGTGGTGCAGCGCGCGGCACTTCACTGCGTTGCGCAACTGCATTTACCGCAGAATTTATTGGCTCTTCTAGAGCTAACAACTGCGACTGGTGAGATGCAGTCTCTGCTGTTGGACAATGCAGTGAGGATTTAGTTCCATCTCGACGATCACATTGCACAAGCATAGCACCGCAGATAATGCAGTATAGATCTCCAGGCAACATACTTTCCCGCTCGTGAGAGGCGGGGCACTCATGGGGTAAAAACAACACTGGGGAATCAAAATGTACTCGGCTTCCGCATTTGGGGCAATACACATAGCCATTGCCCGCCATTTCGCTGTGATCGAGACTGCACGTGGTAGGGAGCCGGTGAGGGTCACTTCCAAGTATAGAGACTGGAGATGGTGACGGCACATGTATCAGAGGCGGTACTGGCACAGCCAGCGGAGGTCCTGGCAGTGGCTGCGCAAGGGGTAAAGCTGTCGGTGACTGTACAGGCATCGAATTTGGCGGAGACTGCACAGGAATAAGATTTGGCGGAGACTGCACAGGAATAGGATTTGGCGGAGACTGTACAGGAATAGGATTTGGCGGAGACTGTACAGGAATAGGATTTGGCGGAGACTGCACAGGAATAAGATTTGGCGGAGATTGCACAGGAATAAGATTTGGCGGAGACTGCACAGGAATAAGATTTGGCGGAGACTGCACAGGAATAGGATTTGGCGGAGACTGTACAGGAATAGGATTTGGCGGAGACTGTACAGGAATAGGATTTGGCGGAGATTGCTTATCGCTGATGCCCGCTGGGGAAGACAAAGCCTCTGCGGGCATTGCTAGTGGCTGCTCTTGGGCCACTGGCCCTACCCGCGCAGTGAACGCCGGTGCCGGTAAAGGCACTTCAGAATTATGTGGTGTGATGCCTGCAGTCAAAGTCGGACCCGCAGATCCACCGGCACGCGGCGGCACAACAACAGTCGTTGGGAATGCAGAAGCAAAAGTGGAATCAAAAGTGTTTGCTAAACGATACGAGTTGCTGCTCGAGGTAGCACTAGGCGACGCTGTACTTGCGCTGCGCCAAGGCCGACTGTACGCGCGAGGCGCAGGCCGAAGATTAGGCGGCTCCAGTACTGGCATCTCCGCATTGCTGTCGAGCAAGTACGCTGTTGTACCGAGCATTGTTACATACCTATTCATTCCCTCCAACACAGAAGAACAAAAAGGGAAATCACTAAAAATTCATCATAATAAAAAAGAAAAAAAAAATGATATTAAAATAAAACTATATCCAAAAAAAAAAAAAATAGTTTGCTTATGATACAGGATGTGAACAAATGTACAGCAATAATTGTTTCATAAACTACCGTATAGTTTAAACTCCATGTTTCTAGGTGTATAAACACTTTTTGAACTTTTCATTCACACTCTCCCCCCCCCCCACCACCACACACACACACATACACGTGCAGATAACTTAAACTCCAGCTATCTTCTTGATCAACAGTTGGATTTAGCATTCAATCTCTGTTTTGCTCGCTGTTTCACTTCTTTTCCCTTTCGAGCTCCAGAACGGTTGGCATAGGCACGTAGCAATGGCCACGTGAATCCATTAAACAGTTCCGGTCCATCAAAGCTGTGATCCTTATTGGATCGCACCAACTGTGTGTCCCTGCGAAGCAAGTCAGCTCGCAACACAATTCGATAAGGCAAACAATTGGACGTCGAAGAAGTTACCAGCGCTCCATCAGCGCAGCAACTGCAGCGACACTGCAACGCGCTACGCGGTCTAAGCAAAGACTTGCACGACTGTACAATCCAATAGTCTATGTCTACAAGCAACAACGCGACTGCGTCAAACCGTGCGATGATACAGCGATCCAGCTCCTTGGCCTTGCAAACGTCAAACAAAAGAAGATCCTCTTTGCCTTGAGATGTCCTACCACTAGAATCCGTAATCACATCTTGAAAGGATGTGAGGATTCCATTTACAATATCATTTGGCAGACGACTTTTGGCAATAGGGCGTATCAAGAGGCTCTCCATACTGCAAATCATATCCACAACAACAAATAACCCATCGAACAAATTTTCGGGTGGGTCCTGAAAACGACAACACCAGACAACATCTCCAATATTAATAGCATGCCGGTAATCACCAGTATAACGCTGCCGGCATGCAGTTGGCAGTCTTGCGTTGAGAAGTCCTGCATTCGCGAATGGTACGAGATGGTTATCGCATACAACCTGTCTCTCAAGTCGTGCATCATATTCCTCACCATAAGTCCACGCAAGCAGTTGTTCTCCTATGTCTATGTCTGCTGTAGTGATAAAAAAAGGAATCGTAACAAAGTGACTGTGCTCTTCAAGAAAAACACTACGCGTAAAAAGGGGTCTCCGTTTCTGTGTCTTGGATTTTTTGATCTTCTTCGCCACAACTCGAGGTAATCCAGTACCCAGGGGACTGTTTGGTGCCTCACTGGAGTCCGACTGAATCTTGCAATTTTTCTCCTGCACTCGCCGAGCACGCTCTCGTCTCTTTTTTGCACGCAGTTTACACTCTTCAACCTTTCTCGTCAGTGCTGAAAACTCACTTTTCACAGAGAGCATCACAGAACATAATTCCACATTACCAAAACGACTAATGTTGTAACGATGATTGGCATAACGCATAAGACCTTGACCAAAGCAAACACCATGGCGGCCCAATCCCAGTGCATATGTATCGTCATCAATACCAATATCATCCTCTGGGACACCGTAAGCCACATTTTTAGATCCCCATAGGCCTTTGCTAGAGCCTGTTGTTTCTTTATTATCACCGCCATTGTTAGTTGACATCGTCGGTGATGAAGCCTCATTCAAGCCACTAACTCCCTGTTGTTTTCTCTTAGCCCAGTCCTCCACCACCTTGGCCGCAATAGCCGGGCCAGAGTACAAAAAGCACGTGGCATAAGGAATAGGCTGAGAAGCGAATAACCCTTTTTGCCCTTCTCCAATCTCTTGAGCTTCGGTGAGATCGAGAAGCGTGAAAGGAAAACCTGCGACTGCAAGTGCCCCAGCGTGACGGGCACCAACACCGTGATAGAAAGGCAAACCATCGGGCCACATACGAAAGTGTTTCCATCCACGTGTCACATTCCAGCCTGATAAGCCCTCCTCTTTATTCACAACATTTCTATGACAATATGTTACACAGTGCTCCCCCTCTCCTCCTCCTTTATTCGCCGATTTGTCGCCACTGCAGCAACACTGCTCAGGTCCGAAAAACTGTTCGTACCAACGTGCCTCGTCAAGGCACCGATCATACGAACGGAGACAAAGTCGTACCTCTTCACCTTCAAGAATAGAAGTCGTTGAGACAATGACCATCAAAGACGCAGTGGGAAACTTTTCTCTCTCAGCATCTGTAGATGATCCGGCGGGGAGTCCGTAGTGAAGCGCTACGCAACGAGCATTTGGCCAGTAACGTGGGTCCTCACTAACGGAGAGGTTACACGTGTCGCCATTGTTACCAGAACCGGAGAACATCTCTTCTAAGCGTTGTCCCCGCTGCACTAACTTAACAAAGGCCGCATCGCCTTCCACTGCAAGGACAGAGTGACGAAGAAATTTGTGATGCACATAAACTGCCTCGCCGTTGCTCCGTTTTACGTTCCCAATACCAATCACACACAATTGCGCTGCTTGGCGGATGCATCTGGCGCGCTGAGCCTCCATGTATCCAAAGTAGGCCTGAAGAAAATGACCATAGCGCTGTTGATGAAACGCATTCAGAGACTGAAGTTTTTTCGGTGTTTTACTGTTGCTAAGGAGGGTTTCCATACACCTTTCGTCACCCAATACTTTTTCTTCTTCTACCTCAGAATCCAGATCCACATCCACTGGTTGAATCGGTGTTTGCAACTTCTCGTTCACCTCAGCCTTGACAGATGATGTAGGGTCTGCAGCATCTGTTACCATGATCCGCAAAGAGTCACTGAGCTACGGCGCAGCAATAACACCAACAGGAAAAGGAAAAAAAAAAAATCACACACATACACACACACACAAAAAAAAAAAACCCCACCAAAAAACATAATATGATTGAATGGAGAACGACAAGAAAACAAAAAATATTTTAAAAAATATCTTTTTAAAAGGGAAAGGTATGTAAATACAAACGATGAAGCTTTAGTACAAACGCATGTAAGAATGAAACAATAAAATGAAATGTAAGACACGAAAGTTAAGCACACATAATGAATTTGACAACTGTGTATTGAGATGAAAATGCCACTTTTCCTTTTTCTATTCCTTCTTCCTCTATGACACGGTATGGGCGAACTCTCCCAACCATTTCAGTTTTTCAATTGAGTGATCCCTTGTATATTTGGTTATTCTTTCTTGCCTCACTCACATCCATTATACCTCTCATCTTTACTTTCACTATTTCTGTGCCATAACATTTATTTCTATATATATATATATATATATATATATATATATCTTCCTCTCTCACTATGGCGCTTCTACTTTCTTACATTTTTCCCGTTTCTTATTCGCGCCGAATCCTGTCTACTCATCGTCGTCAAGAAAATTAGAACTCTTCAAGTTAATCGTAGGGCCCGCAGGCGAAGTGTTGTTGTACCCTCTTCCGGCACGCATTGAACGCTCGAGGTTAACGTCCGCACCATCAGCTTTAAGCTGCTCAAGTTCCTTAAGCACAAGATACCTGCGCACGTCTGCCTTGCTGTACCGCTCCGGGTCCAACCCCTTCTCCCGAAAGAGCGGCACAAGGTACTGCTGCAGGTAAGTCTCCAGTGACTCGGCGGCCTCTTGTTGCCTCGGCCGGTACCCCAACTTGCGCAGGCACACTGCCATCTCCACGCAGCGCCGCGCCAAATCCCCGTCAGCGCCGGCGGGTGAGAGAAGAACAGCGGATTTGCTCTCGAGCCTTTGCCGCTTCTCCGCCGGCTCTCCCTCGCTGTCGTCACCAGCCTCGTCATCGTCATCAGTTCCGGAATCGTCATCCTCCTCATCCTCTTCGCTCTCCTCGCCACTTTCATCCTCAGCGTCTTCCTCATCCCCATCCTCCTCATCATCATCTTCATCATCATCAGTGCTACTTTCTTCATTCACGGCACCTCCCTTTGGTGGAGAATTGGAAGTTGCGGAAGTACTGCTCTTAGTGCCTTCCGCATAAAGTGATTGAATGAGTGAACCGATAAATTCTTCCTTTAGCGAGAGGTACTCTTCGGGGAACACAGCCGTGTACTTTGACTTAAGAAGCTGCAGGATGACATCAACTGTTAAGCGCTTCTCTTTTGGAACACGCTCATGCATTGTCTTAACAAGCGCCGCAAGCCTCGTGTCCTTCTCTGCGTCAGTAGAGGATGTCATTCTCAATCCGTAAACGACGACTCGCTTGTGGTACACTTTGAGAAGATAAGAAACAAATAAACAGCAACAATTAAAAAAAAAATACGTTAGAGAGTTCATTCGACAATAATAAATAAATAAATAAATAAATAAATAAATAAATAAAGATGCACATGCATATATATATATATATATATATATATATATATATGCATATATGTATATATATATAACTCACAGAATCATCGTATATCATCCTGGTGGTATGGCGTCATTGAAGAGCCAATATCTGCAACATTTAATAAATTTGGAACAGAATACACAACCTCGGTCCTCACATGTTCGTTCTCGTGCTCATTATGGTCACTTCCGGAAATATATTCCACCGTAGAGTGCTGTGACAAATCCTGCAGATGCGTAGAAAACCCCTTTTGTAGAGGCGCCAAGGTGGCTACATTTGCTTCATCCAATCCGCCATGAATATTCGCTCCTCGGCAACGTTTTGATGAAGAAGGGGGGAGCGATGGGGCGGCAGTCTCACCGCAGTCCATTCGCGCCCTTAACTCTCGCACACAGCGCCGCAGGGCGTCCACAAGCAAATCCTTTCGTGTAATAACACCGACAACGGCATCACCATGAACAACAACCATGTGGCGTAGGCCCATCATGCGAAAAGTGTAGTATGCCATCTGCAGGTTAAAGAAAGGTGGAATGACCCACGGACTGCGGTTGACAATAAGAGAAAAATCTAACACGCTTGGTAGTCGTCCTTCATCAACAAAGAATGGATTATTCTCGTCAGGGCCTGCTGGGCCACAACTACTATCCTCATGGGATGTCGAGGCATTCTTGTGACGATTTGTTTGAGCCCAAACCTCTGACCATTTCTTGCCACCGATAACGAAGAAGAGGGAAGTCTTGTGTGTAATCCATTCCATCCATGTCATTTTATTAATGGCCAACACACTTGGCGCGAGTCGACGCCCAAAACCATCGTCCTCTCCCTCGTTTGTTTGAGACTGCCTCTCAGTGTCCGGGTCTCCTTCAGCTGATGGCGTAAGTGAGATCGTAGAGTGATGATGTAATGCTGGGAGAGAAAGATAAATCTGAACGTCTTCACGTGTAACAAGACCAACAAATTTGTATCGCACAGTCTGTTCTCTCAACAACTCATCACCTTTAAAAAAGCTCGTGGACGGTAAACCAGACAAATTGGCACTATTCACTGTAGATGTTTCTTGCACGGCTTCAATTACTGGAAACGCATGATGTCTTGTCTGCCGCAGTGCCTGCATCACAACAGAGGTCTTTTCCCGCAATCGGAGTGTGACTACATTAGAGGCCATCACATCAGCTGCGGTGAGCTGCTCGAATTCCGGCTGCAGCAAGTGTGCTGTAAGATACGGGACAAAGTCAAGACGTAACATCTCGTGATAAAGTGGTTCACAGATGAGGTCTGCCACAGTCTTTGACATGACGATGGCAACCATGACAGGAAGCAAGTAGTGAAGCTCCGATGACAACTCTACCATAATGACACAAATAGACATAGTCATACGTGAAGTACCGGAAAGAAAAGCGCCGGCGCCGACGAGAGCAAAAACTCCTGGATCCATCCACGCCTGTGAGGCCCAATAGCCACGCTCCACCTCAGGCACCCCAGGCACCGCAAAGAACCAAAGAAACTGACCGTAAAGTCGGCCAAAGGCCGCGCCAATGAGAAGGCTCGGCACGACAAGACCACCTGAGACACTCGTTCCGCTGGACCAGCATGCGAAAAAAGTGTATATTACAAGGAAAAAGAATATGTCAACAGCAGGAAACTCTCCTACCGCCTGACGGGAGAAAAGATGCCGAATAGTATTTTTCCCTGTACCCAGTGTGAGTGTTCCCAGTGGTGCGTAAAAATCTGAACTCTTGCACGTGGCATTAAAATGTCGTATTCCATTTTCTGTTCCCCAAATAAATATCGACTCATTTTTTTCATCCGACTTCTCGGTCATTGGCTCACAGCCTGCTAACACAGCCGGAATATATGAGAGGGAGGCATAGAGTAGAACAATTACCAATGGTTCTAGAAAACGACGAAAGTGAGAAGGCCGCACATGCCGACGACGATACTTAATGACCATCAAGTTCACTTTTGTGAATACTACTGCAAAGACACCGCAAAGAATTCCAAGAAAAAAAGATGGCACAATCGATAGAAGATTGAGAGGTATCGTTAAGTTCACCTCAAAGAGAACTGACACGGCATTTGAGACCCATCCAAGAATTTGCTGATCCTCTAGTATACTTCGCATCATGCTGATCGTTGTAAAGCATATCATTGTAGCAAGAAAAATTTGTCCACTTGCACTGTGATCCCAAAAACTTGAGACTTCCTCCATTACAAAAAGTAATCCACCAATGGGCGCCCCAAAGGCGGCACTAACACCACAGGCAGAACCTGCTGTAATAAAATCCCGTCTATCCTTGTTGTTTCGAAATGCTTGAAAAAGTGTCGTCTGAAAACCTAGCGTACGGCTTCGACCCTGTGTTACCCCAGCGCCAGTGATGGCGCCCAAGTGAATAAGTGGCGCCTCAAGACCTACAGGGAGTCCACCAGCAACAGCACACATGCAAGAAATACTCTTCGCAAGAAACGTTCGCAAGTTCATCGCTTTTGGCATCTGAACACCGTTGAGATATGCAATGACTTCTGGAATACCACCACCAGCGGCACCTGGTTCAAAAAAAACTATCACACTCGCCGCAATACCCACCAACGCGACAGATGTACTAATAAGAAAAAAGTATCCAAGAACATAACCAAAAAAGCGAAACTGCATAGTACTCATAAGACTATGAAGAGTTGTGGCACGATAGTCCTCCATCAGTTCCACACCGTACGATATGGCTGTTGCTATCACGCCAACAGAGATGGCAATCAGTACGTGCAAAATCCACCGTAACGCTGCGTTACGTTCGTCACTATCATACTTTTTTACAGCATTATAGATTGATTGGCGCGATTCCATTTCATCTATTCGTGGAACTATCTCAGCATCCTCGCTGGGACTCTCTGAAACGGTGACATCAATGGGCGGCGTTTCCCCTATGCGGTCTTTGTTGTAGTGCTCTCGCAGGTGCGTCATGTACATGGATGGGTATGGCTTATAGTAATCAAAGGACTCAAAACTAGACTGCTTCTCAAGTTCCTCCGCACTCATCACTTCTGTGCGTTTTGTCCATGGATTCGCTGTGTCTAGAAAGGACTGCAAAAGAGCAGAGGCCATGCTCCGAAGTTTATAAATTGCACTTATTAAAACTTTTGAAATTTTTTTTTTCTTTTCGTTATATTACTCGGTGAATAAGCTTTTAGGGCAAAACTAACTTTAACTTCTCGTAAACTTTTTTCTCCTCTAAGTTTAGCTATTCAATTTAAGGTATTTTTCTTTTTAAAAAAATTTGTCTCGTTCTTGACTTCTAACGTAAGGAGATTGTTTAGGCGTGCGATATTCTCTTTACAAGATGGAAGACGTTTGAACAAGCGTTTCACAGGGTACTCTGTGATACTGAACAAATTATTTGCGTAACAAACAACCAAAAGAAAAAAAAATATATAGATAGATTCACGAAAGCTGATCTACTTTGTACCAATATACAATCTGTACTTCGTAGACACTGTCACACACACCAAAAAAGAAACAACAACAACAAAAAGAATAGTAGTGCACTTCTATTAACCGGTAAATAACACTAAAATTAACTTCCGTGTACCATGCATTAACTCGGGAATCACAAAAACATGAGAAGTATCTCAATGAAGTTTCTCTTCCTTCATTTCCCCCACCTTTTGTTTTTCAACGTCGCTTCATTTTCCGCTCGACGTAGCTGTCGACCGCTCCTTTGCCTCCTTTACTCTCCAATCGCTCAAACGTATCAGCAAGAACCTCCCGCTTTATCTGCGACCGCTTCGGCACAAAAGCCCTTCGCTTCGTCCCCTCCTTCACTGCAGTGGCCTCGCGCTTTATGATATCCCGCCGCAGTCCTTCGCGCCGCGACTTCACCTGTGCGTCAGCGGAGCGCGCCCGGTACAGCTGCGACTCGCGCTGAAGCCGCTCCAACTCCTCCGCGACCACAGCAGGCGCCGTGAGCTTCAGCACTGCGAGCTCAGCGAGATGGTCCTCGCCAAATACGTCGCGCTCTGTGTCGGAGAGATCGTACTCCTCGAGGTCCGCGCCGGTTGCCTCCAGCTCGTTGCGGCGCGCAATGCACTTGAGTCGTTTGATGCGCTGGCGGCGCGCGGTCTCCTCCTCGGCCTGCTGCGCGCGGAGAAAGCGGTAGTTCTCCTCAAACTGCTTGGCATCTGTCGTGCCGTAGAGATCGCTGAATCGCGGGTCCACAGGGGCGCGGGGGCGCGGGGCCGAAGGGATCTCGCGGGCCCGCGGCCGCACACGGGCACTGCGCTCCGGCGGAGGGCCGTCCTTTTCGCTGATGGACATGAGGCGCCTCGCAGGCAAAAGCGAACTCAAAAGACAAAAAAAAAAAAAAAGAGAGAACGTAGTAAATCACTATTGTTTTAGCCAAGCAGGCTTCATTATCGCACTGAGTGCAGTATTTGTAGAAAATAAATCACACGCAAAACGCAACAGTGCAACGCATTGAACTTTTCTCTTTTCCAGAAGAGAGCACAGAGGCATACCCACCCAACGAACAACAACAACAAATATATATATATATATATATTATTTGAACAATACAGTCATTTACCCTATAATGCATTGGGCCCTTCATCGATACCTGGAGATTTGTAAACGTTTCCGGTCCCGCTGCCCCACGCACTTGTTTGTTCTGAATTGTGAAAACGATAATCCCCTGTCGCCGTGGGCTGCGCAAAGTGTGTATGCCCTATTCCTGCCGCCGCTCGATAAGCCTCTTCCTCACGTGCAACCTCTGGATCAACGTATGACGGAAGCCGAACACACATATTCACAGCAAGCATCATAACTCCAAGCACTATGGCAATAGCTGTCGCTGCGTACCGCAAAATACCATCACCAAAGGCAAGAGAACCTAAGAAAATGTAAAATAAACCTCGACCTGTGTACGTGGTGATGAAGTATAGGTAGCGCATCCATTTATAGATCAAACCGCGGAGGCAATCTATTTGTCTCAGCTCGGCGGTCAAAGCAAAAAAGCAAAAAATGATCAGGTACATATCAAGAAAAAATGTTGCTGGACCAATTCTAAGAGAAATAAAATTCAGGATACTACTCGCGATCATTAGACCCATCGATATAGCAGAAAGGGTTAGAAACACACGAGGCCAATTTCTTGCAGCTCTTGTATTCCCTTCGTTCGTCGATGCAGTTGCGGCGCCCTGCTGGGTGTAAAGGGTTTCCCAAGGCTCAAGTTTCACTGTTCCCTTGGCAATATTATAATTAATGGACATCTTTGAACCGCTTACCTTAACGCTTTTTTCATTCATGCAGTATCAACAAAGGAAGAATAAATATTCCTTAAAAACACCAATCAAGGATAAAAGAAATAAATAATACACATAGAACCACACAGACACACGCATATATATATATATACCTGCATACCTTTGCCATTGTGATTCGTACAATACACCGCTACAAAGCAAGCCTGACTACTACCCGCACCGCGCAGAGAGTCAAGGTATTCGTTCAAAGACCATTGTCATAAATGTCCTTCATCTCCAGTAGATGCTCCTCCGTCGCTCCGTGTAGAGTGTTGTACAGAGCGAGAAGGTTTGAATTTGCGATAGACCCGAGCAAGTGATGCTGGGCCGGGGTCAATCCACTCACTGCCGCCTGCAGTGCCGGTTTCGATGCTGATCCGAGCACCTCAGTGTATCGGTTGTCTGTTAGCATCACATACATCGCCCGCTGAAGATCGTCTTGGCTCATTCGCTGCTTCATTCGGACCACATCCTCCGGCGACACACGCGCAATGTCATTAGTTGTCACGCGGCGTAAGCGATCCTCGAGCTCTAAAGGTACACTTTCGGTACTGTCCCAGTGCTTCCACCATGAAAACAGCATTATCGGGTTATCTCTGTGTGTAGAACAATCAAGTTTAAAGCAAATAAACACACGGAAAAGAGGAGGAGGAGGAGGGGGAGAGAATGAGTATTTGTTTGTCGTAAGTAAAAACAACAACAACAACAAAAAAAAACTTTACCACCCACGAGTCGAATGGAATAGATCACTCCAAAATGTTAAGCCTCCAAAGTAAACGAAGCATAAATACCATAGTTGAGAACTAAATGAAAATGAATTACGTCCGCAAAAGGCTTACCCATTCACAAACTCAAGCACGCACAGAAATGCCTGTGCTCTTCTTCTTTGTTTCCATCCTTTTCATCGTATTCTTTTTAACCACTCCCCCGTGCATATGCAGTCATGCAGTGCCGCTGCTCTACGCATGGGAATCGTCCGCCTCCCAGCTTTCCTCTGTATGCCACTCATCATCATCATCATCGCTAAACTCAACCCCGTCGCCGTACTCCGCAAGTTCATCTTCTTCCTCTTGCTGCTGCCAAAACACCTCATCCTCCGCGCGGCGCCGACGATTTCGCTCAGCAACAGGGTCTACAATGTCCTCTGAGCGCAATGTTGCGCGCAGGGCCATGTCGCGCAAATCATTTCCCGGAAGAAGTGTGCGCAAGAAGAGCCCAAGGCGACTGTGCTCTGCCCCCATCCGCTCCTCTGCGCCTGTGGACTCAAACATCTCCGCGTACCGCTGCAATTGTTCTTCCGGGCTCATTTCCGGTGGCGAGAGTGGCCCAAAAAGCGACTGAAATCGCAACAATGCATCATTCTCCAACGGCGTAAGTTCTCGGCTGAAGTGGCGCGCATATTCACGCTCATCTTCCTCTGTCACCGCGTGCGGGTTTAGAAGATGCGCGGGGACTACAGCTGTGCGCTGATTTGCCCCAAAGAGTCGCCGGTGGACCCACGGCAGCTTCGCAGGAACGATCGCTTCTTCCGGTGCGGTGAGCCACATTCCATTCTCCTCCGTTACCACATGGCGTAAAAACTCACTGGCAATCGCTCCGCGCCATATCTCCGCGTTGCGTGTGGCCCATGTGGAGGTGATGTGGTGCAACATCGCCGCTGGTGAGACAACATCGACGAGCCACGGCTGCATCAGGCCCTTCAGCGCCGCCTCCAACACTTCAATGTGCTCCGCATGTGCCGCAACGGTACGCGCGTGGGATTCCTCCATCGCTCGCCACGCGGCGGGAGGTGTGGCGTGGAGTGTCGCCTCCACTCCGCCAAGGCGATCAAAGAGCAAAACAGCGGCACTCGGAAAGCGGCGGATCGCACGCGCAAGAATGGCAGCGGCGGGTTCCGTGTTTTGCATGGCGTACGTTTCCTGTGGGGTCATGTCACGCAACACTTTGGGTGTTTTGTGCTCCGGCGTCTTCTCCGCCGCAGCTGCGTGGCTCAGCAGTTCTCGCTGAAGAAAGTGCTTTGCAAGGGCAGCGCTGAAGAAGAAACCGGGCAGTGCACCGAGAGCGGAGGCGAGCGACACATTGCCCCCAACCTCAGAGCCCGCACTGTTATCATCAAAGGACTCCGCCGTTGCATGCGGCGACTTGGGGGTTCCCGTCTTGTTTGCTGTCGTCGTTTCTCCTGTCGCCTCCTCATTTGTGATGATGTAATATACGTGCAAGATCCATCCCCATGCCTTGGCACGCAACGCCATGTAGTCCAACTGGGGCAAAATCGCACAAGGGTCGGTGGGATCCAGTGAGTACACAAACTTTGACAGTTCCCACGCAGTTCGCGTCGCGCCCATATCCAGCGCCATTTGAACGCCGTTCATGAGTACTTTAAAGATCAATCCATTACTAGGCATCGAAAAGGGCAACTGCCGATGCAGCGATGTCTGACGAATGGGAAAGCGAGAGAACAAAACACCCACGTGATAAAGCGCGAGGTTCGTGACTTCCTGTGTGTTCGCTGTGTTACCCATTGTTTTGAACATATCATAAGCCGCAAGAAGAGTAGGTATGTGGTACGGATTTCTGTAAAGACACTCATAAAGCTCTTCAATGTCGCCAATCATCATGAGCTGCTCGCTTAGGGCAGCATCCGCCCGCCGCGCCTCTGGTGAGTCACTGTTCAGCACAAATTCAATCGTTTCCTCGCCACTCTGTGAGCACGTCGGAACCTTTCGTCTTTTCCCGGAAGCATTCGTGTCCACCGCAAGAAAAACGCCATGTCCGTTAAAGGCGCGCCAGCAGTATCGGTTTGGTGTGGCCAGGCAGCTGTGGCGAAACATAGGCAGTGGGCCGTGATGCGCGGGAAAAAGATTTGACGTTGCGCGAGCGGCACCGCGTCGCTGAGATGCCCTTCCATCCCCCACGTCACCCACAGCCGCGGGGCCAAAGCGGCGAATGCGCTCACGACGCGTGTCCAGCCAATCTGGATTACACAGCGAGAGCAGCGCAAGCAGACCGCTCTGCCCCCCCTCCCCTTCCGCCACCGCGGCGCCGGCGGCGGAGGAATCGGCCAAAGCGTTTGTCTCCGCCTCGGTGCGGCGCAGCGCGGCCTCGAGGAGCTGTTCGTCCTCGAGCTCCGCCTCGCGCCGGCGGGCACGATTGTCGCGGCGGCCGCGGGCCTTTTTACGCTTTGCGTCAATCTCCGCGGGCGGTTCGTCGTCAAAAGAGTCACTCAACCGTGCGGGGCCAATCGCCGCCTCAGCCTGTGTGGCCGCTTTCTTTGTTGCGGGCACTTTATCCGTGGGTTTAGACGTGCTCACACATTTGTCCTTGTCATCGGTAAGTACAGGCGAACCTGCCACAACACTTGCTTTCCGTGTCGGCGATCCCTCCGAGAGCGGCAACGCCACAGGCAGTGGCGATTTGGATGATGGGACTTCGCTAGACAGTGTCTCCGTTACTAAACCCTCTTCAACTCCTTGAGACTCATTCTGTGTCTGTCGCACAGACTGCTTTGTGGTCTTGCGGGACTTCCTGTTTGTGTTCGCTGGCTTCATCGTGGATGGGTGCGATGAAGAATGGACGTCGTCATCATCCTCGTCGGCCCCAGTGAAAGCCTTTACAAGGTTTTGCAGATTACGAATCTGACGGGCTGACATGAAGTGTCCAGTAGTTACTAATTATCTAATTTAGAAATGTCGATGCGTTTGAGGCAATTAAACACGAATACGCAGCAGAAAAATACCTCACTTCAAACCCCCCCCCAAAAAAAAAAATTACACACACACTCAACACTATTCCCGATTAAAGGAAATGTGTAAATGTGTCAGAAAAGTAAAAAAAAAAAAAAAAATGCGGAGCGTGAAAAAAAAAAAAAAGTTTCGATAAAAACGCATAATAATAACAAAAAAACATGTGGATACCCCCCCCCCAAAAAAAAAGTAAAAAAAGCTTTCAACAGCGTTGCAGTACATGAAGAACATAGAAAAAAAAACAGAAGACTGAGTGTCTGCATCAAAAATTGATTGCAACATAGTCCTGTGTTCACTCTCCATTCCCACCTCATACCTCTCCGAGGTGAAACTGAAAGATGAACAACAGAATTCACTGTCCTCTGCGTTTTAACACAGTCCACGCTAACAACAACAACAAAAAAAGCATAAAAAACTGCAATGTGCATCTAAATCTTCTCTCTCTCTCTCTCTTTATCTCTGATACATGGAGACATCCGCCGCTCTGTCAGTGTGCAGATAGCGCCCGCAACACCGGTGGCCGCGCGGGTGACCGGCTCCCATCCACTTCGCCCCGTTGCGATCGCGATCTCGAGACTCCAGCAGTGGAGTGCGACGACAAGGACGACACTCCGCGCCGATCACTCGTCGGCAGCGGCGGCGACGGCGAACTGCGCGGCACTGCTTTCTGTCCCGGCGTTCCCGCGTGGAGCAGTTGCTGCAGCGCCTGCCACTGCCGCCGCGGTGGCGATTGCGGCGGATCCCGCGGCAGCGCGTGTGGCCGCTCTGCGCTGCGCAGCAGTGGCGGGGGGCGGTGGCAGCGGGCGGCGGAGCGCTGGGCCGACTCCCACGCCCGCCGCTCCGCCTCCTGAAACGCCTCCACCGCGCCCGAGTCCCACTCGTCGCAGCCCCTTTCCCCCGCGGCACAGGCGCTCGGGTTCGCTCTCGCGGGAAAATCCACACGCGCCACAGGCGCCGGCGCCGCGGCCGCTGCGACTTCGCGTAGCCGCACGAGCTCAAGCACCGCGCGCTGCGCAAGCGATACGGCGCGGTGTCGCATGTCCACCGCACCCGCGTCGCTATGCTCTGCGATCGTTTGGACTTCGCTGTCCCACGGCGTCCCGTCAAAGAGGCGCTGTCGCACATCGCTGGTCTCACCCGCAGGCTCAGCCGCGTCGCAAAGAATGTGAAGCAGTGTGCGCAGTGCGGCGACTTCGGCCTCCCGCTGCGCAGCCGCCGCGTCTTCTGCAACAGAAGCGGCGCGTTGGAGTCGGGTTTGTTCCCCACGGAGTTCGTCCACGGCATTGCGCAGTGACTGGCATGAGGACTCGAGCTCGGCGCGTTCTTTCGCGTGGCGTGAAGCAACGGTTTCCCGCGATGCGCGAAGAGCAGTGAGTTCCTTTCGCAAAGTGGTGAGCTCCGCCTTGTGCGACTCCCGCTCCTGCTTTTGCCTTGTCATCTCCTTTTCCTTTTCTTTTTCTGTTTCCTTTTCTTTGAGGGACAGTGCAGTGCGACCGCGCTGCTGGTGCTGATGAATGCGCAGCGTTTGCACCTGAAGAAGAAGTTCATTGACTTTATGCGAATGAGTGTCCCTTTCGCTACGCAGAGCTTCGCGCTCCGCCTCTGACTTCTTTACACGCTCCGTCACTCGCGCAAGCCGCGTCATGGCCTTCTCCTCTGCAGTGCGCATCTTCTCCTCCGCACTGCGTAGTTTCTCCTCCGCATTGTGTAGTTTCTCCTCTACCGTGCTCACCCGGCTCTCCGCGTCGCGCAGGCGCTGCTGTGATGCCTCAGCCTCCACTCGAGCAGTCTCCGCGCGTTCACGCAGTTCCACGCAATCACGCTGGCTCGCCTCGAGTTGCATGTCGAGCAGACCGCGCTCGCGCTCAAGTACTGCGACACGCGCCTCACTGCACCGCTGCCGCTCCGTAGCCGCCTGCAAGTCAAGTCGAGCCAATCGCGCAGACTCTTCCGCCGCGGTACACTCCGTTTTCTCCGCCCGGCGGCGTTGGGACATGCGCTGCAGGAGCTGCACAAACACTCGGCCAATCGCGTCAATGTATTCCACGCAGGATTCGTGCCTACGCGCAATAGCCGTCCCATACTTCTCTGCCTCACCTGTCGTCTCCGCCTTCAGTGCCTTGTCAATCTTTTCCGTGTGTATCGGCCGGCTTCGGCTCGCGGCCACAGGAAGCCAAGGGCGCAGACTTTGCTTTTTGCGGGGACGAGGCACATTGCGATCATCACGCAATTCTTCGCGCAGCGCATCGGACCGCACAAGCGCAATGGCACTGTCATCACCGCCCCGATCCTCGTGAGCAGCATCGCCTTCTTCAAAACAGACATTGTAGTAGCTCATGGGATTCTGGATATGTCGATGGACCTGGGCGCCCTTATCCTCCTCCACCGCCACCGCAGTATCCACCGAAGCGCGACGCGCAATGTTTTGTAGTGCAGTCTCTATCGTACCCATGCGCTCCACCGCGTCTCGCAAAGTGCTGTGAGCGGCCTCCACAGCTTCCGCGGCCCGCGTGTTCTCCTTTTCGAGTGCCTGCACGCGCTGTCCTCTTCGCTTCGCCTCGTCGCTCTGCTGCCGGAGAGCTCCGTCGGCTGCCGTCACACGCCCCTCCAACTCCGCCCGCGCCTCCCGCGTCTGCTGTTGGGCCTCCCGCGCGGCCGCCTCGTGCCGCTCCGCCGTCTCCCGCGCGCGGCGGAGGCCCTCGTCGCGGTCCTTTAGCTCCGCGGCGAGACGGCCGCGCCCCGCCTCGCTCTCCTCGAGCGCCACGCGCTGCGCCTCCCACTCCTGCGTGCGCTCCCGAAGCTGCGCGGCGAACTCGTCGATCCGGCGACGCATTTCGTCCTGCGCGAGGCGCCACTGGGCCTTCTCAAAGCTCAGCTCCTGCTGCATCCCAGAGGACGCGAGGCGGTGCTCGTCCTGCAAGTGGCAAAGCTGAACCTCCGCGCGACGCGACTTTTCGCGCTCCGCCTGCAGCTCCGTGTGCAGCGCGGACACATTGGATTGCAATGCCTCGCACTGCGCAGTGAGGGAAGAGACCTCGTCGCGCAGCGCATCACGCTCCGAAGAAACGACGGCGGTCTCGCGTTGGAGGAGATCATAGCGAGCGTTCTGCACCTCAATCTCGCGGCCCACTTCTTGTAGAACACACTCCTCCTCCGTATCGCGACGTTTTTCGTAAGCGCTGAGTGTTTCGGCCACACGGGCACGCACTTCATCTTCGGTGAAGAGCGGCTCGTTTGTGCGCAGCAGTGGGGAAGAGCTGAGAGCCCTATCGGCAGTTATCTTATCCTTCATTATTTCATTTTCTATGGGAATGCGCTTGTGGTGACTCGTATGATTGGTGAATCGTGTACAATCCTTTCTTCCATCACACATTGGACTCGTATCGCTTTCGGCATTGATGAAGGTCTCATCCAGGGATACAGATGGCCTTACATCTCGATTTGATAATTTCTTAACAGAGTCTGTCATTTTCACTTTCTTCTTTTTCTTAAAAAGCCGCTTCTTAATGGTACTATCCCTTCCACTTATATTATCATCTTTCGCGGGATCGATCGTGTTCGTTGGGCTCGAATAAGCGGGTGTGCGGGCCGCAGGTTGTGGGGAAAGAAAAAGTAGTGTGCTTGGCTCACCTTTAGTAGCCCAACGGTCTTGCGTACTCACAGACTCCACTTTTACTGGAGGCGCCATTGGTGGCGGCGGTGCCGTCGTGCGTGTTACCGTAAAGGCTGTCTTTGCTTCGTGTGTTAACTTCTGCGTTGATTCTTTGGATTTCGGATTTTCGCTCAGTACATGCTTTTCCCCGTTTTGTCGGAAGAGATCGGGAGAGGCTGTGTCCGCAAGAAGTTCCAGAGCGGATCGTACTACACGCCTCCCAGAGCTTCCCCCGCCCGCAACGCTCGGCATACTCCGTCGCCCAGGTGTCGTAAACTCAGCCATAGTAACAAAGGATATATATATATATATATACGTAGAGGGGTTTGTCCAAGTCTATACCCCTTGAATTAACCAAGCCCGCAATACACGTGCGTGTGGCAAAGGTTATCTAACGGACTACAAGGTCCTTGTCTAATTTATCTATGTCTCTATGTTATAATATGATCGAAAAAAAAAAAATAAGGCACGAAAAAAAAAAAAACACCAAATACCTCTCAATATCACAAATTACTCTCCACTCTCCAGTTTCCACCACTTCTCACCTTTTTAATTTAAAAAAAAAAAGGAAAAAAGGGAAGGGAAGGGTGGCGGCGAAGGTCGGAAGATGGAATGAGATAAGAGAATGTCTCACACACTTGCACAACAAAAAAGACTAGAGCAAAGTACTCACTTCCACTCACGGACTAGTATACATGCACAAATAGTGCACGGAAACACAGGGAGGGGGGAGCTTGGCATAGGGAATTCCATCTAAAAAATTTTTAAAGTCAACAAAAAACAAAGAAAGACTTTTTTTTTTACTATTGTACTATCCCTGAATGAAATGCCATTTCTTTTCAAGTTGGACAATATACGCTTACAAGCAGTCGTAAATGCAAAAGGCGTCACTTGATTCTCTCCCTCCCCCTGTTCATCACAGAATTTAAATGTAGCGAGAGGCACTATTTAGAGTGTAATCACCGCTATAATACATCTGTAAAGGTTTTGCAAAATATAACACAAGCACACGTCATCAGAGTCTCCACCATCACTTTTCCTTCTCACTAAGCAAAAAAAAAAAAGAGAAGCATAAGTTAACCAAACCTATTCTTTTTTTTTTTCATTTTCTTTTAAGCTATAGAGCAGCACTCCTGTTAAAATTATTCAGTCGTCCCATTAGACAGCTGATAACATTTTTTTGATTTCCTTCAAAGCCTTTTCGTGCTCCTCTTCGGTTTGCTGACGGGCATGGCTTTCCTCTGCAATCACAACCTGTCGTGCTGTTTCGAGCTCCTTCCTGTGCTGCAGCCATTCCTTCTTAAACTGCGAAACGTACATGAGCTGATCGTCCACCTCGCGAATCATACTATCAATGACTCGAAGAGATCCCTTTGCTTGTCTGCGCTGGACCTCTAGCCGCACAACGCGCTCTGTCGTTAACTGGCGTTGAATTAAATCATCTCTCGAGTTCACGCCCCGCATAGCAACCGCTATATTGACTTGTCCTCTTTTTTTTTTTTTTTTTGTCTGTACCTGTGACCCTGACTTGAAATGTATTCAGCAATCTATGGATTGTAGTTCCACTATTTATATGAACGGAAAACTGTATGAAGGGAAAAGCTAAAGATGTATGGAAAACCAAAAGCAAAAAAAAAAAAAACACACACACAAAAAAAAATACAAGAATAGACAGTAAATCAGTATTTGCCTTTTTCCAACTGGATGCAAAATAGAAAAGAATATGTATATACGGTCGCTCAATGAAATAAGTCTAAAGGAACACATTCAAACAGAAACAAAAAAAGAAAAAACACATATGCATTGATAATAATAATAATAATAATAATAAAATATAAATACTGCAAAGAAAAAAAAAGCGTCAGTTCACTTTTCCCATCACAGGTTTCCATTTATTTATTTCTTTAAACGGGACACAGACCAAAGCCCTCACAATCGCTTTTAGTGTGCTGGCACATATATCTCATTGCATTATCGATTTCCCAATATTTGTTTCCCGCTCGTAACAGGTCTTTTGGAATCTTCATCTCACCATTGAGGTGTTGGCGCAAAAAAATAATAATAATAATGCGTTTTCGTATCCTTTCCCTTTATCATCTCATTAATTGCATCTTCGCGCCCTCGCAATGCGTTGTGCGGGGCTCCCCAACGGCAAAATTCACCACTGCGGCCTGTGAGACACTTTGCGTGCCTTCAATATAATGCACAATCCACTGAATCCATTGAATGCACAATCCACTGAATCCATTGAATGCACAATCCATTGAATCCATTGAATGCAGAATCCACTGAATCCATTGAATGCACAATCCATTGCGGTCGCGTCGGCGTACGCCTGTCATGAACAGTTGCACGAGAACCGTGTGGCCATTGCGTGCGGGACAACGTTAGCCGCCGCGCAACTAAACTCCGCGGCAAGTCTCAGCTGCAGACATTCAACCGCCAACGCAAGAGGATTACATAAAATGGGGGGGCACACGTACCAGTAAAACAATGTACGCTAAAAATAATAAGTACAAACGAGATTGAGGAGAAAAAAAGCTGATACTAATAATAGCACACAAGTAAAATTTAACATATAAAAGTCAATTTAGTTTGATCTTTGTCCGTGTGTGTGTGTGTGTGTGGATGTCGTTTCCACCACCTTTTCGTTTGTCTTGTATAAAAAAAGAAAAAAAATGGAAAACATCACATAACTATATATATATATATGTCTTCCTTACGTCTGGTATCAGATCCGCTATAGACGTTGGCCTCGCACTTCATAAGGTACACACTAAAAGCACACAGAGTAATCAATGGGACGGGAAAAGTAGATCCCTGAAGAGTATTTATCGCAAGAATAGATTCTCACCTTTCACTTACACCATATTTGCTCAATTACAACAATTTTTTTTTTAAATTACAAAAACCATTCTCTTCACAATCAATCCCTCTACGTAGACTACATCATCCTTCAGGTTTCATTCCCTCGTCGTATGTGACTGCTTCTCCTGTGTTAAGCATAAAATACGACTTCCAATGCCCTTTAAAAATGACATTTTTTTTTTTTTTTCCTTCTCGCCTTGACACACTTTTTTTTTTCTTTTAATAAAATATATATTTGGAGGGAATACCACAACCGTTACCTCCTCCGTAATAAATAGGAAAACAAAGTGTCAACCTGAGAAAAAAAGAGCTTCCGATAGCAATTTAGTTTCTGACCGGAGCGCTCGGTAACGCCATTATTTCGAACTCCGATTTTCCAGATAGAAAACCAGCAATTTATAATAATAATAAAAATTCACACGCGTGCACTTTGCTTATATTAATGTTTTTTTTTTTTTTTTTGCTTTGTTGTTGTTGTTCTTATTTGATATAAACAAAAAAAAAAAAAAAGTGTCCTTAGTTAGTAAATAGAAGCGAAACGGCAAAATGTGGTAACGGTCAAAGGTGAGATGGCAATAATTGCGAAAATTCATAATGGAATGAACGTCGAGGAAACCTCAGTCGCTGCACACTATGACACAAAACGCGAGCAGAAATAACGTCCAAAAAAAGAAAAAAAGATGACTCATTTGTAAACCCATATGAGATCCTTTTTTTTTTTTTTTTTGCTTTGTTTTGTTTTTTTTTTTACATTTTGCATACCATTTTATCTCCTCACCTTTTCAAAAAAAAATTTTTTTTTAAAAAAGGAAGATGCGCAAGCATTTCTATAGGATTCCCCGCCGCTTCCAGTCCAATGCAAACATATGTAATATATATATATATATATAATATGTAATATATATATATATATATAATATGTAATATATATATATTCATATGTCCATAGCTGCTCCACCATTCTTTCGCTGCAACCGTATTGTGTTTATTCCCTTTCAGAATTTGTTTCATTTCCTCACCAAATCTCTTTTCCCACACTTTGCTCACTTTCCCCCTCCCCCACGGTTGTTGGTGTCCTAGTGCATGTTGCCAACACGATTTTTTTTGTTTTTTGTTTTTCCCTTTCCTTTCCTTTCATCCTCCCTCAAAGAAAGAATTCTTTTCTCCACTTCTATTAAGTGAATAGTGGCTGTTCAATGTTATCGGTGGCCCCTAAACTCAAACCACGTGAGCGGCGGTGGAAACTCTTCTTTGCCGATGGTTTCCATTTACCTTCAGCGATTGTGCGATAACTGAAGATATCAAAGCGCTCAACGATTCTGAACGTTACGATCTTAAAAATTTCCTGCACAAACCACCAGCCAATGCACCAGATCCAAACCCAAATCGGCAGAAGTCGGTGTGCCAACAAATCACTGTACGCTAAGCCAACAGTGATAATGCTATCCATTTTCCTGCCCGGCCAAAAAGAGGCGACGAGGGAGGAGATGAGCAGCGAGACGACCGCGCCTCCCAAGAGAATGAGACTCGGGCGAAAGGCCCAGAACCACGCAGGCCCTGTGCGGGCCGAAAAGAGTGTCAGAAAGTCGGAAATAGAGACCTTCAAGTACAGCATCGTCACAATCTGTCCTTGTGAGACAGGCGGAATGCCGAGAGCGCGAAACCACGACTTGTCACTCGGGGAGTCCAGTGCCATCCAAAGCAGAATCAGCGAGGAGACGCAGGCAATAGCAGCAAGTACAGAGGAGATGATAAACATCACAGGAAGATTCCACCGCTGCGGTCGTTGCGCAGGAACAATGTTATCGTATCCAATAGCCATAAGTGTGCCATCGTTGAGTAGTGTGATGAGCATAAACATCAGCACTGGAATATGAAAGAACCGAAAGTCCGGGTCATCAATGCCGTAATTCTCACACGGCAGCGCAAAGACCCCAATGAAGAAGAAAAACACGAGCTGCAGTGTTGCCGATACACGATACGTGAGGAACGATAGCATACGCTGAAACACCCCGCGAGCAATGAGCATGGCATCCACAACCACACTGAGCCCCGGCTCTGTCAACACCATATCCGATGCCGCCCGCGCCGCGTCTGTCGATCCCTCCACGGCAACGCCAACATCCGCACGTTTTAGTGCCGGCGCGTCATTGACGCCATCGCCTGTCATGGCTACAGTGTAGCCGCGCTGGCGCAGGGCTTCGACAATGATGTACTTGTGCTCCGGGTACACATGGGCAAATCCGCCACAGGCAAGCATCATGTCTCCGTACGTATCGCCAAGTGTCGTGGGAATATCGCGTGGGTCCCCGCTCGCGGGAAATTTCGGGAGTCCTTCAGGAGAGAGTATGTTTGTATCCATGTCGAGCATACGAGCCATTTCCTTTGCAATAAGTTGCTGATCGCCAGTAATCATCTTGACATCCACGCCGTACTCTTTGCTACGGCGAATCGTTTCTTTTGTATCTGGGCGTGGTGGATCAAGAAACGTGAGGACACCGGCCATGTGCCACTGCTGATCCTCTTTTGTGCGTGCAACAGTGAGGCAGCGGATGCCGCGGCGGGCAAGATCATCAATGATGCGCTCCACAGAAGCTTTGATTTCCTCGCGGTTATGTACAAGCTGAAGGACCACATTAGGAGCACCCTTAGTGACCTTAAAGACAAGTCCATCCGGACCACGCAGCGTTGCCTCGGTGCGCTTAAGACGTGGGTCAAAAGGAACAAACTCAAGCTGTGTGTACTTGTCACACTCATCGAGATCAGCAATGCCAAGAACCATTGTGTCCAGCGCATCACGCGGAGGTTCGCGCCACTTTGCGGCGAGGGCGGCAAGCACAAGAACATTCTCGCGATTGTACTCTTTGCTGAAGACGTGGCACTGCTCTTGAATCTTCATCTTGTTCAATGTAAGAGTCCCAGTCTTGTCGGAGCACAGCATGTTGACTGCTGCCATCATTTCAATAGAAGAAAGTCGAGTAACAATGACTTTCTTCTTTGATAATTCCTTCGATCCCAACGCGAGTGTGGTTGTAACGACAATTTCAATTGCTATGGGAATCGACACCACAAGCAAAACCACAGTGAACTCCAGAGAATCACGGAAGCTGAGCTTATAATGACCCATCAAATACCCAAAACAAATAAAGCACAGAATGAGGGAGAGAGACGTGAGCACAAACATGACACGCACCAGAACATAGTGAATGTTACCCAAGTCTGCCTCGACCGACTGCAGCAGCAGAGCCGTCTTGCCAAAGAATGTTTTTTTCCCAGTGAATTGCACGGTCCCATCAACCTCACCGCGCACTACGGTTGACCCCATCTTTGGCATCTGCTCTGGACCCATTGTCACTGGCAGTGATTCACCCGTCAAGGCAGCCTCGTCCACATCAATGCTGCCTTCGTTGATTGTGCAGTCGGCAGGCACAGCTGAGCCGGAGGCGAGTTTCACAAGATCACCAGGAACGACGATGGAGGCGTCAATATTCTGCCAAGTCCCGTCACGCATGACTGTTGCCAAAGGCTTCAGAGAGCTGCGGAGAGCCTCCACAGCATCCCCAGCTTTAGTCGTCTCATACCAACCAATCGTTGCATTGGCGAACTGGATAAAAAGAAGAATACCCCCATCAGGGAAGTTCTTTAACGAGAACTCAATGATAACAGCAATCCAAATGGCTATGGGCATTGGACCCCAAAGACAACGAATAAATATCAGCCAACCAGGGGTTGACTTGTGAGGAAGCTCGTTGCGCCCATGAAGAAGAAGAAGCTTTTCGGCCTCCACAGACGAAAGTCCTTTGGAACGCGGCAGCAATGGAGAATCCACCTCGGAATTCTCCTCCAAGCACTTTGCCTCTTCCCTCGACATGGGAAAGAATATAAAGCAAGTTTCACCAACACAATTCTATTATTTCACTCACAAAACAGAATAGAAAGAAAGAAAGTAAGAGAAAAAAAAAAAAGATTATGAATCTAAAAGCAAATAGCTGACAAGAGAACAGTAAATATGACGAGAAAAAAAAATACTTAGAGTGGTATAAAGTATATGAGAACAATAAAAATAGGATTAAAACTCATTGCTTAAAAGGATTATATAAAAACGTCCTATTCAGCATTCTCCACCACGACGTAAGAATACATTGCGCTCAAATAGACCCAGTTGAAGAAGAAGACATAAAAAGGAAGAGCGAACAAAGAAGAATTAATACACATCTCCTCCACAAAACAAAACTTTGATCAATAATGCATAATCTTCTCAACCCCTTCACAAGTACACACTCAATCAATGCAAGTGAGAAACGAGTACTAAAAAAATAAGCATAAAAATGCAAATAACAAACTCCGCCGCGTGCTTCTACCTTCCACACAGTCTTTAACTCTTTTTTCTTATTATATTTGTTCATTTGCGTACAATAATTCTTCTTTTGCTCTTATTTTTATTAGTTTTGCTCTTGCTTTTGACGTTCTTTTTCGTGGGGACGGAGAGAAGGAAGGGTGGAAAGGTTTATTCGACCTTTTCTAAAACAAAGAACAAAAAAAAAAAATTCTTCTAATAGGTGAAAATCTAATAATGTAAAGATAAAAAAAAACATACACCAGATGTTGCGATTAATAATAAAAATCGCTTTTTGTTGTTGTTTCCTTTCCGTACACGCTGAATTCAATGACAGTTCTTCTGATCACATCATCATCACCATCATTGAAGGGCATATATTTATATATATATATGTAGCGGGAATTTAACAACAAAAAGCAATGCGGAGCAGAAGACAAGGCTACCGCAAAAAGAAATAATCAAAAAGATTATTTCTATCTCCTGCTTGAAGCTCCGCAAAAAGCATTGGCAACACTGTCGTCTATGTCATTTTTTATTTATTTATGTTTTTGTAATACCCGGCTCTCAGGGTGCGGCAGTGCATTAGAAAAAATTTCTTGGCTGCTGCTCCTGCTACTCCAGATACTCTCATAGTTTTTCGACACTCCTACTTCTTCTTCAGCCTCTTCGTCCTCCTCGCCCGAGGAGTAACTGCTGCTGCAATCACTTATGGCCCCGTCCCCGTCTACCTGAGTGACACGGGCGTTCGAAGAGTCGAGTGCGCGAATGACCATTTGGCGCAGCTCAAGGATTGAACTCTGCTGCTCCGCTATTTGCGATGTGTACCGTTCCGTCTCATCCAACATGCGCCTCCGCTCTTCTGCCCACGCCGCGTCGAGTTCACGCCGTTCATTGCGCAACTGGTCAACCTGACGCTCCGCATGTGCTTTGCTCTCGAACAGCATGGAAATCTGCCGACCTTGTCGGAGAAGATCTCCAAAAAGCGCTGTGTTCTTCGAGTATGAAGCCTTTAACAGCGCGTTAAGCTGAAAGACCTGTACCTTGTCGCTTTCACCGCGAATAAAAGTTATGTCATTCAGAAGGCTTTCAAGACCAGCAAGTTTTGCTTCGTCCTTTTCCGCTTGTGAAGTAAACTTCTCCGTTTGTTCTTGAAGCAATGCGTGATAGCGCTCGCGGGCGGATTTTTCCTGTCGGTTGTCCTCAAGCACACGATTTTGAATATCCATCACCCGAGAACGACTGTCAGCCATCTCCCGCTTCAGCTGGCGAATAAAACGTTTGTTCTCTTCATTACGCGTGGAGAGCGCAACAACTTCAATAATTTTCTCTTGTAGACTCTTGTACGTTTCAGACTGCTTTGCAGCACTTTCTTCATAAAGTGCCTTTTGATGCTCATACATCTTACTATAACGATTGCGCTCACGTTCAAGTTCTTGGTAACTTGCAAGTGATACGAACTGAGGGGACGGATTCAACTCACTTAAAGCCCGATCCGTCGACCCATGCGTTGACCGCTGCTGCGAGATGCTATTCGCCATGCGCTTTATTTGACCCACCGACGTGGAGACGGCGTGTCGCGGGTTAGGAGACTTACTGGAAGACCCCGCAGCGCCCCCTGAAGCATTCGTGAGATCCGACAGCAGGCGACTGCCGCGCTTGCTCCTTTCCCCGGACAAAACTCCACTGCCAATGTTTCCGGAGTCGTATTCGGTAATGTCTGCGGCACCGCCATGCGGCAAGCGCTGCGGGCTGAGAATTGCCACAACGGACGAAGAGGAGCTGATGCAGCGGGCAGTCTTCTCGTCCATGGTGTCCTCTAAGTAAATTGCCGTGTCATCGGTGGAAGTCCCAAAATAACGGGGAGTCTCGCGGCTGTGTGTGGCATAGCGCGTAGTCGCCACACTTTCATCGGTTGCAACGGCCATCATGGGTTAACTGTCTCAGTAAACAGACAAAACGTAAAAAAAAAAAAAAAAATGCACACGTATATTGTCGCCATTATAAAAATTAAAATATATACATAACAAAAAATAACAATGGGTAAACTCTAACTCCTTATATATATATATATATATATATATATATATAAGAAAGACACAAAAGCAAAAATTGTGAATAGGGTAATTTGCAAAAAAAAAAGAGAAGAAAGACATCCCTCATTAGTCAAAGGAGACATAAGTTTATTTTGTAAACAAAAACCAAAAGCTATACATTCAAACGGAAAAATTCATGCGCGTGTTTACGTTAAGACGTTTAGCTTCAAGTCTTATTTAAATTACAGAGCATGTCCCAGCGCAAGCTGTCTGAATTTGAGCTGTATTCCGCTCACTATCCTGAATCTTCTCCTCACCTTGATCTGTAGAATGATTGGATGATAATCGCGTGGGGGGCACCGCAAAGTCTGGTTGCACCTGCAGCCACATTTGGACTGCTGTGTGGAATACATCCCGCACGCCAAAGCCTGTCTTGGCACTGCACACCACCAAAGCATCGGCCTGAATGCTCTGCATCACACTATACGCTCCTTCGCGTGTGACGAGTCCAACGGAATGACCACTCGGGTCCGCCTCGGTGCGTAAATCATACTTTGTGCCGCAGAGAATCAAACTGAATGGCCGGCGGGGCCGGGCAGAACTGCTGTGACTAACAGCACCTTCAGCTGCGGCTTTCGCCTCTCGCTCGACACGGCGAACCTCGCGGTACCAACGCATTTGTGCACTCGTAAGGCTTTGCGGGTCATCCCACGCAAAGCAAAGGACAAAGGCAGAGACTTCACAGACAGAGGCATCGACTGTTGTGTAACACATGCGGCGGAGCTCGTCATACTCCTCTTGCCCAGCAGTGTCCCACAAACTCAGACGTACGCCGGTAGGGCCGGCACCAATGCCGGAAGTGGGGAGCACAAGTTCATAGTTCTCTAAAAGCGTTCGATTGTAATCCTCCCGCCGTGCTAAATAATCGAGACCATTCGCATAACTATACAAAAGGCAAGTCTTTCCCACGCGGCCGTCACCTAAAAGAACAACTTTACAGCGGGGGAGCTCCCCGTGCCTCATACAACAGCCACTGTGTTACATATTATGCGAATAAGTACAATTTTGCGTAAGGACAGATGATCGCACACGACAAAAAAAGAAAAAGAAAAAAAAAACAATAACAATAAAAACGTATAAGTAGTAAAAGCAAAAAAAAAAAAGATGACCTAAAAATCGTAAGCAAAGATATATGAAAAACGCCTCTATTTCCCTTTTTTTTTTCTTTTTCTTTAAAAAAAAAGGAGTACAACAGTTCAAAAGAAGAAAAAACAGTCGCTCCACTCGGGTATGCTTTTTTTTTTTTCTCTTTGTTTTTGTTTTCCTCATTCTTCTTGATTTCTATTATCCCTATCTTGGGAATTGACTTCCTTAGATGTGACAGGGTATGTGAACGTCATAAAGATGAGTGGAAAATAGAGAGATCACCAATTGGTCCACTCGGGGTCTCGCTCCATTTGATTCATAAACTGCAACACACGGTCTGCGATTTCCTTCTCGTCGTACCGGTTGCCAAAAAACTCCACAAATCGACCTTTAGGGTCAAAGAGAAATATAGCAATACTGTGGTCAATCAGATAGTCATTAGACTCCACCGCATCCTCGCTAGGCAAGGAATAGTAAATACGGTACGAACGACACGCATCGCTCACTTGCTTGGGAGTCCCGACAAGTCCAACAAAGTCCGGGTGAAAAGCGGAGAGATATTCACGAATAGCGTCCAGCGAGTCCCGCCTTGGGTCGCAGGAAATAAAAAGCGGAAGAATTTTCTCTCCAGGCCGTGCAGCTCGCACGGCATCCACGACTTTGGACATGCGGTTCAGCTCCACAGGACAAATCTCCGGGCAATGTGTGAAACCAAAATAAAAAAAAGTCCACGAACCCAAAAACTCCGCCTGTGAGACGGGCTCTCCGTCGGTCGTCACGAGTACAAACGGACCGCCAAGCGCTGGCCGGCCGCGTGTCTCCACGCTAACACGCGCGCTGCCCTCTTCGCCAAAGTAACGCTTTTTCGCTTGACGCGAGCCGTACCACACAGTGGCCGCGCAGAGCACACCAAACCCGGCCATGAGCGAATACTTCCACAGGGCGGCGCGGTCCTTTGCGAGTTCTTCCTCTTCTACGGAACTGACGGCTCCGGCCTGCGCGCGAAAGGCACGCATGGAGTTTGCAACTACAGGCGCAGCGGCAAGACGCACTAGTTGTAGTTGTGCTCGTCGCATGGATGTTCAACTGCCCAACTAACCTTTTAATAAAAACGCAAAGCGGCAGTTTTACAGTTATACGTTCGGAGAATAAAACAAAAATGATGAGCAAAAAGTTTTGTTTTAAGAAAGCAAAATTAAAAAAAAAGTGACCAGAGAAAGGGTATGGAAAGTTAGTGTTAGTGAAGGAAGGAAGGAAGGAAGGAAGGAAGGAAAGAAAGAGTGCGCTTTCAAGAAGTCCATATAATAACTAATTCTACTTTACAATTCAATAAGCATATTAATAGCCTTAAGAAAAAGGCCAATACCTATCAGGGGAAAGGAGGAGACTAAAGATACTTCGCGGCCCCTCTTAAAAAAACCCGTAAAGTACAACAAAACACAACCACACACAAAGAATGAAAAAAACAAATATTTATCTATATAAAACATCTACAAATGATGCACATATGCTGAGAACTCAAAAAAAACCGAAAAAAAGACAATACATTCACTCTTGTCTACTACCAACGATATTGTTTGCCTTTTCATGTGCGGGATGAGACAACCACTTGCGCTGCGACTACATGCCTGGGAGCATGGGCGGCGAACCGCTCACCTCTTCGCCTTTGGAAGGGCGGTCTTCAATCGCAAATGGCTCTGGCGCTCGATCCGCCTTGCGGTCCTGCAGCGCCTTCAGCTTTCCCCGTCTGTTGCTCAAAAGAACCTGCGGCCGCGGCGCGACAGTGTCGGCCCGCTCCTTCACCATGCGCTGGCGAAGCATTTCGAGCCGCTCGTCGTGTTCTGCGCGTATGGACCGCATGCGTGCCTCGATGGACGGCTGTGCGGGGCGGTGGCGGCGCGGTGGCGTGGCGCCGCTGGTTTCGGACGAGCCGCAGTGCTCGAGAGAGAGCGGCGAGCGCGGGGCGCTGCTGATGGCGTTGCTGCGGCAGCGGCGGCGACCGGACTGGGGGGACGGGCCCTGCGAGAGACTGTCGCCGCCGCTCGCATTCACTTCGTTGCGGCTCCGAGGAGTGGACACCAAAATATCACTCCCGTCGCCCTTCTCTTCAGTTACATCTGTATGCACATGTGTATGCAGTTCTGTGTCGTTTTTCAGCGGAAGTGGCCTTGCGGCAATGCGCAATGGGACTCTTGTGGCCGCGAGGTTTGCGGCATGTCTGGCGCCGCCCACTGGTCCGCGCCGCTTTGCGTTGACCGGTTGCCTAGGCGCTTGCACAGACAAAGGCTGTGTCACAGAAACTTCAGACACGTCACAGGGCTCAGAGGGGCCTTCGGTAGGCGCGGGATGGTCTGTCGCCATGTGAACAATTAAATGAATCCCACTTCACACACGTGCGCGCGTATTCTTTTGCTGTTAAAGTTGTCAAATTGGTTCTAAGCACACTCCTTGAAGTGTCCTTCTTATGTTCTAGTTTAACTTCTACTTATTATATAAAGATATATATATATATGTATATATATATATATAGATAGATAGAATGCCAGATATATAGATTGCCAGATATATAGATATATAGATATATAGATATATATATTATTTATTTTTTATATCCACAGATAAAGACCTACCTATTAGCTTGATCGCAGAAAAGCAATAAAAAAATTTTTAGGAAAAAAATATACAAAATATACGCATAGCATTAAAACAAAAAATACAATTACTAATAAGTATACATAGTTACATACATACACCCACGGAAATACATTCAACAGACAATATGATCCTCACCAAGGATTCAATCGCAATCATGGCCCGTCCGTTAACCCCCGAGAAAAATATATAAAGAAAGAAACACTACAAAAACATAAATCCGACTCATTCCTTCAATTCACTTTTCACAAGTACCGCTCACTTTGTCTTAGTCTCTTCGCCGCTTCCACCATGTCTGGTGTTACCTTCACTGACTCTAGCTTTTCCCTCCGCTCCTCCCGCGTGAGGTCCGACACAAGTTTATTGTCTGCGTTGACCATGAGCCCCGACGCCTCGTCACGGTACGCGTATCCCCGCGCGCCATCATACACTGCCTGCGGAGCCCCGGGGACATACTCGGGATGAAAGTCACGCTTGTAATAGCGCTGCCGATTCAGCTCCGCATTCTCCAAAATTTCGTTTGCCCGGTTCGCCTGCATGCGGCTAATGAGAAACACTCCTCCGCAGGCCATGACGGCGATCGTGCCGCGCCACTCAATCCACAGCGTTCGCAAAAGCCCTCGCTCGCCGTATCGCGCGAGTAGTTCGGCATTGTCAATGCCCATCCACCATGCCCGCAGACGAGTGAATGGACTCACAAAATGAGTGCGCCGCGGTGGGACTCCTCTGGGCATATCCACTGCCTTCGCCACAGTGCAGCGGGAGAGGACAAAGCAGAAAGACGAAATAAAAAGGGAAAAGAGGGTTCTGTCGCAAGGAAGCTGAGAATTTATAGTGGCATAAAGTAGTGGGGAAGGTAAAAAACGTAAAAAAGAAATAATCCTTCTTTTTGGTTAAAAGATATACATTTATTAGTTGAAAGTAGAAAAAAAAAACAAAAACTTAGAAAACGGGATGCGCACACAGACACACACACACAGAGTGATATATATATATATATATATATACAAATATATATACGAGCAATTTATTTTTTCCTTTTTTTTTGTATATATATATATGTGTGTGTGTGTGTAAGAGCATGGACGGTGGCATAGCAAATACGTTACTTAGTTTCTTTGCTCTTTTGGTACAATAGGGACCACACACACACATGCGGAGAGCTTTGTAAGAAAGGGGAGGACCAAGACAGTGCTCAGAGCGATAGCCGCACGCTGGCAAATAAGTAAATAAACTCCTGATAAAAACGAAAAAATACATAGTATATCGCATTCAGTGAAATTGTGTCTGCACACCGTGACACTAAGTTTTCTCATTTATTATTTTCACTGTTTCTCGCAACGCCTAAATTCAGTGAAAGATAAATGAGACCGTATTCGCACCGCGAATCTCTGGTCTATCCCTATTTTTTTTTTCTCTTTTTGGTTGTGCACGTTCTCCGACATAATTTGCAAGAAAAAAAAAAAAAAGACGCTTAATTCCTTTACCTTTTTCTCTAGATCCTTTTTCAATCTATATATACGTATATATATATATATATATAGATTGTTTTTCCCACACTAATTACTCCCTTATTCATTTTCTCGTTCTTTTTTTCGTCCCACTTCAGACCGATCCCTCAATGTTTTTTTTTTATTTTTTTTTTCAATTGATGACTTCAGTTTTGTTGTTGTTGATGGTGTTGGTATTTTTGACCCCCAATTTTTTACTTGCCTGTCTCGTTTTTCACTTTCTTTCACTTTTGCTACTCCACCTTCAGAGTCCGCATATTGTTTCCTATTAACTGTTCACTTGGTGCAACAACAACAACAACAACAAAAAAAAGAATCTGCAGTAAGCACTACTCACAACTTACTGGACGGCTTCTTTTCTTTGTTCTTTTTGTCCGTAGCGTTTTGAAAAAATGACATGCAAGTGTCAACCTCATGCCTACTGCCCATATAAACTGCAACGCGCTGATGTAACATTTTGGGAACCAAATCCAATATACGGTGAGCCCCCATCATGGCTCTACCACCGGCCTGTTCAATGAGCATCGCCATCGGGGCCGCCTCGTACAAGAGGCGCAGTTTTCCCTCCGGCTTCTTTGTGTCAATGGGATAACAAAAAATGCCTCCGTAGACAAGCGTTCGGTGAATATCAGCCACCATTGATCCAATGTAGCGTGCGGTATATACCTTGTTTGAATCGCTTTTAAGTGATTGCACATACTGCTGAAACCAAGGCTCCCAGAGAAGAGCATTGCCTTCGTTCACACTGTATATAGGGCGAGAGGCAGGCAATGTGATATTTGGATGAGTGAGAATAAACTCACCCACTGTGGGGTCCAATGTAAAGCCGTTCACGCCATTTCCAGTCGTTAGCACAAGATTTGTTGCACTGCCATACATAGCGTAACCAGCCGAAACAAGACGTGTCCCGACCAAAGTCGGCAGAAGCGTATTCGCCTCCTCGCGGGTTCTTATTTTTTTCCCGGGCGGAAGGTGCCAGACAGCCCAGATGGAGCCAACGGAAACATTCGCATCGATATTGCTGCTTCCGTCAAGGGGATCAAAGAAGACAAGGTAATCCCCTTGCCAATCACTGTCCACAATGAGAAGGGACTCTTCCTCTTCACTTCCCAATACGCAAGTACATGTGGAGGACATCAATTGGGCTTTAAATGCGGTGTTAGCCAAAACATCTAACTTGGCCTGTGTATCCCCTGTTGCATTAGAATCGTTGATATATCCAAAAAGACCTTGCATACCCGCACTGCGTATGTTTTTCTCAATCATCTTAATTGCCGTCTGCATTGCCATCATGAGCAACGTGAAATTACCACGGCAACTGGCAGGCTGATTATGCATCAGAAATTGCGTCAGCGTGGACGGAAGACGGTTGCGAGGCTCCATGGATAATGTATTTTGATTACCTGGAAACAAATCAAGACACGCATAGGAAAGTTAAAAAAAGAAAGAAAACAGAGAAAAGGAGAGGGGGGGAGGGAGAGAAAAGGAAGAAAAATAAAAATAAAAAACAACAACAGATGAATTCAAAGAACAGGCATATATATATATATATATATATACATAATATATGCGCAGCTTCAGAAAAGGGGATACACTATAGGCGTAAAAATGAAGTATCAGTCATTTCCCCAGACAACCACGTAAAGACAAAAAAAAAAAACTCTGATTAATGCATGCAGCTATTCTCTGGTCTCCTGTGTCAAAATAAGTGGTGATAGTAATGGTGATGATGCCGTACGTAGGAGACGTTCACTTCGCCTTCCTCGTTATCCATCATTTTAAGTAATTGGCCGCCTTTCATTTTTTTTTTTTTTGTATTTCGTCACCAACTTCTCTTTTCGTTCATTCTCTTCGCTCTCCCTCTCGCATATATACTCCACCTGAGCGTACCTCTTGCTCATCGCTTCCTTATCTCGCAAACTTTCCTCCAATTCTTCTCCAAATTGATGGTAGCGTTTTTTGTTTTGTTTTTGTTTTTCCTCTACCATCGAGACATGCTCCCATTCGATTATCTCCTCCTTTGATTACTCTTTTTTTTTTTTCTTCACTCATCAATTTCTCCAAAAGTTTCCTTTATTTTCGCTCATTGTCTCTGGATTGATAATTTTTGATGATTCTTTTTTTTATCTTTTGGGTTTTTTTTTTTTCCATTGATCATTTCGTTACTCATCCTTCTGTTTACTCTTCACATTCCATTTTTTGTTGTTTTTGCAAGATTAAAACTTCTAAAGCAAGTTGAATTTTTCTTCTTCTCTTTTTTTTTTTTTCCTTGACCGTTCGATCCTCCCACTCCTTTACTCAATGTATATATATATATATATATATATATATATATCACCCCTTCCTACCGTTGTCGCACAAGCCTTTTAATTCTGCAACTCAACGTACTTTTACACACACTTTGTTTAGCTCCACTGTTGCGTTATGACGGGATACATATTTCCCCCTTGCATCTGCTGTTGCATTTGGTGTTGCGAAGACTGCATTGGTTGCATCTGTGATGGTGATGGTGGTGGTGGTGGTTGCTGTTGCTGCTGCAGTTGTGAGGGAGGGGACGGGGAAGGGGGTTGTGGGACGCCATCCTCGCCAATCACGAGCGAAATACTAGGGTTGCTAGTCTTGATGTCATCCATGCGAGAAAACTGAATATCAAGTGTGAAGGTGACGGTATCCCCAATTGTGACGGGCTGACCTTGTAAAGTATTTTTGACATTTTCGGCGGTCTCCTTTGAGTCAAACTGAACCAATGCTTGCACACGATTGTGATTACGCTGACTGGACTCATTTTTAGGCAGCACAACAATTTTCTGAACGGTACCATAGCTACCAAAGATCTGATAGACAATTGCAGGGCTGATCTGTGCAGCAGCAGAAACGTCATATTGTGTATTAAACATAGACACAAGCAATGTTTTACTTGTGTGTTGGGTAGCAGTGAGTTCTTGGTGATTGCTGTAACGAATGTAAACGCGGCGTCCGTCAATTTCGGCATAGCCGGCTTCCTTGAAGAAGTTTACGAGTTGCTGGGCGCTTCTAGTTGACTCCATTTCTACCAATGCCTGGTTCATCTGCCTGAGCATGACAATATGTTTGATGTTTCCAAAGTTTTGCACAAGATTCTGAATACTTAATTGCGTAACAGTTGGTGTAATATTTCTCATGTGGATGACACGACTCACCTCGCCTATTTCGTTATTACGGGGGCGCACTGGTTGACGCTGGGCTATATTACGCATGCCTACAGTGTGTTGAACATCATAATTCCCACGATTAGGAACGTTTCCAAAGTTGTTGTTGCTGTTGCCAAAGTTGTTGTTGCTGCTGCTGTTGTTGCTGTTGCCGAAGTTGTTGTTGTTGTTGTTGTTGTTGTTGTTCGACATCATCCCAGGCGCACCTGAAGGCGGGGCGTGCGGGTGCATCATGTTCTGATAAGGCATCATGTTCGGAGCGCCGTACAAACCATTTTGTGAAAAAGGTTGGCTGTACATCTCGCTCTTCAAGGGATTTCAAGCAAGTATGGCAAAGGCGAGTGAATAAAAAAAGAACAGTTCGGAAAGAGTTCCGTGTAAGTGGGTATGAAATTGGTTAATAAGGTAACGCTAGTCAGTGCTAAAAAAAAAGTAGAGGTTTCCTTCCGCTTTATATTAGCCTGTTTCTTTTTTTTTCTTTTGCTTTTTACGTTTCCTAGCTAGGGCAATAAAAAAGGAAAAGAATCTTATTGTGTAAGGTTTAGGCAATATAGTAGTATAGCAACTCTAAAAATCGGAAACAAAGCGGATAAAAGAAAAAATATATGTATAAAACGGAAAGGGAAAAAATGATAAATAAAAGAATGACACGCATAAAGTGCTGTATCTTAAAAAGAAAAACAAAAAAGGAACAAAAACGAAAATACCAAGCAGGGAGGCAATCATTCAATGTCTGTGGATCAAATTAGAAAGACGAAGGAAGATTACAACTACCACATGGTAAAGAAAAAAACAAAAAAAAAAAGAGTACAAGTAGTCGGTTTAAGTCTGATACAAAAAAGACCGTTACAACATATATATATATATATATATATATATAAACAAAAAAGAAAAACTCAAAAAAAAAAGTGATTGATATCCTCGAATTTAAATAACAACAACACCAACAACAAGAACAAAAAAAAAAAAAAAAGAATCAATGACAGCAAAAGGTTTTCATAGTGTATCTTTGTTTAAGTGTATCAGTTCAATCTATAGAAATGCCCGCTGCAATCCAGCAATGCGTGTTGTTGTGTGTTGTACCAGCGCATCGCGTCGTTGGGACTCTCGCCCACACGATGGAACCTTCACCCCTCCCCGCTTTACCACTCTAACGCCTGTCCCCGTCCCTCCCCTCACCGTTGCTGTTCTCGCAGTGGGGCACGCGGTGTCTGGTCGGCGCTCCGGCGCCAACGAGGAGTCCCATGGGGGAACTGTGCCTCTTCCGCCACTTCTTCGCGGACTCGGCGACGCGTACATTGCAAATCGTGCCGGCACAGGTGTGGCGCGCGATCGTGCGGGAGACGGGCTTGCACTCTTTTTCCGCAAGGCCGGCTGTGCCTTTGGCCGCTGCTGCGCCACGGCGTACAGATCGCCCAAGTCTACTTGCCGGCGCGACGGGCTGCGGCGTGCGCGCGTGGGGCTTGTCGAGCGGCAGCGCACAGGCCGCAGAGACTCTTCCGCCTGTGCGCCAAACGCCCGACGGTCTGACGGGCGCGGTGGCGCCTGAGAGAGTTGCGGCGAAGGCAATGACTCCAACGGCTGCAAGGCACAGGAACCCTCGTAGTTTTGGTAATCCTGATAATTCAGGTAGCTTTCGTAGTTCTGGGATGGTGCTGGGAGGTCCAGCGGCGTCGCCTCCTCCGAGGCGCAGATGAATTGCCGATTCGGCGCCGGTGATAACTGATCCGATGAGTTTGAGGCAATGCCACCGCCGCACGGGAGATCCGTTGCCAGTGCGGCCGCTGAGGACTCTATAAAGCGACACGACTCCGTTGCAGCACACGGCTTTGCCGCCGCGCTCTCGTTAAGGCTTGCCAGCTGCGCCTCAAGGCTCGCTGTCCGTCGACGCATTGCGTCCATCATTAGGGATCCTTCTACCTCAGAGGCATGCGCACCAGCCATGGAACTGTGCTTTTGCAACATGCTGCGCGAAGCCTGGATAGCCTTCTCCATCTCATCCGTTGTTTTGTTCACATGCATAAGCTCCTTGTTGATGTCGTGAAGAGTCGAAAAACTTTGACTGATATTCATCGCCGATAGCTTGTCTGGTTGCGCTGCGGGACGGCCAGATTCAATGGCAATGGGGTCACCAACAAGTTCTGTTGTGGCCATTGTACACGCCTCGTGCATCGAACGAGGAATGGTTTGCACACCATGCGATTTCCTCACTGGTTCGAGACTCGAAGGATTCACAGGCGGTGTGATAGCTGTGGCACGCTGCGGCATTGAAAGCGGCAGCTGCTCTTGTCGCTCAACTGTCGTCGTGGTTGCCGTCAATGATTTAGGGATACTTTTGCTCAATGCAGGTGAAGGTAGCGACTTCTCTGGTAAAGAAGAAACCCCAGCCGCCGCAGGAGTGGCGAGACGCTGCGACTGCACTTGAAGGTCTAGGAGTTGCTGATTCATATGCAAAAGCTTATTCTTTTGTTCCACAGTGTGTCGCACCAGCGATGCTTGGTCGGCTGGACTCAACCCTGAAGACGGCAAAACAGGTGGCTGTGCCGCAGATGCCAGCGTCTCGGACGGCGGTTTAGTACGAATTGCCTGCACAACTTCATTGTACCACTGAGTTTGACGCTCCTCCTGCTTCTCAAGTGCGTCTTGCAGCATCGCCCGCAGCCCATCAATGTCTTGTGCAGCCGTAGGCACATTGCCTGGGCTAAGCCCTTGCTCCCCAGGTGTAGGAATAAAAGAGGGAGTTGATCCCACATAAGGTACGGAGGTCACGCCGGCATGAAGATCTTCTACGTAGCGGTGAAAGGCCGCAAGCTCGGAAGGTGAAAGCACAGGCTTCTGCCGTTCTTTGTTCATCGGAATCCGTACTGGCAATGGCGCTTTACATGCGGGCTGAGCAGTACTCGCTGGCTCCCATGTCGTCGCTGGCGCAGTCGGGCCCACCGAAGAGCTTTGCACTGGCAGTGGTGCTGTCCATGCGGGCTGAGAAGTACTCGCTGGCTCCCATGTCGTCGCTGGCGCAGTCGGGCCCACCGGAGAGCTTTGCGCTGGCAGTGGCGGTGGCGGTGGCGCGGAGAGAGCCGTATGCGGTCTTCCCGGTGGGGATAACCGCAGAAGAGGTGGTGGCTCAACAAAAACGGCACTCGCCGGCAGCGGTGGCGGCGCAAGCGTGGCTGGGGGTAAAGTTGGAGGCGTTCTTGCAGTTTCAAGCCGATGAGCGTTTATATGTAAGTTTGCATTTTCCGCTTCCACTGACGATGCCCACGCGCGGAGAGCTATGCGAGGCACACGGTGTTTATTACTTAGCTCAAGCATACGCGGCGGGATATTGTTTTCGCAGCGCTGCGTCTTGTAGAACTCGTCGGGAACCGCAGGAGCAGGGTCTCTTGGAGGCATAGCTGGAGGGTGCAGGGCACCGCGGAACTGTAGCGTCTGTACTGTTTCCCGTGGACTCCGCCGTGGCTCACTTATTCTTGTATGTTTGTCTCTATCCCATGAAACACGCGCGTCACTGTATCGATGTTCATCGTATCTGTGGTATTTGCTGTTATGCCGCGAGCGGTGTTTTGCACAGCGATAGTGATGCCGCCTGTGCTGCCGACAGTAGGAAGCAGAGTATGCAGAGTCTGCGGAGTCTGCAGAGTATGCGTCTTCACCGCGCCGCGCTTTCTTTGTCTCCCGCACGGTCGTTGCGGTTGTGTACGACGTAGCCGTATCAGTCGCTGCGTTGCTCTCATCCATACTCACATCATTCTGCATGGCTGCGGCCCCCTGCAGCGCACAGGGTTGCATGGAGGGGTCTTTGACTGCATCGTTGCCGCTGCTCTCCCACCATGCAATGCTCTCGGGTGGAAAGCGAAGCAATGCGGCAGAAGCGAGTTCGCCTTCCACAGGCACAGGCGCTACCGCACCTTGCGGTGTCTGTGTGTCAAGCGACGCATCCGTCGACGTAATGGAGGACGTAGTGCACTCAAAATCCCGCCGCTCGATGGACTTCTCGGGCAGCACTGTATGTGTATGTACACTCAGTGAGCTGTGCGAGCGATCTTCCCGTGGCGAGACCGCTCTTGCTTCCGCCAGCGCCGCCTCAGCAGAGGCACGTGCGGGTGACACGGGGGGAGAGGTCGCGAGTGGACTCTCCGAGCGCCTCTCCGGCAGCGGCCGCAGTGCGGAGGACTCGCGGCTCGGCACAGGACTTGTCGTTGGGCTTTTGTACTGCCGTGGCGGCGGCGGCGACACTCGCGCGTGCGCCCGCACGGGTGGGGTGAGGACGCAGATCTGCTGATAGAGCGCAGAGGCAAAGACGGGGGAGGGCTCCTCCGCCCGCTCTGTCGCCTCGGCCAGGCCCTGCAGTTCCTCCACACGTGCGAGAATGCATTGCTTCGCGTCGCCCACACATTCCTCGCGAAGCTCAGGGATTCGCTCCAGTCGCCACAACATATCCGTCCAATCGGTGTTGATGACAAACTCCCGCGCGGCAAGTTTGTGATCGCCCGGCCACGCGGGAACGTTTGCACCGGCCTTTCGCGTCAGCGCAAAGGCTACGGTTCCCGTAACGCCGTCGCCGCAGCGCTGCCGCAATCGTGCGGTTTGCTGCCGAAGCACATCACTGGCTTCTCCCTCCGATGCCAGTGATGCGGCGGAGGAGAGGGCCTCAGTGACAGCGCAGCACTGCTGCACTAACGGTGCCGCCGATACGTTTGTAGCCGCGCCGGACAAACGCAAGAGCTCAAGTAGAAACGTCGACACGCCCGCAACCTGTACGCATGACGACGGCGCCACATTCTTGCCATGCACATCTGTTGAAGGCGCAGCTGCAGAGTTACGCAGCGCAAGCGCGGCGAGTTCCACACAGCGCCACTGCAAGTGTTCATCGGAAAAGGCAGAGCCGCGTAAGGTTCCCATGGCATCCATAACAGCACAGCCAATGCGCAGCACGGCACCGGTGTTTATTGGGAGAGACGCATAGGCCTCCGCAAGCAACGCAGCGACACGGCGCTCCGCACGAAAAGACTTTGAGAGGAGCGCAAACAAACGAAAGCACATCACCAATGTGCGAGTGGCCGCACTGTCCTCTTTATGCATCGTCGCCTCCTGCGCATCGGAAAGCCGTTCGCTGCTCGAGACGGTGAGAATGACCTGCGCGGCGATATCCTCTACACTCACAGGCGCAAGTGAGTGCACAATAGCCCATAACCGCTCAAGTCGCGAAAGCACAAGCGCCATGCGCTCACGCGCTGCCGCCACATGTCCATCTTCTGTTTCTTGCAATGTTCCCGCTTTGCTGTCGCCTCTGTAAGGCCGGCGGTGGGTCCGTGTGTGCCGCATAGCGGTGGCGACGGCGACGGCATAATTGTTCTGTGCTGCGATGGCATGATCCGTTGCCGCGAGCACAATGGCCGCGAGGACTGTGCCACGCATGTCCGTGCTGAGAAAAGCTTCAATGCTGCGAAAAAGCGGTACGTCCATTACATAATGTCCGCGGGGTCGCGCGCAGCACACGCAAAGAACGTGCAGTATATGTGCAGGATCACTGGGGCGCGCGAGTAGTTGTGCGAGAAGCGCACCCATGGCACTTCCCTTTCCTGCCCACGCGGCAGGTGAAGACGAGGGCAATACTAAAGAGGAAGATGGTAAAAAGAATAGTGACGAGGCCGCAAGTGTCGCACAGTTTGCAATGAGTTCAGTGCGTGTAGCAATAGGCTCGAGCGGTGCCACGTGTGCTTGTAGTGTTGGGGCAAAAATGTGCAGAAACGCTGTGGCGCAGTGCGGGCGGCGGGCAAGGAGCAGCGCGAGCAGCGCCGCCGCATACGGACCGCTCAGCGAATCCATTGACGGAACGCAAAGCAAATCCCCCGCGAGTGCCAGCGCCGCCTCAAACTCCTCACGCGTTGCGAAGCAGTGCGGCGGCACAAGCACACACGCCGCCCCGTCCTCGGCTGCACTCCCCACGCACTCCCCCTCGGCCTCAGAGTTTTCCTCGCGCGGGGAATCGCCCCGCTGCGCACGCCCTGTCCCCGCAGGCCTGCAGCGCAGTTCCCCGCCGGGCACCACAAGAATAGCCGCATCCACGCAGGACGCAAGAAGGGCAATGCCAACGGCATGTGCCACGTGCGCAGCGCCGGGTCGTGCTTGCACAATATGCGTTCCCTCCGACAGCGTCGCGACAGACACAACGCGACGAACAGACTCCGCAGCAAGCGCAAGAAGCGGCACGCGCGCTGCAAGTCCATCCATCAGAAACAAAGCGTCCATATCGCTTTGGTCGCGTAGCATGCGCCACGCGCGGCAAAGCTCGGGAGACATAACGGACGAAAGGGACTCCGCTGCCGCCGCCGCTTCTCTTTTTTTTTCATCGTCTCCTTCTTCGCTTGCGGCCGCGTAAGACTGTGCGAGCGCAGTGAAGAAGTGGTCTGTGTACACCACGGCGTGGTCGTCGCTGCGGCGGGCAAGAGACTTCTGCAAGATTGCCGTACAGGCCCACGCAATGCGCCACTCTGCCGCATTGGATGGCGCAGCAAAGCGTAACGCGGCTTCAAAGACTCGCAGCGATAAAAAGGCATCGCGTGGCGTCGCGCCTACCCCGCGCAAAAGGGGTAACACACGATTAAACACTTCACAAAGAATATGTCCTCGACCTTTGCCCTCTCGCTCAGCGGCAGAAGCAATCAGCGCAACACGGCCAAGGCAATCTCCAAGATCTACAGACCGTCGCTCCGGGGGCGTAGCTGAATCTATTGTATTCTCTTCTTCGACCTCGTCGCGATACGTATCAGTTGCCGGTACACCCGTGCCAGGCACAATGGCCGCAAGGCGCAGTGTCGCTACATGCAGTCCGTCTGTGCACAGGCATTCATCTACATAACCATGAGGATTTGGAACAAACGCGTGTATTTGTACGGGCAGTGGCGTGGAAGTCGCGAGTCTCTTTTTAGAAAGTGTCAATGTGTGCCCCTCACCCGAAGAGCTCACAAGCCGCGCACGCAACTCAGCGCCAAATAACTCCACGGCTGATACGGTGCCGTCGGCTGAAGCCAATAGAACTGCACGTAACTTTTCTCTCCTTCCAGGTGCAGTTTGTGTGGGTTTTGCCACTACCCCTGCCTCTATTGGCGTTGGCTGTGAAGCTGAATGTGGGGCGCTGAGGAATGCCGCGGCACATGGTGCGCTTCGCAATTCAGGCACCCGTGACGAGACAACGATGAGACTATTCCCAATAGCCGCGCGGCGCAACACGGCAACGCTTGTTTGCCCATTGACTGTAACGGATATCGCAAAGCAGCGCTGCGCGGCATCGGCAAAGAGTCGACACTCGGGCGCCACACCGTTTAATCGAAACATTTGACTTTGATCACACAGCCGCAGCGTTTCGTCATCCTTGCGCAGGGAGTATACAGTCTCGCGCAGCACAATGCACAACTGCCCGTCGGACTTCTCTGTTTGTGTCTCTGCGCCTGCAAAGGCATTTCCCCGATCCACGTCCCGTGTGTCGTCAAACGCAGCCATTGCATCTCTCACAGATCCCTGCAGCGTTGCGGCCCTTTTATCAATCGGCGCCTCTGCACTGACACGTGCGATGGCAATGCTGCGCGTGTCGCGAATGGCAAGCAGTGTGGCGGGTCCCCACACGGCGACAGGGCCCACGGGCACACAGTGCCACGCCACCGCCGCCCCAATAGCACCAAACGCCAAATGCGTGTGTCCATCAGGCGTCTGCACGACAAGCGCAACCACGACGGGTTCGTTCTCGCGCTTTGCGTGAACGCACATACGCAATGGAGTGAACTGTGCGGCAGAGGTCTCTCCGTGCGGGAGCAGCCAACTCAGCGCGGCCTGCAGAGCGCCTTCGTCCTCCACGGGCGCGGCGGCGAGGCGCGACGGGTTTGCCGCAGTGTGCCGCAGCAGCGCCACGGCGAGGCGCCGGCCCTTGTCGCGGCGAAACAAAAGAGCCGTCGCGAGGCCATCGCTCGCCACAAACATTGCGCGAGAGGCATACTTGCCGGCGCCGCGAAGTGAAGTGACGCCGTGGCGCTCACGCCACACGCGCAGTTCGTGCCTTTTGCCGTATAAAAAAAGGGCAAAGGATTCGCCACCGGGTGAGGCGTCTCCGGTACGTCCGCACAGTGCCATGTGCGCGTATCCAGGTGCCTTGGATGAGCTCAGGCAAACACTCTCCGAGACAGTTAGTGTTATTGATCGCATCTATGAGTGAGTTTTTACTTCTATCGCGTTGGAATATATGGGAGGGGATTATTAGTAAAACAGTGATTTAAACTAAAACTAATAGCTAGTGCTCAAAGCACCTTAAAACTAAAAAAAAAAAAAAAAATCTGTACATTGGTGTGCACATAGGAAAGTAAATAAAAAAAGAAAAGAAAAAAATATATTTAAATACATAATCGATATATATATATATATATATATATATATATACTCTAAAAAAAAAAAAAAAGAATAGCTCCTAAGGAGAGTAATAAACAAGAAGAACCACAAAAAAACATCTTATACAAGACAACTTATAACGACTATTGCAGTCCCACAACAAAACTTGAGAATAACAACAACGAAAAAAAAAAAAAAACGTATCGAAAGGAACAGAAAAGGAATAACTTCCAAATAACAACATCATCAACTTCAGTTCTTTTCCTTCGTGTAACTTTTGCACCAAACAGTTTCGACGCGCACAGCTCTCTCTCTCCCCCCACCCCCCCCCGAAGAAAAAAAGAAATTCTTCTCTCTCCGCACATATAAACCTCACAACTCCTCACGAACAGTGCGCAACCACGCGATCATTTCGTCCGCTGACAAGTGCGGGTTCAGCACTGCGTGGCGCCGCAGCGCATGAAGTGCGGGCCCTATCTGTTTCGCCTCGAGCTGCGCGAGCTTCGCAATTTCATTCCCGCGCACCGGCAGCGCCCGCGTCGCCGAGTCCATCAGTCCCGGCTCACGCTGCAGCGTCGCCCACACCTTTGCCATCGTGTCACTTGCGCCACAGGGCTGCTCGAGCTGCAGGTACGCTGCGAGGACGAGGCGCAGCGCTGGCGGCATCATTGTTTTGTCAGACAACTCGCAGAGTCCATCGAAGAGGGCAAGCTTTGCCTCGTCACTCCACTGAGTGGCGCAGGCGCGCAGGTCCATTCGGTGGCGCAGGAGTACATTGTAGCAATCCAGCATGCGACGAAGCGTGTGGTGTGTGGCGAGCGGCAGTTTAAGGCCATGAACACAGACCGCATAAAGTCGGTCTGTCAGCGCATCGCGCGACACATTGCGGTAAAAAGGCAACAACACAAAAAAAAGCATTCCCGTCATTCGCTCCTCCGGAGCGGCGACCCACAAGAGCGAGTCCTCGCGCGAGAGAAGCGGCGCCAGGGCGCGGTTGAGTTGCGCAACGCCCTCCACCGCCGACTGCGCAGTGCGCCCCTCGCAGAGATATTCAGTGCGCGGGGCTCCGGTGGACAGTTTTCGTTTCTTCCCCGCCACCGCGTGCACCTCCGCGAGCAAAACGCTCTGCATAACCCCGAGGCGCATGAGGAGCCCAACGCACACCTCTGGGGCGCCGCCGGAAAGCATCTTCGCGAACTCCTTTCCAATGCGTTCGCGGGATACCTTTGCCTTTAGCTTTTCGAGAAGCTCGGGGTCAACGCAGCCGAGGATGGACTCGTCAAGAGCAAAAGAAAGAGAGTCCAACTGCCCCACAAAGCGCACACCGCGCAGGAGACGCAGCGGGTCGTCGCTGAATGTCTCACGCGGGTCAAGCGGGCAACGAAGCACTCGTCGCTCCAAATCCTCAAGGCCGCTCGTGTAGTCCTCCACCTCACGTGTGTGGAGATTGTAAAAGAGTGCGTTGACTGTGTAGTCGCGGCGCAGCGCATCTTCAAGCGGTGTGGCCGGGCGCACAATGGGAATTCGCGATTCGGTATTCACTGTGTAGTCATCGTAGCGCAGCGCACAGAACTCGACAGGGGTATCACATACGCACACAGTTGCCGTTTCAATGTGCTTGGACAGCTCCGGGTTCACGCGAATAACACTCACAGTACGAGAAGTCATTCCCATTTCCTTTTGGTGGGATGAGACTTCGCGCGCAAAGTCCTCGCCGGACACATGAGACGGCTCGCCGGACTCAATGGCTATGTCAATGTCATTCGAGTGCAGGCCTAGCAAAGTATCTCGCACCCAACCACCAGCAACGCGAAGTGTGACATTCAAGCGACGCTCTTCATTTACGCGAAGAAGAAACGCAAATATATTTTCATGCGCAGCAGCAATTGGTTTCTTAAAACACATACGCTTGGGGATAAGCATGGCGCACTTTGTAAAGAAATATGTATATATATATTTATGTATATATATATATATATATATATGTATATATATATATACAAAAGAAATAGCACCGCAAAGAGGTAGAAGAATAACAATAAGAAAAAAAAAAAAAGTCAAAAAATAAACATACAGAAAAGAAAAAAAAAAAAACCTACAGATATCTTATTTAAAAAAGTTCATCATTAGTTTTAATATAGTTTTTTGCAGCCACACAAAAAGGCAAAAACAGAAGAAAAACTAAAAAGACAACAGCACAATGAATAACAAAAATAATAATAGTAATAATAAATAATAGCACACGACCAACTATATAACTTGTGTGATATTATCGTTCGTCGAAGGCTACCCACGTGCGCTTTGCTTTATTTTCTTGTGTGTGTGTTTTTTTTTTTTCATATACTACATGCTCTTTTCTTTTTCCTCGCATTGCCACTTGCACCTGCATTAGTTTCTAGAACCCCAGCTGCTGTTCCGGGTGCTCCTGAAATAACTGTTGTTCCATTACACATTGCTCCATAAGAGCCGCATTCGCCCGCACGAGATCCCGCAGCTTCACGCGCCACTCCACATCAATTTTAGTGTTGTCGATTGCCAGCTCGCACACTCTGTTGTTGTTTTCCAGCAACTGCGCCAGGCACACAGCAGCGCCTTCGCTTATAAAATTATCAGACACATCAATGTGACGAAGACACGGGTGCCGCGCGGCAGTCTCGCAGAGCGCCTGGATTGCGTTGTTGCGCAAACCATTCTCGCTGAGAACGATTCCCTCGAGCGCGGGGGATCGCTCGACGACGGCGAGCAGCGGAACAAGGCCCTTGTCGCCCAAATAGTTTCGGCTCACGTCAAGCACGTCGTACTCCAAAACGCTCCCGGCGCGGTCCGAGAGAAACTCCAGCACTCCGCTGTTCGGCCGCAGGCCGGCCTCCGCGCAGGCCTTCACGTACACATCGCGCGTTGACATTTGTTTGGCGCGGAGTGCCCGGCCGCCTTTTTTTCCCGTCGGCTTCGTCGGGCGGGGTGGCATCGCGCCGCTGCTGGTCCTGACGCACACAGAGAAAGAAAAGAAAAGAAAAGAAAAAAAAAAAAGTGAAATACGCAAAAGACACACACACACACACATATATAGAAATATATACATACATATATATATACATATATATATATATATAAGAAATACAACAGCACACCAACAAACAAAAGTAGAGCACCCACCATGTCATACAATAACTCATAATGCAACGAATTTTTGAAAAAGGGAGCGGAAAGAGTGCACAAAGTAAAAAAAAAAAAAGACTTCATAGAATTTGTTTTGCTTCCTAAGTAAACGGTAAAAATCAAGACGCAACTAGACAATATGTATCATGAAACATCATTTTTAAAATGTACTTTTTTTTTTTTTTTCCATTGCGCCTTTCCTAAACAACAAAAAGGGCAGCTAGATACACTTCCCTCTAGTAGTTCCACCACATAGTAGGACAGGTCCCTTTCGTTATCTTTCCTTTACTATCCACGCACGCGTGCACGCGCCACTGCGCAGTCATCATTGAATACAGAGCAAGCGCAGTGCCTCCTGCGCAGAACGCAGCCAATACATATATTTCTCTCAGTACATTGTGCATAGCGCGCTGACCGCGGGCAACTGTGTTTTCCTCGTGACCCATCGGCTCCTTGATAAGCTGATGGCCAAGACGCCGAAAGGATGGACGAAGCATTCTCTATACTCAATTAAGCAATTGAATATGTTTTCTTTTTAAATTATTTCTTTCTTTATTTACTTTTTTCTTTCCTTTGCTCCTTTAATATAACTTAAAAAATAAAAAATAAACAAACAAACGAAATGTTTAAAAAAGATAAAGCACTTTGATGAAGATTTTTAAAAGTACAAAAAGAAACGGAACGTAAAGTAATACTAAGCACAAAAGCCAAAATATATGTACACAGACATATATACACGAAACATACACACAGATATACAAGTGCATATACATACTGATTCTTTGATGAGACAGCATGCCAATAACCATGTGATTCAGAGGGGCAGTTCAGAGTCAGAAGAAATTGTATAGAAAAATGCGAAGGAAAAAGAGTAAGTCCGGATGAACGAGGGTGGGGTAGACAAGGTGAGAAAAGTAAAAAACAAAAACAAAAAAAAAAACCTACCAACCTAGAACAAACTCCCTCTACACTTTTCCCTTTTTTGTAAACTTCTGACATTGTTAGTGTGGCAACAGTCTTCTTCTATAAGAAGTCAAAAATTTCCTTTGTCTATATATATATATATATATATATATTATGTGTGCGTGTGTGCATGTGCTCTCCGAATTTTTTTCGTCCTTAATGCGTTTTTTTTTTTTTTTTAAGTCAATGGTGTATCTTTTGTTATCTATCTTTTTCTTTCGATTCATGAATTAAAGATCCCTTTTCCCGTGCGTCTTCATTCTTCCCTTGTTCCATTTAAACTTTAATTTCAATTTCATTGTTCATAGGTCTAATTTGTATGCTTGATTTACGGGCTCGAGGCTTATACTGTTATCTTTGTGAGTTGTTCCATGACAGCTGGCCAAAGCGCCAATGGGAAACGTCGCTCCAACTTGAAAAACCCAGATGGTGCAATGGATGGATTCTTAAGTAGTTTACAGAGTCTCTCCTTCTCAGCCGAAGGGAGCGGAGGAGGCTGCGGGTTTCCCAAGGCGTTTGTCTGTGTGTTTTGTACGTTTTGCCCGACGATGTCATCGTCGTCGTCGTCGAGAAGATCAACCCAGCGAACAGATTGGGGAGGAACGCTTTTCGGTTGGCTTTCGGGTGGCGGGTAAAGCTCCTTGTGGCGTTGCAGGACATACATTTTGGCTTTTTTAGGCAGTAATTGATACTCTTGTTCAATAAATGTGAGCACTTGCTGGAGGTCCATCTCGCCGCGAGCCAAAGTCAAGTTGTCGGGTGCGTCCACAATTATGGACAACACGGCTGGGTAAAAAATGTGTCGCGCAGATGTAAAGTACTGGAACGGCATAGCAGTAAGAATTCGAGAGAGCAAAGATTTATCTTTGCCCCATGCAAACATTCCTTGAATCGCCGTATCTTGAACGCAGAGATACGAAACCAGCAAAAGGCACTCATGCAGGGCAGCACGAAGGTGGTAAGGCGACTCCGTCTTTGACTCTGCACCCGCGACTGAGAAAGAAGGCAACTGTGCAAGCGTTACACCAAATCGCAGGGCCTCGTCAAACGATCCACGCGCACTTGTTGCACCGACAGCACCGCACTCCCCGGCCCCGTTGTCCGCCAATGCGGGCTTCTCAGCGGGAATTGTCTCCAACAGACTCGGGTGGGCATGCACGTACGCAAAGAAACCGCTAAGCACATGGAACAGTTCCGTTCGTGTGATAGATCCCGCACTCGCTGCGGTTCCCTCGCTTGCGTTTGCCTGTGCCGGGAGCAGTGCCGGGGCCCTCATCGCCGCGTCGCCGTTCGGGTCGGCGTGGAGAGCGGTACCGCTCTTCTCCGCCACTGTGTCGTGAAGAAGCTCTTGCAACATCTCGAGATTCCATCGTGCAAGACAATTTAGTACGCGAAATACAATAAATAAAATTGTCATACGACGCGGGCTAAGCGGTGGACTTGATTCGCTAAGAGCAAAACCGTCTGGAGTCAAAATGTTTTGCAGTAGCGCAAAGAAGGCGCACGCGACTTGTCGGAACCACGAGGCTGGGCATTCACCTTTCCGCTTACTCAACACACACACCTGAAGATGGAGTAGGCGTGTCGCACTGTATGCCACAACAAGATCCTCCTCTTCTGTGCAGACTCGCGTCACGGCAATGCAGTACTTTTCCGCACTGGCCGCGTCGAGGTCTGTCAAAAGCTGTTCCCGTACGGTGATGAGCCGTGCGTTTGTCTGCGCGCCTGTGATGATGCGGTCGAGGCATAATTGCAAGATATCCAAAGCCGCACCGAGCGGGACGCTGTGGGCATGGCGCCTGAGACCCTTGATTTCCTCACGAATGCATAAAAGTACCTGAGCTACATTCCCCGCGCGCACAAATACAAAAAGGTGCTGGCGACCTTCAGTAGGATCGTTAAAAAATCGCATAAGCGCATTGTAAGCAAGTCGAAAAGTCGCTATATCTTCTCCGCGTCGCGCGTCCATCATAACACGAATAATTATCTCATACGCATTGTAGTAGCGCATGTACTCGTGGTCCACATCAACGAGGTCGGTAGTACCGAGGAGGTCGTGCAGGGACTGACGAGACTGCACCAGCGCCGTACTGGATCCGAGTCGCGTAAAGATGAAACGCAGTTTGCTGCGGTTTACATCCTTTGCACTTAGTGTAGCTTCCTTTTGATAGGCTTCAGTGAAGTTCTTTGCTTGTCGAGCGCTCGCGTTGAGGACTTTTGTCATACGCTGCGCAAGCTGTTCCTCCTCCTGCGGTGCGATCACTGGCATAAGTTCTTGAATTGTTGGCTTTGTATCCCCCTCGCGCTCGCGTCGCTGACGAACTTCTTTTATCTTTTGCTCCTGTTTTCCCAGCTTTACGCGGAGCTTCTCGCGCTGCTCCTCGCGCAGCTGTGCGCTCTGCTGAATACGCTCCTCGGCCTTTCGGTTTCGGGCCTCCGCCTCGGCAGTCGCCTCGCGCTGGCGCTGCTGCACGCGCTTCTCCAACTCCTCGGCGCGCTGCTCCTTGAGGTCCTTTTCCATGCGCTTTTGCTCTTCCAGTCGGCGAAGATTCTCGCGGCGGTGCTGCTCGCGCTGCTGCTGTCGCTCCACACGCTCTTGGCTAAGATTTCTTCGCCGCTCGGCAGCCGCGAGAATGGCTTCGTTGCGTTCCTGCGCTATGCGCTGCTGCTCCTCTCGCTTCTGGCCCTGATTGTGCTCCACCTCAGTCATCTTGCGGTCGAGCAGAAGAGCCTTGGTCTGCTGGCGGAGAGAGTAGTTTAGGCACACCTCGTCCACACGCGAGTGGCCGAGGCGCGCCCGCACTTTTGTTTGCTCGCGCGCTTCTTCACTGCGGCGCGCACCATTCTCCTGACGCTCAATCACGTCGTTGCGCATACGCTCCTCCGCCTGTGTGCGGCGCTGCTTGGCCAACTGACCCCGTTCACCCGCGGCCTCCAGTTTGATCTTCATCTCGTGGAGTTTTTCAAGTCGCTTCTCCTCAGCCCTGCGCTGTCGCTCTTCACTGCGGAGCGCCGACGCCTGGCGCGCAGCTTCAATACCGTCAGGGTGATGGTGTTCACCAGCTATACGCTTCGGGGATACCTTTTTGTACTTTGGCGAAGTCTGCATGCCACGCGATGGCTGTGAAGGGGTACTGTCATTGTTTATGAGGGCTGGACCTTCTGTATTTTCGCCACCATCCGTCTCACGGTTCGTCGGTGAAAGCCCGTTTAATCGCACAATATTAAGACTAATATGACGCCGGTACTCAATGCGGCGATCCACCTTAATCTTCTTGAAGGCCCGGAGGGCTTCCTCTGTAACTGCAATACAATCGTCCACAGACAGAGCGGTTGACCCATTTTCCAAAGAAGATACAACTTCATGAATTACTCCTTTAAGTCTGCCGAGGAGAAGAAACGCGGAGACAGCAAGTCCTTCCTTAGCACTCGAGTGATGCACTCGTGGGCTCGTAATGTTTACGTCTTCTCCCCCCGCCTCCACAGCACCTCCCGACCTACTCTCAGAGTCGACATATTTGTCCATTTATACTGCTACCATAAAACAAGACATAAAATGATCAATAAAAAAGAAGCAAAACGAAACTACACACCACCCACGACAACAAAACAAAACCTCACAACATCATCTCGCCAAAACCTCAGACTCCTTCTCTTAATCATCTATATATATATATATATATATAAAAATAAAAATATAAAGAATAATTCCAATATTATTGGAATCCTCATTTTAGCTAAAAAACACAAAAAAAAAAAAAATTCACTTCGCATATTAACATCATTTACCGAGCAAAAACAAATTGAAAAATATTTTTTCGCCTTGTATACATATACACATAAATATATATATATACACTTCTTTTACACATTCAAAGATAAGCAAAAACAAAAAGGAGCCTTAAAATATTCTGAATTCAAAAAAATTTTAGTAATGCGATGATGCGCAAAAAAAAAAAAAAATATCATGTACTAAAAACATTTGTTGTGCACGATACTCGGGCCAGCTTCGTCGTATTCGCTCTTCTTGATCCACATGCTCTGGAACGTCGTGAGGGATGACAAGATGGAACCGCCAATCCACACACTGTACTTGCGCTCAGGTGGTGCAACAACCTTGGGCTTAATGGATGACGGCGCGAGGTTGCTGATTTCCTTTCCAAGGCGTTCAGGAAGGTTCTTGAACATGGTCGTCCCACCAGAGAGAACAATATTGCCGTAAAGGTCACGTCGGACGTCGATATCGCACTTGTTAATAGACTGGAACGTCATTTCGTGGAACCCGGGAGCCTCATCCATGCCAATAAGCATGGGTTTGAATAGAGCCTCTGGGCAACGGAAGCGCTGATTGCCCACTTGCATGATCGTGCCATCTGGAAGCTCGTACGGCTCTTCGTTCATAGACTTCGCACTATTAGTCATTTCCTCATCAAAGTCAAGAGCAACGTAGCAGAGCTGTTCTTTCACGCTCCGCACAATCTCCTTCTCTGCAGATGTCGTGAACGTCATCCCGCTCTCCATCATCAGCTTCATCAAATACTCGGTAAGATCGCGACCTGCCATGTCCATTCGACGGATGGCGTGTGGAAGAGAATATCCCTCATAAATCGGCACTGTGTGGGTCACACCATCGCCGGCGTCGAGCACGATACCTGTCGTGCGGCCAGAGGAATATAAGGAAAGTACAGCCTGGATGCCGACGTACATGGAGGGAACACTGAAGGTCTCAAACATGATTTGTGTCATCTTCTCGCGGTTCTGCTTGGGGTTCATTGGCGCCTCCGTCAGGAGCACACTGTGGGATTCCGGGTTGACACGCAGCTCATTGTAGAATGTGTGGTGCCAAATCTTTTCCATGTCGTCCCAGTTCGTCACAATGCCGTGCTCAATCGGGTACTTGAGAGCAAGGACGCCTCGCTTGGCCTGGGCCTCATCGCCCACAAACAACTTCTTGTTGGCGGTTCCCATCATGGCCTGCTCGTTCTTTGGACGGCCGACAATCGACGGAAAGACGTGGCGCGGCGCATCGTCGCCGGAAAATCCAGCCTTCACCATACCAGATCCATTGTCACAGACAATTGCAGACTGTTCCTCTTCAGCCATAGTATTGCGCTTTTAAAAAATGTATGGTTAAAATAAAGGTATCAACCTAGCAAATACTAAAAGCCAGTAAACGATAATAATAATAAAAACCGCAGCAAGAAAAGAAAAAAAAAAAAAAAAACAGTTGACACGGACAAAAAAGTCCCACCAAAAAAGGCACACACAGACAACAGTGGCAACCCCAGTGCTCATTCAAGAGCGTACCCTCGTTTCCTCAAATATCCATTCCTCTAATGATTCATAATTTGTTGTTTGCACCGAACCCCCCAGTAGTGAGCACCAGACAGTGTCTCCAAGAAAGTAATAAAAATTCAGGTATCTTCAATTCGGGTTTTGGAAGCATCCACTACATATTATATCAAGTGACTTTTACCCATAACAAGCGGGCACAAGAAGCAACTCAATCAAACCCTCAAAGTTTTACCCTACACATAGTAATAGAAAAAAAAAAAAAGAAAACAAGCACCCGACACGTGCACAACCTACACAAGGGGGGAACGGGAATAACCGTTAATAACAACAATAAGAATAATGATAATAATAAACGCCGTACGTGCAATTTATATGCCATTATCAAAAACATTTGTTGTGCACGATACTCGGGCCAGCTTCGTCGTATTCGCTCTTCTTGATCCACATGCTCTGGAACGTC
>JASANW010001394.1:0-121280 GCA_030849725.1 Trypanosoma boissoni | reverse complement strand
CAAGGCAAAGGCTGCAAAGAAGGCAGCAGCTGGCGGCGGCCACGACGACGATGAATAAGCATGAGAGAAGGAAAGGGGTATGCTCCTTAACGAAAGAGCGTGCGGACTTTACGTTTACCCGATTGTTTCGTTGAATTGTTTGAATATTATTTTTTTTTTTGTTATTTAATTTTCTATAAGGATAAAACGGGATTGGTAGTGCATAAGAGAGACTACGTTCTCTTCGCACGTGTAATGGAATAGCTCTCACTTGTTTATCATTACCAGATGACTTACTTTGTCTTTCTTTTTTTTCCTTTTGATGGGTTTAGGGACAACTAGTAAAGGCCGCACACCTCATCCCCCAGGGGATTGCACTTTTGGAGGCTCGAGAGAGGATTCTTGGTTTTGTATGGCGTAACTGTAATATTCCACTCTAATCTAGATCCTTTTTTTTTTCAGTTCACGAAAAAAAAAAAAAAAACTGTTAAAGCGGAAAGAGGCGGTTTTACTGTGCAATAAATCTTGTTTTTGTGGGATTTACACGACAAACAGTAAGGGAATAAGAAATACATCTGCAACAAGGATAACGCGAATAGGCGGGGACAAAGAGCTGAAAAGGTAGGCATAATAAATTTTAGGAGGGGGAAAAAAGCGGTACTTCGTTATTCTTTTTTTTGGGGGGGTTTTGTACATTCAAAAGTTTCAATTTTTGTCGAGGGTTCCTTTTCAGTTCGAAGTTCTTCGTAGAACCACATCGAAAGAGAATACCTTTTAAGGCAGGAGGGCAAATTGAGTGCACCTTACCCTGAAGTACTGAACAAAAGCTAAAAAGTGGCCTACCAACGCAAAAAGGATAGGGGGAAAAAAAAGAAGGGAAAATTCAGTTTCTCTAATTGTAATTAAAGAGAAAAGAAAAGGTTATCACATCTCATAAACGTTTCCTTTATTCCATCCCCCAAAAAAGGAAGCTAAAACTCTAACAAGGGTGTGGGTACATATACATATATATATATATATATATATATATATATATATACGCAAGCGGAAGAAAATCAAAAAAAATTTTTGTTGTTGTTTTCACTCCAGTACTAAATCGGAAACGATTCATCTTTGAGTAGGGCTCGGGATACAAACGATGAGCTACTCGGATTTCCGTCCTCGTCTGCTCAGTGAGGTATGCTCTAATATTTCGTCCCGGCCGATTGTCCTTGTTGCTGCCGGGGCGTCTGGCGCAATACTTGCGACCTGTGCGCTTCTTTCGTACTGTGCCGCTGGTTCTCCGCGGTGGAAAGGCGCTCCTGCCCTTGTGGAGTCCTATGACTTCAGGCGGTGTCGCGGCAGGCGCTTTGGAAAGGCCGCGCGGCCGCAGCCAAACGAGCCCGCGGCGACGTTGACGATGATGCCATCGGGTACAAACGTCACGGATCCTTCTGCTTCGACGGCGCCGCTGGTCACTTTGCTGCCGAGTGCCGCGGAGGTGGAGGACGCGGAGTCTGTATCGATAGCGGACTGCTGCGGAAGGTCAAACTGCACGCTCAGCTCCGAGAGAGAACTAAGCAATTCCCTCTCCTCCCGAGTGACACAGGACAGCTTCGGTGATCGGGCTACAATAGGCCAAAATACGCCATCTGTGTATCTCTCCCGCCACTCCTCGCTGGGGTGGACGAGCGTGGATGCATTGAGTGAGCTCAGCACCGATGCAATGGATGACGATGCTGTGGGCTTTCACGCAGCGCTTCGCGCAGTCGGGCCAGACCTCACATTGCCACAAGAACTTAACATAGAGGCATCATGCGCGGGGCAGCGGCGCACATCAGCATCTATGACAAGAAGAACAACAGACACAGCAGTGGACGTTGATGTAAGCGCACCGGAAGTGCCATTCATGGCTGTGGCGACATTGAATGCTGCGGCCACATTGTCGAGTAGGGAAATTTGTGATGATTATGTACGACACTACGCCGATGCGCTTGCGTCCAGGTCACTGCCCCTCACCCATGACGACGCGGAGGGCCCGACACACACAGTGGACACGCACCCACTCCCACTGCCTTGTGCTTCGCCGCGGCACTTGTCACCGACAAGAAAAGACAAATTCCCAGCAGAGGCCATTGTGCCGCCGCTGCGTGCGAGCATCTCCCATTCACCTCCTTTGCAGTTGAAGGAGAGTCCTGTCTCCACGCCGGCATCTGTGTTTCTGTGGGAGGACCAGAATACCTCAGGACACGGTTCCACACCCGGGCCATTGAGCACATTGGGCCATTCGCCGACGGGTATGACAGGTGTGAATGTGTGTGAAGGGAATGAATCGCTTGCGCCACTGCCACCGCCCACACAAAATTCAGCACTGCCATTGCAAGGCGTTATGGGACACAGCGGCGAATGTCGCATTGGTGCCTTTCTCGGTGGTGGTTGGTGCGGGAAAGTGTACGAGTACCTCAACACGGAGACGGGTGAGATTTTTGCGGTGAAGGAACTTATCTTTGAGGACACAGACCCGAAACTTCGTCAGCGGTTGCAGGAGCTCCGCATGGAGAAGGAGGTCTTGACCCTCGCCGCGCAGCATGCCATGCCGTGGATAGTTCGCTTTTACGGCGCGGAGAAGCGCGGGCACTGTGTCCTTATGATTCTCGAGTACTGTGCGCGTGGCTCTTTGTTGGATTATGTCATGAGTTACGGTGTTCCGCCCTCCGCCCCGCCACCTTCGTGTGCTTCCGCCGTCTCCGTGACATCGCACCTCGCCACGCAAGCAGCATATGTGTCGCCGCCTGCAATTGCAAGCCGCAGTGCCTCGGAGGAAAGCATTTCATTTCCCGGTGCCGCTGATCGCCTGTTGCGCGCTGCGCCACTGTCCCCGCCGCTCTCGCCAAGGCCCTGCACGCATTGCGGGGTACCGGGTATGCCTGTTCTCCCACTTGACGAGGTGCGGCGCTTCACACAGCAGATACTTGAGGCACTGCACTTCATGCACAGCAATGGCTACGTGCACTTGGATGTGAAGACGGCAAACATTCTTGTCACCGCAAGGAGCGAGGCGCGACTGGCAGATTTTGGTTGCTCTATGCGATTAAATCGCTCGGAGGTCCCAGCCGTGCCTTACGCAGTCCTCGACGATGTGGAGGAGGTGGTGGAAATGCGTGGGACGGCGCAGTACATGGCGCCAGAAATCATTCGCTTTGAGCGCAAACGGATTGGGACACCAGCAGACGTGTGGTCACTCGGTTGTGTTGTGATGGAAGTCGTGACAGGTGCCGCGCCGTGGAGTCATGTGGCGGATGGAAAAATGCGTTTGCTCTATCGCGTCGCCTCGGCACATGAGGACCTGCCACTCCCGCCGGGCATTGTCCAAGTGGCAGCGAAGGCAAAACAAAAAATGACAAAGTATCACGCGCGACGGGAGGGGATGGGCACCACAGCAAAGCGAGAGAGGGATGCATCATGGAATCTGGAGGACTTGTGTGTCTGGGGCAGAGTTAGTGAAAGATACAAGCGCTTAGTGAACTTTGTGGCGCTGGAGGAATTCCTCACGGCATGTCTGCACATTCATCCGGAGGAGCGCTACAGCTGCGAAGAGCTGCTGCGCCATCCGTTCCTAAATAATTATACCTAAAGCCCCACAAAGGTGCACTAAGTTAGCTTAATTCGAAGCTTTTATTTGCTTCGGTTCTTATATATATATATATATATATATATATATATAAAGCAAAAACAAGGCATGATTTCATGAGAGTGAATTTTTTATCATGATAGCAGAACAAGATGGATAAGAATCCAAGAAAAAAAGTGCAGGGAAAGAGTGAGAAAACGGAAGCAAGAGAAAGAAACAGAGGCCCGTAGAGCTTAATTTGTGGGGCGAAGCAACAAAAAAGTGATGGGTAACAAGGACCTTGAGCCTATCAACCTGAGAGAATGTTTGTTATTATTATTATTTAGGACTTCCGACGAATAGAGACTCTGTATAGAATACTTGCTGTTTATTTTTCTTTCTTCAAGCACGAAAATGGAATCGAGGAGTGCACCGTGGTTGTGTTGTTTGTTGGTTTCAAGCATTTCTGTTGCATTATAGGTTATATATATATGTACAAGTGTCTTTGTAAATATCAAGGCTATCTTGAAATTGACGGTAATGCGCAAAATTATGTTTTTGTAATTTCTCTTTTAGTGCTTCGTGCCACATTTTCTGTTTTTCAGTTTGGGGTGGGGGGAGAGATGAGCGCTACATGACTTTTTGCTTCCGCGAATATTATGCGTCGAAGTCAACCAAAGACAAAAAAGAAAATAACAAATCTATTCTTTTTTTTTCTCATTAAAAGAAAGTTTGTCTATATACCCTTTTGCTGTTGATTTTTTTCATTGATTACTTTACATTCATCACTTAGCAGTTATATTGCTTCCAAGAAAATATTATTTTGTATTTTGTTTTCTGGATAAACAAGCTTTGAAAAAGAATCAACCACCTCCTCACACAGGGTTGAGCTCAAGGGAGGTTTACAAGAGGAAGCCCTCCGGAAAAAAAAAAAAAAAGCATCTACAAAAGGATCATCATCAGCAAATAAACCAGGAAAGGACTGACCGATCTGTATAAACAATAAGCGGGCAAACATACTCCAACACACAACAACAACTATGCGGCGTCAATCACGTGTGGTGAAAAGTGCTGCCGCCTCTGTGCCCGATAGTGCGCCTGTCTCTGATGAATCTCTGCGTGCCCCTCTTGCAATGGCCGATCTGCCGCCGCCCGCCCCGTCACTTGATCTCTTCGCGCGCTTCCAGCAACACAGTGAAGATTTCACCGGACAATGGCTTATGCTCGAGGAGGGAGAGCCGCCGACCGCACCACTCATCTCACAGAATGTCACCGAAAAACTCCGCCAGCAACACGACACGATGCGGCGTCTTCGTGGTGCGTGTGATACCGCCAACAACAAGAAGGAGGGAGAATGCAATGTCGACGGAAAGGACATGAGCTCGACAGATGACGAGAGCTGTGACAGTGATGTGGAGTACGTCCCGAGAGATGCCGTGGAGGCCGCTGTTCCGGCTCCTGCGTCTGGCGATACCATGCAGGGTGACTTCCTGAACTTTCTCCCGCAACTTGGCAACGCGGCAGCAGTCGCGAGCAGTGAATTGCAGGCGACGCTCATGGTCAGCCCAGGGAAACTACCCTCGCAGCAAGGCTTTCCGCCTTTCCAGCAGCCACAACAACATGGGGAGTCACAAACAGAGCCAAATAAAGGTCAGCCGTTATTTAAGACACGACCTATCCAACATCAGTTGGTGGTGCCACTCTGGAGTGTGAATCGCTTTAAGACGCTTGGTGGGTATTCATCAAACTTGTTGGTCATGTTGCACCAGGAAGTGTGCGATCTCATTGACTTTCTCCGTCCCTCACAGGCAGAGGTGTCCATGCGCCGAATGATTGAAATGGAGGTTGTGGAGATTGCACGACGTCTGTGGCCTGAATGTGAGCCTGTTGTGTACGGAAGTATGACGACACATCTGCTGCTTCCCCTTTCAGACCTTGACATGACCATTTTGAACGTTCCCTGTTCTGCTGAGGACGCACTCACAGCATTGGCGGGGGAGATAAGCAAGGCGGGCCTTTGCCATGCTGCCTATCCGCAGGTTATCATTAAGACAAAGGTACCGCTTGTAAAATTTCAACACAAACTCTCTCTCCTTGACGTGGACATCAGCATCAATGCCGTCGATGGTCCGCGTAACTCGGCCATTATATTGGACCTTCTGGATACTTTTCCCGAGGCACGACCACTGACGATTCTCATAAAGTATTTTCTTCACCAGCGTGGGATGGACGAGCCGTATCACGGTGGACTTGGTTCCTTTGCCACGACGCTGCTCGTCATCAGTTTCCTGCAGCACCACCCGATATACCGCGACCGGCCCGAAGAACGTGCGTACTCCGGTCTCGGCCGACTGCTTGTGGACTTCTTTCGTTACTACGGCACATGCTTCAACTACACTCGTTGCGGTATTGCCGTGCAAGAAGGTGGACGATACTTCCGCCGCACCAATATTGGATCCACTGGTGCGATGAGCATCGCATCGCCGCGATCGTCGACGGGGCCGCCACAGGTTGTCATTGAGGATCCGGGATGTCCCACAAATAATGCGGCGAGTTCGCTGCGCTCTTTCCAGGCCATTGTATCCGTTTTCCAGCACGCATACATGGCCCTCACGGCGGTAGTTGGGAATGTTCCACAAGAGAGCTGTACACCGGATGCGACAGATATCCGTTGGCGTCCAACACTGCTTTCGCGCATTTTACACGTGGACGCGGAGAGCGCAGGGCGGCGACAGGCCATTGCGGCAGCGTATGAATCCATGCTGAGCGACCCTTCGCAGCGAGAGCACATGAAGGCCGTGCAGGCATACCGTTGCGAGGAGGATTTGTCAATGCTGAAACCCGTTCCCGGGAGAAAGCGCCCACGCTCTGCATGGCAGGAGATTGGCTGTAAAGGAGGTGAAGGCATTGGAGTCCGCGCAAACTCTGGGAGCGACAGCGAAAGCAGCCGATCCAGTGTTAGCAGTGCGAGCTCTAGCGAGAATAAGAGTGAGGATTCGGGATCGAACGATAGTTCCGTCCGATTGGTGGCATAGTCTGTTCACAGTTGATTGCAAGCATATCCTGCTTGGTATGTCTTTCTCTCTATCCCTGTGTCTTTGGCTGCTTTATCTAAATAGCCATGATTGTGAAAAAATTTAGAGGATAGTGAGAGGACGCCATGTGTGCTTCTTTGTGTTTGCGTGTGTTTTGTGGATTATGAAGGAAATAAGGATAGCCCTATCCGTCGATTAAATGCCACAATGGTGCCAGCTAGATTTGTGTCTGTCTTTTTTTTTTTTTGTCTTGCTTTGGCCATTTTTGCAGCTCATGCCGCAGCTTGGCTCCTGTGCTTGTATAGGTGATTTTATTTTTCTTACATTTTTATTTTTCTTCTACTTGTTTGTTTTATTGTCTCTCTCTCTCTCTCCATATATATATATATATATATATATATATATATATTAAATGTATGAAATACCCCTCCTCCTTTCTACATTGCACATAAAAACTGAAACGCACTCATAGAAACGAAAAAAAAAAAAAAAAAAAAACAGGAAGAAGAATAAGAAACTTACGCCTTGGCGCTGCGCGATATGAATCGTCCTACATTAGGAAAGACGAACTCTTCGATCTCAATTGGCGCAGCTACTGGGCAGTACGCACCCACCACGCAGCCAGGTGTCCCAGAACTCACTGAAGAACAGCGACAGGAAATCAAAGAGGCTTTTGACCTCTTCGACACAGACGGGAGCGGTACAATAGATGCGAAGGAGCTTAAAGTAGCTATGCGAGCTCTTGGATTCGAGCCGCGAAAAGATGAGATTCGCCAGATGCTTACCTCGCCTGGTGTTACCGAGGGCGGCCTCGATAACTCTGTCATTGGCTTTGCGGAGTTTATGGAACTCATGTCGCGCAAAATGACAGAGCGAGACACGCGAGAGGAGATGCTCAAGGCGTTTTATCTCTTCGATGACGACAAGACGGGAAAAATTACGTTTAAGAACTTAAAGCGCGTGGCACAGGAACTAGGCGAAAATATGACCGATGCGGAGCTTCAGGAAATGATTGATGAGGCGGACCGTGATGGCGATGGAGAGGTCAATGAAGAAGAATTTCTGCGCGTCATGAAGAAGACATCGCTCTACTAGACGAAATGCGAGAGAGTAAAGATGTTGGACGATGTATACACGCAAGTACAATGAATACAGTACTCTTACGGACACAGTGTATCTTTTTTTTTTTTTTTAAATTTGACTTTTTGCACGTGGTGGGTTGAAAAAAAAAAAAAAAAGAGCCAACAACAAGAACGTGAAATGTGAACGAAGAGAGAGCGGAAAAGGAATATCCTCTCAAGAGAGTCTATCTTTTTTTATATATCTTTATAAACTTGTGAGGCCTGAAGTCGTTGATTAACATTTTCCTCTTTCTCATTGTTTTTTTTTTTTTTTTATTCGTAATCGTTTCCAATGGGATGCTTATTGTTATCAATATCCATATGACTAACTTACAGGCCAAGCGGTTGGGCTAACGCATTTTTGGAGTGAACATTTAAGGGAATTTTTCTTTTTTTTTTGACTTCCCGCATATCGCAATCACTACACTGCGCAGGGCGACATGCAGAGCGGAGCGCAGCGCTATTGGGATCCTTCTCTGTCGCAGTCCCATTCCCGCAGCAGCGAAACGTATATCTCTTCTATGGGCTCCTCACGCAATTCTTCGAATCTGACGGACTCCACACAGACACCGGATGCGGGGAAGATTTTTCAGGAAAAAATCCGTTTACTTAAGCAAACGATGGAGCAGCAGCGCCTTCAACGGCAGCGCGAGTTCAACGAGCAACAGCAGAAGAGGCAGCAACGGCAGCAACAGGAAATACTGAAGCGGCGGACAGAGCTGCACTCGCCGTTTTCATCTTTCTGCGCAGGCAGCCGTTCGTCTTGCGCCCCCATTGCATCGCATACATTTTCTCTTTCTCCCCCACCTTCGTGGCGCCTTGCTACTGGTGATACGGTAGGAGTAAACAGTACGGACTGCTCCCCCCACACCAATGGGTCTTCGCCAGAATTGGTCATTATGGAGGCCTCACCGGTGCACAAGGGGATTTCAACATCCCCGTCGCGCTGTGATGCCTCAACAATGACAGAGACGGCACTCGATACAGAAACCGACAATGCACCAAAAAAAAAGAAAGACATAAAGGAGCCAAAGAGTCGGCGTGCGATAGCTGTTGCGTCCGCTGATGTGACTTTGGTGTCTTCGCGGAATTCTTCTGCAGCAGCAGTAGTAGCAGCAGTGGGAACGTGTGATCAAGTACAGGAGAGAACTGCTTCATTGCGGAGACAAATCCCAAAGCAATCCAAAGGCATTCGAACACTGCGCGCCCCATCAGAGAGCACCGTGAGCGTGCGCAGCGATTGTTCGATATCACAACCCGCACACAGAAGCTTGCCTTTGTCCGACTTGGTTGACCGAAACACCGATTATGGTGTGAATCATGCGCCGATGCCTTCGCACTCTGCCAATGCATTCGCTTTCGCCCCGCATGAATTCGAGCAGGTGGGCAATGACCCACATATGCATACTCAAGTAGAACACCCCGCTGCGCATTCCCGTGGCAAACCCTCTAGTTTCCAGTTCCAAGGCACTAGCGCACGCCCGTCACGTGGGCGCTCCGAGTCGCGGGGCGGTCAATTGGTACTCTCTGCCTCAGCGGAGCGGCAGCGCCAGTGCCTCCACCGGCAAATGTGTCTCGTCGACGCTGCCATGGCACGTGCAGAGGAGATGTCGTGGTCAAAGTCTCTGCGAACAGGCATAACACCTCGCGCGGCGGCGGCGGAGCGCGCACGACTTGCAACGTTGCGGCGGCAGTACGAAATGGCGATAAAGTCTGTGGAGGAGAACGCAGGAATGGATACACAGACAGCAAGACCCCTAACGCATAGCACAGGTGCTCTGCGCGGTAATTCAAGGAGCGGGTCTCGCCCTCGACCTAAAGCTGAAATTCGTGAGGAAAAGCGCCCTTCTCCACGCTACGGCCCAACAGCGTATGAATACGTTCTCCAATCGCAACAACAGGGACACACCAGCCGCCCATCTAAGCGAAACACAAACATACCACGCACAGCATCCAATGCAAAGGACACTGTACCACGCACAGCATCCAATGCAAAGGGCACTGTACCACGCACAGCATCCAATGCAAAGGACACTGTACCACGCACAGGATCCAATGCAAAGGGCACTGTACCACGCACAGGATCCAATGCAAAGGGCACTGTACCACGCACAGGACCCAATGGTACGAGCAGTGCACCACGCACAGGATCCAATGGTACGAGCAGTGCACCGCGCACAGGATCGAATACACGCGCGCAGCGCAGCCGTTCTGTTTCACTGGATGCTGAGCACATGGCCGCGTTGTACGCTCGCCATACAACCGAGAGCCGCGATGTGCCTTTTTACTGGCGCGCGGGTTACACTAATCCCTGCGCAGATGTTCCGGCTGGGCAATACTATTGCGCGGAATTTGAAGAAGACAACGCGGAAAGCGAAAAGGACAGAACGACTCGGAATCGCGTGCGCGCCTCTTCTTCACGTGGGCTCTGCTACAGCCTGCGCGCCCCGTCCCGCAGCGGAGAGAAAGAGAATAAGTCACAACCGACACTGAGCTTTCGCATGGCTGCCTCACCAAATTACAGCGTGCGACAACGGGTTCCAGAGAGCAATATGTATAGGGAGGATAGCGCGCCGCAAAAGACGCCACGGGAGCTGTCGCCACAGTTATCCGATGTGCGTGTCTCACCACTCACAGATGGTAGCGCAGGCTACGCATCACCAATAACGCCACCAGCAATGCAAGTCCCACCAGCAATGCAAGGCCCATCAACAATGCAAGGCCCATTAGCAATGCAAAGCCCATTAGCAATGCAAAGCTCATCAGCAATGCAAGGCCCACCAGCAATGCAAGGCCCATCAGCAATGCAAGGCTCATCAGCAATGCAAGGCTCATCAGCAATGCAAGGCCCATCAGCAATGCAAGGCCCACCAGCAATGCAAGGGCCATCAGCAATGCAAGGCTCATCAGCAATGCAAGGCTCATCAGCAATGCAAGGCTCATCAGCAATGCAAGGCCCATCAGCAATGCAAGGCCCATCAGCAATGCAAGGCCCATCAGCAATGCAAGGCCCATCAGCAATGCAAGGCCCATTAGCAATGCAAGGCCCATCAGCAATGCAAAGCTCATCAGCAATGCAAGGCCCACCAGCAATGCAAGGCCCATTAGCAATGCAAGGCCCATTAGCAATGCAAGGCCCATCAGCAATGCAAGGCTCACCAGCAATGCAAGGGCCATCAGCAATGCAAGGCCCATTAGCAATGCAAGGCCCACCAGCAATGCAAGGCTCACCAGCAATGCAAGGCTCATCAGCAATGCAAGGGATGACCCGTTTACTTGGCAACGACAGAACGAATGAGGTACGAGGGGTGTGGGATCCCTGCGGGGGTGCTGTACAGTCGCAGCGACCTTTCGAGGCGGGCGGTGTGTCGCTACGCCAATTGTTTGACCGCAAAGGTACTGCACCGATCGTTGTGTCGACAGAGTCGAAGGATTGCGGCTCAACGGAGGTACTTATCGAGCGCATTCAGAGTATGCGTATGATGATGAAGTAAACTAGACTCTTCCTTTTGTTTGTCTTATCACATTTAGAATATATATATATATATATATGGATATAGAGAGGGATATGGAAAGAGATAATGGAGGAAAATATTTAGAAAAGACGCTAGTCCATGACGGAGTTTTTGTTCCCTTCTTGGTGTGCTTTGCTTTTTGTGTTTCTTTTTGATTCTCTACATTTGTTTCATGTCGTAACGCTACAAATACATCCGTCCCGGGTTTGCACACACGCGTATACCAGGTGGACGAGTGCGAGCAGTGGGGCACAGGATGAATAATAGCGAAAAGCATTCCATGTGCGGTGAAGAAGAAAGGAAAGTATCTTATCCTGTGCATTTTATGAAATGGTGTGATGATGCGTGGAGGGCGTGTGTTCTTTTTTTTTTTCTTTTTTTTAAGGCCTGGTGATCGTTGAATGCTTTTGTCCTTCGTTGTATGATGACTACTTCTATTCCCATAGTGGGCCTTTCTTCTTTCTAAATTAGATTTGCTTCCTCCTCGTTTTTATTATTATTTACTTTGTTATTTCTCTCTTTATTTTTATTGCATATATACACGTGTTTCCGTTTTTTTTTTTTTTTTTTCCTTAACGGTTTCCAAATGTTTTTCAAAGCACTGCGCTACACATGTACGTAGCCTCCGAAGCGCTCGCGTGGTTCGATCCTGCGCTTCTCGCAGCCGAGAACTCCATGGACAGCGAGAAGGACGAGGAAACATGCGTAGCGAAGAGACTCGTGTCCACTGCCGTGCGCCGGCGTCTCGAGACGAACACACTGACGAGTTGCGCGCTGAACAGTCGGACAGTGCATGCGGACTGTGCAGCGCTTTTTGGTAACGCAAAGAGTGGAGAAGCCATCGGCTCGCGTGTCGATGTTCCTGTTTGTCCGATCGATGCGAAAGCGGAGCCTTTTGCGCACATTGCCATCGCTGGCGGAACGTACGCGATTGTCCCCGCGACGTATCCGCCATCGCTTTGTATCTTTGATAAAGTAAACGCAGTGCTCGTGAGTCGTGTCCCTTTGACACACAACAGTACTGAAAGTCACACGAATGGTTATGATAAAGATGACAATGTTGCAGCGATTTTTTTGGACCCGCGCGGTCGCTTCTGTATTCTACGCTGGCGCTCTGGTCGCGCGGAGTACGTATACATTCCACTTCGTCCCCAGTGCGCTGCAGCGGATGGGCCTAGGAGGAACACACAATGTGATGGAGAGTGTGCAGAGAATGTGCGAGAGAGTGCATTAGCCCCGCGCCGCTTTCCACTGCGGTTCAGTGCGGAGCTGACGGGTTTACGTGAACCGTTTGTCATTGCATCTGTTGCGTGGGACACAGCCAATGTGCGGGACACGTCCAGTGGAGACATTCTGCTTGGCTCAACCCGCGGTGGCCTTCTTGTGACGTGTCGTCTCGAGCACACAGGTGCTGTTGGGGCACGCCGTCTCTTTCAGTTTCCCGCGCCACTGCGTTCGCGTCCTATTTCCAGTTTATCACACACTGCCATTGCCTCTAACTCCACTGCGGCCCCTTCCCTGCACCGCCGCATTGTGTTTGTCGTGCAGCGGCATCGTCTCTTTGTCTTTGCCGGGCTATGGGCAGCGGAGGCGGGGCTTTCGTCTGCCTTTGCTTCTTCCGCTTTTGTTCGCCAAGCGGGAGAGGCGCGGAGTGCCGTTGCACTGCCACCTGCGGAGTCGCATGTGCACACTGAAGTGACAGTTTTAAACCCACGCGAAGTGTGTACAGTGAGTTGTGCGGGAAGACACGCACCGCCTGTGGTCTTTGCGTGGCGATATGGCGCGACACTCCTGCACGGCGCCGTTCTCGCGCATGCCGCGCGCGGGGCGGAGAAAAACAACATTGGAAATCGCAGGGAAATGGGCACTGGCAGAGACACGGAGCGATCGGCCGTGCTGCCAGTGCGGGTGATGAGTGTCGTGCGACTCGACGGCGCGCTCAGAGAGTTCACCGCACTGAACCGCCACGACCGCACGCAGCGGCCGCTTATGTTTTGCCTTTCAGATGCAGAGCATGTCACACTTTCAGCGGAGGAGAGTGATCCGGAAGAGGAAGGAGAAGAAGGAAATGACGGGAGAAGTTCGCCAGAAGTGTTTGATGCGGAGAGCATTGATTTACTCGCGCGGCTGCATTATAAACGGCGATGCGGTGGCGTAGGCCTTTCAGTGAACGAAGATGCATTTCAGAGAAAAGTTCACACGTATGCGATAAAGGAAGAAGGCGAAGCCAGAGAACGGTATCATTTCGGCAACAGGACGATCAAAAAAGAGGAGACGAAGGAAGAAGAGGAGGAGGAGACACTTGTGTCTTTTGCAATGGGATACGGTCACTTTCTTATCACAACGACGCGTGCGGTTTATGCCTTCTGCCACTTTGCTGCCCTCCCGTTTCCTCAGCGGGCCGCACAGTGGAAGCAGAGCCTTGTGTTTGCACAGCGCCTTCCTGCAGTACGCAAAGACAACAGGAATAACACGATGCACAATAACACCACCAGCAGCAGAGGCGACAAGGATGATTTAAAAAATATGATCCATCTTGAACATGAAACTCTGACAAGAGACGGATGGGTTGTGGGAATGCACAACGCTGGCTCTGCGCAGCGGTTTCACATATTTTCCAAATCTTTTCTCTATGATTTATACCTTGGCTCGCGGCGGAGTGAGCAATACATTACTCAACTGCTCGATGCGCTCTCACCTGTCCAAAGTATTGCAGTTGTTGGGCACAGCGACGATGCCTTTCTTTCTCCCTCGCGCCACACCACACCTTGCGCAAGAAGGAAAGCAACAGATGCTCATCACTCTGAATACGGACAAGAAGGAAAGAGCAGACGAAAAAAACAATTAGGCGGAAGAGAGGCGGTGGACTGTGGGATAAGCTGCATGCCCTCTGACTTTCCCGTGACGTCTTCGCCGACACGTGCGACTGCTTCTTCCCACTGCGCTGCAGCGAATGCTATTCGTCTCGAGCGCTTCATCGCTTCGCACGGCACACACATTGTGCCGCTGCCGGGCATTGGACTTCTCGGCGGCTTCGCTGAACCAGGGACATGCGACACACACCTCTCCACAGCAGACGCGCTTTGCGAAATGGCACTGCACGTGGCTGCGGCGACACGGCAGAAACGGAAACGTAATGAGCGACTTGCTGCTGTGCGGCGGATATATGCCGCGAGACTTTTTTCTGCGGAGCGCTATTTGGAATCTGCCGCGCAGTACGGAATGATTTCCCCGGACGCTTCAGGTCCGCCTTTTCTGAACGCACTCATTGTGGCTTTTGCCGGTGTCGCGTTGGATGATGTGGAGCCCTTGTTGCTGTTGCTACTGCTGCGGCTGCGCGGGTACGAACAACACGCGCGTGGGTTTGGTGGGAACAGTGTGGAAGTCAGTTGCCTCGTCACGGCTCTCGTCTCAGTGCTTCTTAAACAGTGCAGTGAACTCAACAAGGGACACCGCGTGGACTGCGAGCGTGCGGGACACAAATGTGAACATGGACGCGACGCCGATGAGCGTGTGGACCCGTACGTGGACATGCGGGCATTCTTGCGGCAAAAGTATGAGCTGCGAAGTCCGCGGCGATTGCTGGACAGTGTACTCGCGCGTTGTCAGTCTTTTGTCGAGTGGACAGCAATTCGCAGAGCTGTATTTGGCATTGCAGAGGCCAAAGAGACTGTTGCACTATGTACTGCACAGGGCCGCCATGGCGAAGTCCTCTCTTATCTTTTCCGCGAGCGCGATCGCCCCCTCGAGGCGTTGGTTTACATGGAACAGTTGATAAACCAGCGAAGCCAATCACGTGTCCATGCGGGCAAACGTTATGCTTCCCACCGAGTTCATGACAGTGAGATGCGGTCGTATATGTTACTTTATGCATCACTGCTCATGCGGCGCTTTCCATGCCGATTTGTCCGCCGCGGTCTTATTGCGTTAGACGACAAGAGCAATGACGGTGGTGTCGTTCGTGTTATGGACTTTGTGGACTTTATTCCTGCCTTACTGCTTTACGATCCGCGGCACAATGAGACGGCCATGGAAGCCGACGGAGATGCGGGACTCGTACTGCAGCGTGAGACCGTTGAGGAGTCACTACTTGACGCGGAGCGCGCACGTGCGCCGTATCACGCGGCGCAGCTGTACCTTGACCACGCGCTTGAAATGGAAGGGTATGCGGAGGACGCTCTTGCGAGTCTGTTGCTCTTTTTCATTGCGCGCGACAGCGACGATGCAACGCTCTCGCGTTTCTTCCGGAAACACTGTACCAGTGGTGATCCGTCTTGGTGTCGTGGCATTCACAATGTAGTGGAGATGACGTACGCGTATCGATTGTGTTGGCGCTTTCAGCGGCCCACTGGCTGTGCGTGGGTTTACTTTGCAGTGGGCCGATATACCGAAGCCGTGCGCCTTGCCATGTCTCTTGGCGATGAGGCACTTGCCATGGAGTTCATTCGCCGGATTCGTGTTACTCCGACCGCGGAGGTGGACACGGGTACGATTCGACGTGCACTGTGGAAGGAACTTGCGGCGACAACGGCAGTCAATCGGGGAGGCGGGTCACGGCGTGCTCTGCAGCTCATTGCAGAGAGCGAAGGGGAGCTGAACGTGAGCGATGTCCTCCCGCATCTCTGTACGGACGTGATGATGATGGAGTTCCGCGAAGAGCTCCTCGCGAGTGTGGCGAGTTTTGGCCACACATTGGCGGAGCTGCGGCAGGCCATCGACGCCTCCGCGCAAGACGCGGAAGTCCTTCGACACGACGCGACAGCTGTGCGGCAGCGGCCTTTGTGGCTTCACAAGTCGCAGCGCTGTGCTGCATGCGGGCACCCCGCCCTCACTCGTCCTTTTGTGGCGTTCAGAGGGTGTCGGCATGTGCTGCACAAGACTTGCTTTGACACGCGACGTGCCGCGGTGGAGGCGGAGCGGCTGAAGGGAAAAGAGACGGCGGTGGGAGAGAGCGGGGACGAAGTGAAGTGTGTTGTCTGCAGCACAAGGTATCTGCGAGTGATGCTTGAGGCACCACTCGCGAGAGGCATTCAGGGAGATATCCCTCGGCTTCCTTAGGGAATACTGTTGTGCACATACGGAACACATTTTACTTTCCCCCCTGGCCCCACCCCCCCCCCCCCCCCAAAAAAAAAAAAAAAAAAAAAGAAAAAAAAGAAAAAAAGAAAAAGAAAGATTGTTTTTGTGTATGAGCCCCTTTTTTTTTTTTATTGTTTGAGAAAGGGAGGGAAGTATGCTTTTTTTCCTTTTCTTGCATCTTCTTGCTCATTTTCCTCCCTTGCTCAATACCCCTTCGTGTTTCTATGGTCGTCTTTACGTTGGGGGGGGGGAGAGAGAAAAGGTTTTACTTATCATGTTGCCCATATCCATTCGTTACGTTGGCGCAAATGCACAACGACGAGGCGCCGCATGCCTTGCTGTTATCGTACAATCACGACGTTCGAATAGAACAGATGGATCACAGTACTCCGAAGACCGTGTGGCGAATTGGTGCCGCCGGCTGTGGGGACTGCGACAAAGTGGTGGCGTCAATGCCTCGACCCATCGACTCGCGGCGACGGCGGATGTCGAATGCGGCAGAGGACGGGTTGGTGTGCTGCTGAGCGAAGTGCAAAGCCAAGCTAAACTTGTTGAGGAGGTCAAGTCGGTGATGGTTGGAGAAAAAGGACACCTTCCGGATTCCGTAGTGGAATCTGTGTGGAATGTATACGATTCGATTATTCCACCAGGCGTGCCACAAGACGTGGATGGATTTCTTACGCCTGAGCAGGAAGACAGGTTCTACGAGTTTATTGGACTTCTCACAGAACTTGATGTAAACCTTGAGGAAGTCAAGGCTGCCGCCACAAAGCTCAATCGTGTTATTGCTGTTCTGGAGGGCTTGCTGACGGAAGCCAAAGCGTCCCTTGAGCAAAGAATGGGGATGGAAGAGGACCACAAAAAGGGAAGGAAGGATGCGGCGGTGATTTCGACAGAGCTGGTCGCTGCGAAGAGTGCGCTGCTGCGCCAGTGCTTCGCGGTGCGACAGGCGGGATCTCCAGTGTACTATCTTTGGCTTCGACAAACGGCGCCGCTTGAGCGCGGTATGCTTCGGTTGATGGAGCTTCGTCGATGTCTCGCGTATTTTGCTTCTCAATGTCGCCGCCGTATTGGTGAGCTGCAAGCGGATCCTTCTTCACGGGGTTTGTGTGCAATGTCGTCATCCTCAGCATCTTCATCAGGTGATGCGTATGACGTTTGGGTAACGCGACAGCGACACGTGTCATCTATGGATAGTACTCTGCAACTTCTCTTTTATGAGTTTTTTGCGAAGGAGTGGTTGGTAATGGAAGAACTTTCCTGGCATTCCACCCCACCAGCTTTACTTGAGCGAGTGATAATAGGTGAGCAGGTTCATCCTTTTTTAAGGGGCCTTGCAGACATGAAGCGTCGGCTGCAGCCCGCACGCCACCGACACCTCTTTGCTTTTTTTCATCCCGCTATTGTAGAAGAGCCTTTAATTGCTGTGCAAGTGGCTCTCACAAAAGGCATTTCCAGCTCTGTGGATCGTATACTTGGCCGTTCATCACCGCTTAATCCATCGGCAAACGGTACGGATACGGGTACGGAGGAAGGGGTGGACACAGCTATGTTTTACAGTATTAACTCAACGCAGTCGGCGTTGCGCGGGGTGAATCTGGGTAATCTCCTCATTAAGCGTGTCGTGCAGGAAATTGAGGCAAATCTCAACAGCGCTCGACGGGCGGCAGGTCGCACGCCCATCACAACCTTTGCAACACTTTCCCCCATTCCCGGTTACGTTTCGTGGCTTGCAAATGAGACTGCGAAACTGCAGCGCGGAAACGTCACACTTGGGGACTTTGCTTTACCGTGCATTTTTGGCGGGTATCGCGCGGAAGCGGAGCAGTGGGGCTTTGCGCCAGTTCGTGAGGCAATACGAGGCTTTGCTGCGCGGCACAATCAGGCACATGCCGAACTGAAGACATTAACGAATACTCCTGAGGGGAACACGGCCGCTATGGCGTTTCTTCTGCGAATTCTCCAGTCACCAGATGCGTACAGTGGTGGAATGTGGTGGGAGGACGAAGAATTCAGAAAAGCTTTGGAAGGGCCGTTGATGCGGTCTGTTGCACACTACTTGTATAGGGTCAAGCGACGCTCACGTATTATGGATTCAGTGGGGAACTTCCACATTTCAAACGGAGCAACAATATTGCGACTAAATTATTTGGCGAACTGCACTCCCGCAGGCAGTCGTGAGAGTGCTACAGTGATGGTGAACTATTTATACGACCCAGAGCGAGTCGGTGATCAGGTGACTGCGTACGAAGTAGACCGCACAGTGACAGCGGGAGCCGATTTTCTGCAGCTTCTTGGAAAAGATACTATATCGTCAAATACTATCTAGGGAACATGATTTCCTTTTTTTATATATTTGAAACAAGCGTATATATATATATATATATATATATATATATAGATATAACACCTGTATTTGTTTTTTAATCCTGTTTCCTCCTGAGCACTGCAAAGTTGGGTACCGAATTCTTTTTTTTCTTTTTTTATCCTTTTCATAATCACTCTTTTTGTTTTTACAGGTCAAAGTATTGGACTGATTTATCTCGGTAAGATAAAAAAGGACAAAAAAGGCCCTATTTTTGACGACAAGACACACAAGTTAAAACTGAAAGAGCAAATAGGAAGAGGTCAATACCTCTATAACTGCTTAGGATTTTATATTTTCTTTTTCTTCTATTACTATTATTTTTTTTTGAGACAAATGTCTGATGTGAATCTCTTCCGAGAAGGGTCCATCGCTGACTCCAACCTTTTAAAGGAGAGCCGTTCGGAGCGCACGTCATCTGTTCGCGAATTTGGTCGTCGACGCTCCTTCGTTTCTATAGCAGAGAGTGCGAAGGAAGATATACCCGACATTTCGCAATTGCAAAGCGGTGCGCTCTCCCCAACAGGGTTACAAAGACCACAGCCTAGATTGTCAGTGGAAGACCTTTTAGTTGGCAACAGAGGTCGATCGATACGAGGTCGAAACTTTGCTTCTGCGCGTTCGTCGTCGCAGCGACCCACGGAGCGCTCTGCAAATCCTATTTCTGTTCTGGACCTCGCTAACACGGACCTTCATGTGCTAAAAAAGTCTTTTCTAGCCCACGCCAAGGCCATTAGTACTGCGGAGCTGAAGGATATAAACCAAATGTCTATCAACGTGTTGCGAGAGATGCGTTTGGCGGACAGGGCTCAGCTGAGGCGGCAACAATTGTTGGGCCACGGCGTCTCCCCCAGTCGTGGTAGAGTGTCTGAGGTTTTTGATGGCGACTTATTTAGTGACACAACTGTGAGTACAAACTCTACCATGGAAGGCTCTACTTCAGGAATAGATACGGGGAATCTTATGGAATCCGGCTCCCAAAGACCTCGTATTATGTCTGTGTGGATCTATGAACTACTCGTGCGGTCGCGACTTGATGAATTGGGCAAAAGAAAAGGGGGAACGGCTCCTAATTTACCTCCAACATCCGGCATACTTGGAATATTTCCCGGCGGGATTAAAGGTGCCGTCGATATGCTCAGGAGTTCTCCTGTCCCCACACAAGTGAGCGGTTTTGATGTATGTGACGAGATGTACGACCGGATGCGTGCGACAGACACCAACACACTACACAAGCAGGAAGATGTAGGATTTGAGAACATTGAACTCCCACTACCTGTATTTGTGTATGTATTTAGTCGTGCACTTTTTCGCCGTTTTTACATGAATCGTTTTCCTTTGGAGGTTTTCACGGATTCTGATGAATCTTGGATGACTTCGGAGCTCACGAAGCAACGAGCCAAGAGCCCGGAAGGCCCTACACCCCTGGGGAACTCTCCAACTCGGCGTCGTAAGCGAAACAAATTCAATTATATTTCTGGGAACTCGAGCTTTATGGATGATTGCTTTGCGACTGGTGATGGAATCCTGCAAGAGGTGACTTCTCTGATGGACTCTTGCCGACTTTCCGTTTTAAACTTTTTTGAGCTCCTTGACACGGAGCAGGCCGGGATGATGAGTTGGTCTACCTTCACCGACGCACTTACGGAGCAAGTTGAGGTCCAGCACCGTGTGATGACGGACAAGGAGAACTATGAGGAGTTCGCGCACACTGACGCGCGGGTATTTGACAAGTACGTTGTTCATCCTTTTCCCGCAGTTCTCCAGCGCCTTGGTTACGTTGGCGTAGTCACGGAGCTTAGGCGCAGTGGCTCTGCCGTTATCATTGAAGGTCGCCAGGACTTTGCTGTATGCGACAGCATGTACTCTGGGTTCATTAAGCAAAAACTTCTTGTTCGCACGGATGATGCGCTCTTTTCACACCTGAAGGGTTCGACGGATCCGTGGGACGCGGAGCGTTGGGATGCCATGGCCGAGGGATTCTCCACAAAGCCATACGAGAAGTTGGTTTCGACAAAGTTCCAGCGATTTGAGGACGGTCGTCGCCGCGACGAGCGCGCGGCAGCCACTGGGAGGTGTGACTCCGACAGCGAAATGAATGGCAGTGGTGGAGTTGAGGCCAGCAGTCGCGTCGACAGTCAACGCAAGAAGCCGTCGATCGTGAGCGCACTGCAAATTCGAGACGTGGAACCGGACTTACCGCCAGTGGTGGTGACGCTACACAATGATCTACTGCTGCGTTTTTTTCGCATGGATGTACATCTCTGGGTGTTGCCTGAAACAGCGGCACTGGGCTCTAGTGAAACTTTAACTGCGATGGATTGGTGCGGCACAGTCGGCGAAGGGGATGCTGCGCTGCGTGGTATGCTCTTTCTTAGCTTACGCGGTGGATTTATCTGTCGTGTGGATCTCGTCGCCATTCTTCGCCGTATTGTGGGAGCGAGTTATGGGGCCAGCGACTTTCTTTCAACGGGTGCTGCTGCAGCGGCCACGCTGAACGAGCGTATTGACGCATTTGTACTGCAGAAGATCGCGGTACATAAGGATGTGATTACGGCGCTGTCGCTCAATTCACATGGAATTTTACTTTCCGCAGGCCTTGACGGAAAAGTTGTGCTTAGTCGCGCAGTAACACTCACACCAGTGCGTACCTTTCGCGCAGACCCCACTGCCGGCATCCGCTTTGCCTGTCTAACTCCACTGCGTAATACAATTGTCACTCTCACAACAGCTAACCGTTTGTCTCTTTGGGGTAATACAGCTCAGAGCACACCCATTGATTTGTACGATCCATTTGGACCTCATTACTTTCCCATTACTGGGGTGCGTGTGGACGAGGACATGGATCAAGTAATTTCCTTGGACTCCAGTGGCTTTGTGAAGATTTGGAGCCTTCGCCAATCTCTCCCGAGTACGTCCTTTTACGCTGTCGCGGCGCAGTGTTTCTGCGCCTTTCGTCAGATGTACTCGACTAAAAAAAGTGAAGTGGTGCAACAACAAAACGGTTACCGTTTATTTGACGAGGATGAAAAGGAAGGGCGGCGTCCGCGAGTTTCAGCAGCCGTTGGCCTGGCTGCGGATACTTCTAGCGGCAGCACTGCCGGACGTTGTGCAGCGCTCAAGCATGCCACATTTGCCAGCATTGAAATGGCAAGCAAAGCCGTGCAGCTTCACCCGGCAAAGTACATGGCATATGACTGGGCAGCAAAACGCTTTTTTGTGTCTGGGGTACGTAACAATGTTCTTTGCGTTTTTACTGGCGGGTCAACGGCGCTAACGGCACATGACGAACCCCTTTGTCACATGGCCGTGTGCGAACGCAATCGATGGCTTATCAGTATGAGCGAGGCGGACTGCCGCGTGTGGCGATTTCGCACAGGGGTAATGACACTTGGGATTAAAGTGGGTAGCGCAGAGTTCATTACGGCACATGTCTCGCCGTCCTTTCCACCACCAAGTGCTAGTGGTCGGGTGGAGGAAAGTGTCAATAAAATGAATCGCGGTTTCGGTCGTTTAGCTCTTGACGCATGCAAAAAACCAAAGTGTACACTGCGTGAGGTGATGCGCTCTGTCAATATGGCCACGCACCGCCGACGAATACAGGAGCGCGAGTCCTTTACAGGACTTCTAATGAAGAGCAATGCCAGTAATGGCAATAAGAGTGTTAATAAAGGTGAAGGAGAAGTATTGAAAGAGAGTTATGCCTCAGGATCACCAGCCACGGATAGACACGGTACCAATGAAAGTGTGAATTCGGAGAATGCACACTTAAAGGAGGCGGCCGAGAAAGATTCTGTTGTGGAGGACGCGGCGGACGCGCAGGGGGTGGAGTTCAAGATTCTTTGCTCACACGTGGACCTTAACGAGCGGTTTATCTTTTATGCGCTTCGTGGCGGTGATATACGCATGCATCGCACGGATTCGGGCCGGTTGGTGAAAACCTTTATGACGGTACAGCCGTCACGAGATATCATCTTAGCCGCTGTCTATGAGAGCCGTCACCTCCTACAGTCCAAGCAGCTTACCGGGGAGCGGAGCGGCAGTGTGGTAAGTGAAGAGGGCTGCGGCAATCCCCTTTCGCGACGAGGGAGCTTTACCAAGACTGTCTTGGGCGGTGTGGAGATTCTGCATGATGTGGCGACTGTGCTGCAGCGATTGCTGCGCAGTGACGATAGGACGGCGCTCTGCACTGGGGCGGATCGGGTATCCATTCATCGTGAGGCAGTTGGCTTAATGACTCCGCACTATGCACAGGAACTTGGTGTTGCGTATGCGGACGGTATTATTCGGTTCTACTCACTTATTGGCAATGCCGTACATGCTCAGCGGATTGTCATTCCCGAGTTTCTAGTAGCACGCGCCGTTACGTGTCTATTCCTTGCCAGGCAGGCCACACCGGGTCGCCCTCTATCGACTCCGTTCCAGATAGAACATCAAGCGCAACGACAACAAGAATCACACAATGCAGGAAAGCATCAACATGGACAAAATACAGCTGCGACGGTTCGTACGCCATCCTTGGAAGCAGATGCGGTAAGCTTGGTCACTGTGAGCTATTTGCTCAACTTGCTCTGTCTGGTGCAGGTGAACGGCCGCATTTCGCTCTTAGACATGTCGAATCAGACAGGTGCCGTCACACAGGAGTTTTTCATTTCCGGTGAGCTGACTTCTGTAACATTTCTCGGCGCATACCCGTGCCTAGTCGTCGCGGATGCACAAGGTCGCGTGTCATTCTTCCTCGTCAAGGGCTCTTCACTTCTCAGTTTCATGGAGGACTTTTACAAGTCCGTTTTGGTACACCATCGAAATATGCGCGAGCAACCATCCTATGCTGCGCACTACGAACAGTTGTTGGATACTCTCGTTACGGATAGTGTGAGGAAAGGTTCCCGGTCTACAGGAAGAGGGTTGAGTGCAATGCACGGGAGCAAGGCGGGTCGTGCAGATGTCAACTCAACCCAAACATGTTTTCGTATGTGGTTCTTTCGCACCGCTGGTGTGCCCGACACGATGCATTTTGATCCTGTACACTGCGCACTGTACATTGGGACGCGACAAGGGTTTGTTTCTTCCTACCTTGTGCGTAATTTGGTCATTGCGTTTGATCTCAATCCGTCAGTGGGCATTAAAACAAGGACGAGTGCTTTGAGTAAGACTTCGGCCAACATTGGAGCCCTCTGGCAGCAGCAGCAGAAGGAGGCGAACGAACGTCGAGTTTCCAATATTCTTCTTACCTTTTTTGATATCACGCAGGAGCGTATGATGCACTACATGAGAAAGGTGCATATTTCGAATTTGCGCCTAAGTGAAAGACATCGAATGACTCCGGATAGTCGCCCGACGTCATCTAGATTTGGGGTTGTTTCGTGGTATCGCGAAATGCCTAATGAACAATGTCCACATCAGCATCGCAGTGCCCGCCTAAATGCATCTTTGGGCTCTTCTCCGACACGCGTGTCGAAGGGATCACTGGTATATGTATTTGAGAATTTCCGTCCATTATTTTACCCAACTCAGTCGCGCAGTAATCGCGCGGCTGCTCCGCATTTGATTGACTTGCATACCGCAACGCTTACTGATCTCCTTGTCGCCACTGCCGTTCTTCATCACGCGTTGTTGCTTATGGCCAGACGGCGCACGGGAATTCTACCGGCAAATATGGAGGGGGGCTTTTCAACCGCTACACTGAATGCGGATGAGCTTTCTCACCTGCGTCAGTGTATCGTCGAGGAGGTACGCTACCGCAACGAGCAGCGCAGGGAGGATTACATCTCACACGCCAACGTAAATACAGCCGCGAGAATGTTTTCTGAGAATTCCACACCTAGTGATAATCGAAGGGAATCGAATGGTAGCAAATCCGATACGCTGCCATCCGAGGGACCTTGTTTCCAACATATTCCAGAAGTCGAGTGTGAAATTAGTGAAATTGGCGTTAACCTAAACGAGTATCCCTCAAGTATCACAGATGATTGGGTCGAGTTACTATTCCGCCGACACGTATTGCAGGCGGCAAGCAACTCACCGCTTGCGTTGCTTACGCCAAATGGGGCGATTGAGCGGGCGAGACGGGAGCGCTATGAGCGTGCGAAGCTATTACTAATACAGGCGAATCTTGACCGCAGCGAAAAGTCCATTCCTGCCTCTTTTCGCTCACTCAGCTTTGGCGCCGGTGCCTCTCCTGTGACCACTGTCTCCGTTGACTGGGATGCCTTTCTTGAAGGGGGGTCACCGGATGTGGTGAGTGATGTTCTGAAAAACCGTTTGTCGAAGGCTCAGCAGGATGAGGAAGCGATGAATGAGATCATTGAGGGTGATGCAGTTCGGTCCATCGTCACACGGCGCAACGGGTTTGTCTTTATTGGATGCGCTAATGGATCTATCTCCATGTGGTCTCCATTTGTCGGTGCACGGCTTGAGCATATGTCCCCACGTGCTCCTCTGGAGGAGAGTATTTACCGCGTTGGTGAGTCGATAAAGTTGCAGTTTGTCAAGAAGGTCGAACGCTTTGCACATGAAAAACAGCGACAGGCCTTCACCTCGCGGGGGTACAGCAAAGAGCACCATGCAAATCTCATGCGTAATCTCTACGTGGGCTACAAGGTTGCCACGATGAAGAACGAGGCGACACGCGTACAGGAACAGGAGCGAAGGAATACAATTGAGCCCTCGACTATTCTACGGGGTCCTCCAAGCCAGCAGCATAGCGAAAGCTGCGGGAACAACTTGCAGGATGGGCGATTATCTTTTAAGTTATCCACTACGGGGCCGTTCGGCCCCCCCGCGCAACGCGGTCGCAGAGGTACGCCTCGGGATAGCAGGAGTCTAGTTGATGGGACAGGTTTAGAGTATTTTAATCGCAGTTTAAGTTTACAGGAGCCATTGGCGGATCGCACGGTTCGGCGGCGCCTTGTTGATGGCGAGCGTGACTTGCTAATCGCAGTTCTCGGTTTGGAGCCAGGGAGTCTTTCCCAAAAAGGTATTTCTGTCGAAGATATGTACTTTCTTCCCTTGCAGATGTCTGTACTCGCCGAGCTTGAGAAGTTCAAGGTGCCTGCCTACGAAGCTGCGGTGGACCTTGCCACTAACCGCCTCATACGAGAGCTTCGTAGTATTGGTTATGGTGACGGGGATCCCGGCGCTGTGGCGGATGCCCCTTTGTCGAATGCCGATCGCCTTATTTCGGACGATGACAGAGTCGATGACGAAGCGCGGAGTACTCTGGCTGCGGATGCCTTGTGGAACTCCAATCCCGGTGCCAGCATTTCAGCCTATGGTAAGACACACGCTGACAACGATGGGGATGATGCCATAGATGATGCTGTGCGGTTTTACCTTCACACACACGTCCGCCATATTGCGTCCTTCTTCGTTGATCAGCACTATCGTCGTTTTGCGCACGAGTGTTATGTCGCTTCGGCAGTGAGCGCACGGAGCAGTGAGGCCAGTCCCAATGTTTGCCGCTCACACACTGGGGCGTCTTCCGCTAGCTCACCCTCTACTGTCGCCCCGGATGCCTCACCGCCCGCCGTGCTTTCGCCGAACTTTGCGACATGGATGCCGCCCGAGAGCACCGCCTTGCCGTCGCACGCGCGTGCGGGTACCGAGCCCGGGAGTGGCTTTTTTACTCTTTCGACAACGCCTCGCCGCGACCGGCAACTGCTCGGCTGCCACGCATTGGACCTCGTGCGGCTCGCTGGTGCCGCGAGGTGGTCGAGCCCCGTGGAGCCCCTGCGAGCGCCCGGCGCCGGCGTGGAGCCCGGCCTCGCCGCGCAGACCGCGTGGCTGCATGAGCCGGTCCTTCTCGCCCCTCCCGCCGCGGCGGAGGAGGAAAGGGTCGACGAGGAGGAACTCGGTCAACTCCACAGGGATGACAGCAACTGCAACGTCAGCAACAACAGCATGAGCACCAATACAGCGTCCACGGCGACGGCGACGGGGACAGACCACGGGAAGAAACGCTTTGCGTTCTTTGTGACACAGCCGATTATTCAGATGCGGCGGCCCACCGCTGCTGGTTTGGCCGCGGCGCTGATGGTCAACGAGACGAGCGACGTGTCACTCAGCGAGTCTGCCATGGCAGACCCTCCTATGGAGTGGTCGCTAGAGAGCAAGAAGCACACGCACCGCGCACGCCTCGCTGTCACTGGCTCCGCCGATCCTGCTGCAAAATGGCTGCCGGGGATCTACAGCAGCCGCACCACGCCGCAAGGCTACAGTCGCACGCAGCGACCAGTGTCGCAGAAAGAGCCGGTGAAGAGGGATGAACTGCGGTGTGCAGAGTCGCTCCGCATGCAAGGGGGTGGTCAGCGAGAGTAGGGGATGTTGTGAAATGTAAAATCGAAAATGTCAAAGGGAATGAAAGGAGATACAAAAAATAAAAAAATGTTTCTATTTTTCTCTTTTCAGTTTCCTCTGTGTGACAGGATATAAAATAAGTATCAGATGAGGAAAAATGAAAACTAGATTATGTAAAAAAAAATACACACCATGTCTTTTAAAGAACCATAATGAGTCTTTAAAAAGTACTGTTATGGGTGTTGCTCATGCTTTCTTTGACTGTTTTTTTTTTTTTTACTCCTCGTTTTTTAGTGAAGTTTTATGTGTCTAACTCATGTTTAAATATGCACCTTGTTTATGCTTTTTTTTTTTTGTATATAAATCCGTGTTTAAGTTTTGACGAAATAAACAGGGAAAAGAGAAAAAAAAAAAACTGTTTTTATTCCATAAGTGTGTGCTTACAGGGCAGTACGATGTTTTTGCTTTTATAATGAAAGGAGGAGATATGAAAACTAGAAGATAAAGTAATAAGGAGAAAAAGAATAAAATTGCACTTATTAGTGAATGCTATGATGAATAGCATGAATACCATTTATTTTTTTTCTTTTTTTTCTTTTTTTTCTTTTTTTTTCTTCTCCATGAAGCAAAGTAAAAGAAGTTCATTGCTTTTTTTTTTAAGGGGTAAAAGTTTCTCTTCTTTCGAGTTGCTTCTAGAAGAGGTACTACTTTTTAATATCCACACAGGACTGTGAAAGCGTGAAAGAGTTCCGGTATTATATCTGCATCTAGTACTTTCTTCATCCAAGCATAGTGCTTAAAAGAGGCACTTTGTAATTGTTCTTAAGAAGAACCAAAAAAAAGAAATAAGGGCTTATATCTATATCTATATATATATATATATATATATACACACAATAAATACCGTTGCGTAGCCCACAGAAGATTACAAGATGCTTATTCCCCAAGCGCGTTTAGGCGAGGAGGCCACTGCCCTATGCTGTCAACCTTTAAAACACACTCACTCTGGCATCGTCGCCACTCTTCCTGCTTTTGCCTGCAAGCGTCAGCAGAACGAAGTGGCCGGCAGTTCGGCAAAGCCCGCCGCGGGGCTGGGCCCTCCCAGTGACCCTCAAAACCCCGCAACCCAATGCGAGTCCTTCACTTTGACAAGTGTGTTACTTGGCGGGGGGCGCCAGGGCAATGTCTGGCTTGCCAAGGACGCCTCCGGCCACACCTGTGCAGTGAAGTGCATGGAGGACCTCTCCGCCGTGCCGTACCTTGTGAAGGAACTCGTTGAGACACAGCGCCACCCCACACCGCCGCTCGAGTCGCGCAGGTCTTCGTTACAGTGTGAATCCTCCAAACAGGCAGCTGTGGAGGCGGAGGCTCAGCTTTGGAGTCGCCTGCGACACCCTGCCATTGTCCGTCTGGACGGTTTCGAATGTACGATGACAGACTACGGAATGCCAGAGTATAGGTTCTACATGGAACATATGAATGGCGGGTCACTCTGGTCCTTCGCAAAGCGCTATTATCCCGGTGGCCGTATGCCAGAAAGCCACTTGCGTTGGTTTTTGCGATCCATTCTGCAAGCGCTGCGTCATATGCACGCGGAGCACGTCGTTCATTTGGACCTTAAGGCGGAGAACGTTCTTCTGACGTGGGGTGATGAACAACTGAAAGGGGGACATGCACTACCGCTTCCGTCCGCAAAGCTATCCGATTTTGGCTGTGCACGCTCTTTGGTTCAATGCAAGAATGATGCGAACAGAGCGGAGGGTCTCAGTGCGCCCCAAAAATCCGCTGACGGTGTTGCACCGATTGGGACTCCTGGATTTATTGCACCCGAAGTGATTGCCATTAGATGCGACTCATCCGAAGCGTGTGGGACGGCGGCTGATATCTGGTCGTTTGGTTGCACTGTGCTTCAGCTCTTAAATGGCGCCCCACCAGTGACTCCTGGTGTTAATTATTTGTCATTTCTCTATGCAATAGCGACTGACCCGGAACATATGCACAAGTTCATTCCCGAAGCAAAAGAGACAGAAGAGTTTACGGACAATTGCGCCCTCATTGAACTGATAAGTGACGAGGAAGACACAGTCACCATTTCACCGGAACTGCGGGACTTACTGATGCAGTGCCTGGAGCCCAGTCCCGCGAAGCGTCCGACAGCTGCAGAGCTGCTCCAGCACCCGTTCTTCCACGAGGACACACACACAGTGGATGCCGTGGCCTGCGCAATGCTTCACGAGGCATGTGGCTTTAATAACACGATAAGCACGTGGAGTACGGCGAATGAAGGCCTTTCGGAGGTGGATGAAGACAACGAGGACGATGAGGAGGTGCATCGGTAGTAATGCAGCCGCGGGGAAAACAGAGCAAGTCTGTTTTTTTTTTTTTTTTTTTTGCGGAGTCTTTTTGTATACACACGAAGGACAGGAAAGCACTTCGAAATGAACGAAGGTATATATATATATATATGTATATATAAGGACGAAGAGGGAAGGAGAACCAAGCGCCTTTGTCTATTCGTTTCGTGCTGAAGTTGGAGTATTAAATGCGTTGTGCGTGTGACTTTTTATTCCTTACTTTGCTTCACTACATTCAATTTTTTTTTTTTTCCCTCTTACTTTTTTTTTCTTTGTTTCGGTAGTCTTCATTTTTTTTTTTTTTTTTTCTTTCAATGGTGTGTTTTTCCTCTTTTCTCCACCCCATGCCCACCCACTCGTAGAATGAACCTTTAGCTTACCATCTTTTTTTTTTTTTTTTTTTCTTGTTTGTTTGTTTGGACTCACAAATTTACACAATTACTGTTTTACTTCCTCTACAATTGCAGACAGTTAACATTAATTTGTTTTTTTTTTTTTTTTTTTTTGTTTAACAGCGCTCTATCAGAGATTCCTGTTTCCAAATAATGTGTATGATAACATTTTTTGTAAAAAAAAAAAAAATAAAAAATAAAAAATTAAAAAAAAAAAAATAGAAAGCAGCACGTATTGCAGCATCAAAGAATTATGAGGTTCCTTATGTGAAGAGTGGTGAAGCAATTGAGGTTTTTTTTTAAAAAAAAAAGAAAAAAGAAAAGAACGGAAGAAGATGAAAAAAAAAAAAAAATAATAAACGTTTTCTTTTCAAAGTAAAAGTTTCTCTTCTATCTACACAGAGAGAGAGAGAGAGAAGACTAAATTGCATTGAAGAATGTGCCAAATAGTGAAGAAGAAAGTAAAGTGGAGAAAAAAAAATTTTTTTTTATTTATATACATATTTATATATATCTTTACTTCTACGAACGCTTTTTTTTTTTTTTTTTTTACTTTTTAGTTTTTACTTTTTCACTCTACCCCGCCTCAAAAAAAAAAAAAAAATTAATAAAAAAAAACAAAAAAAAAAACGCTTTTGTCATTGATGACGGGTGTTCAAATGAGTTCCCACTTCTTCATTTTTTTTTTTTTTTTTCTGTTTATCTTCCTTTCCCACAAAACCTCCTATTGTGTGATTTCTTTTTTTTTTTTTGTTTTTTTTTTTTTTCGCTATACACTCTATGATAACTCAGGAACAAAAGATTTGGCACTTCCTTTTTTTATTATATTTTTCCTTCTCTTTTTCTTTTCTTTTTATTATTATATCTTTTTTTGTCAGTTTATAATGAAAACGAAATAATCATTGTGCTTCACTGGATGAGTTATGTTTGAACTGTTGCGCATTACAAAAAAAAAAAAAAAAAAAGAAAACTAAGGAGTTCGAGAAATGAAGGAGAAACACTATACACTTTTTTTTTTGTTGTTGTTGTTGTTTTTGATTTTTCAAAGCGTTATTTTGACAGGGGAGAAATAAAATTATTATATATGTATAACTATGTGTATATATATAAATGTATACACAGTTTTTTATATATATATATATATATACAGAAAATTATATAAAATTACGGAAAGTAAAAAATTAAGAAAAAAGTGAATAATGATAGGCAATATAACAATAAAGTGAAGCGATATACATTGCAGCAATCAAATACAATGCAACATGTATACAACTGTTAAATGAGTAATGAATTTACTTTTATACCAAAAATACAACTTATACAAAAAGGTATACAGGGTTTCACTTTCACAACGTGCTTTTTATTATTATTATTTTTATTATTCATAATATATATATATATATATATATATATATATATATGTATATATATATATATATTTATTTATTTATATATATTTGTTTTAGTTGTTATGATTGATTTTTGTGGTAATATATTTAGTGGTTGACTTACTTTTTATTTTTTCTCAACTCTGTTTTTTTTATTTTATTGTTTGTTTGTTTGTTTGTTTGTATTTTCAATGTTTTAAATTCCCCCCTTTTCTTAGCTTTTCCACGTAATACAACCTGATGATTTTTTTTTTTTTTGATTGGCTTTTCAAAGAAAGAAAGCTTATGTATATTCATATATATATATATATCTTTATGTGTTAATGTGTATATGTGTGTATGTGTGTACGTATGAATGTTAAAAAAAAAAAAAAAAAAAACGATGACGAGAGAAAAAAAAAAAAAAAGTTTATTTTTAATATTTTGTATATAAGTTATATAAACTCTGCAGTGTGAGTGCAGCAGTGCCTCACTCATTGGTACGAGTGAGGCACTGCTGCGGTGCGCAAGAGAAGGATCCTGAGCGGCTAAGGAGTTCGTTACCTTTTTTTACTTTCTTTTTTTTTCTCTTTACACTATATCTGTGTGAGTTGAGTATATACTTATAAGTTTTTTGATTTTTGTATTCTATTATTATGAGAGATTTTATTCTTTTTTTTTTTTTTTTGTTTTCTTTTCTTTTCTTGTGCTGTTCTTACTTTAGTTATCGGGGATGGCACAAGAAAAGAAAACAAAACAAAAAAAAAAAAGAAAAGAAAAGACGAAAAACGAGCGCCAATTTTTATTTATTTATATATATATATATATAAAACGGATTACACTGTACTGATTGGTGATACACCAGGAAACGACAAACAAAGTTTTTTATTTATTTTTTTGGAGTTTCTTCGAATGGTGTTGCTATGTCTGTACTCTTTTCGCACCTCAATGAATCGTTGTAATGTGTTCTTGCAACTAAGTAGAAGAATTATTATTGCTATTATTATTATGTTTTGTTTTTTTCTTGTGTGTGTATGTTTAACTAGGAGGAGGAGAAATAAAATTCATTTTTTTTTTTTTTTTTGTAATGTGAGCATCTAGAATGATAGGATGATCGAGGAATGAAGCTTTACTTGCTGAGGGTTAGTAATAGTAGAGGATAAAGCAGAAAAACAAAACAAAGCACACACACACACACAAAATAAAATGAAATATATATATATATACAAGGGATGAGCAATGACCCTGTGGTGGTGATTTCATATGATTCATTGTGAACTGATTATGCTTGAGGATCAAAAAAGATGGTCTGTGCATTTGAAACAAAGGCAGACTCTTACTTTGCTTATTTATTTCTCTCCTTGTTTTGTCTATTTTGTCTATTTTTTCCTTTTTTTTTTTTTTGGTTTTTCTTTGTGATCACGCGGATTTCTAGAGCTTTCTTATTCTTTGGAAAACAAAGCTGAAAGCAATAGTTAGGAGAGGAGGGAAGCATACACACATACCATAAAAAAAAAAAAAATATATATATATATATATATATATATAAATAAACAAATGGGAGAACGCAATGCCGAGCGGGTGCCGGACGCGGTGCGCGCCACACAAGAAGATGTATTGCCGCGGCGTGTGGTGACGCTTCACCTGCAGCAGCCGGAGGCGCAACAGACCGAAACCCGCCACGTGTCGTGGGACAGTGCGGTGCAGGAGAACACAAACCAGCAGGTGAGTAAGAGCTGCTGCGTGTTCCACAGGAAGAAACTCTTCGGGGAGAGCAGTAGTGACGAGAGCGACAGTGCGAGCGATAGTGCGGGGGACGGGGAGTTCGGTTTAGGCAATGGTGCGGATGGCTCGTGTGGAGACTGCAAGGGTCGTGGACACGCACGAAAAAAGCGTCCGCCGTGTACAAAGGAACACTGTTATTGCGGGACACGTTTCCATTAAAGACAAAATATATTCAAAATGTGTGTGCGGTGAGAGTTATGTGTTATACTCTGTAGAGACTTTTTTTTTTGTTGTTTGATGCAGTTGAGACTGAATGACTTATTCATTGTGCCTGGAGTAGAGCAACGGATCGGTTCATTATTATTATTATGTTCTCATCTTACTCAATTTCTCTTTTCTTGTCTTGTCTTTTTTTTTTTTTTTGTTTGTTTCTCAACATATTTATCTATTTAAATATGGATAACATTTCTGTATGAGATAATGATATGGTGTGCTTCTAATATTGTCTTTTTGTACATACTTTTGTACTTTCTGTTTTTTTTTTTTTTTTGGTATTTTGTGCTCGCAATACCGCTTATCTCTTTTTTTTTTTTTTCTATTTCTTTTTTTTACCTTTACTTTTCCGTGTATATTTCACAGTTCTCTTGAACGGATTTCATTTCTAGTTATAATAGAGTGACCGAATGCAAAACGTAAACATGGAGAGTGATGTATCGCCTCTTCTAAAGTTATCAACGCAACCTCTTCGTGTTTCGCGCTCGCCCTTCGCAATGCAACTGGACGCGGACGAATCCCCTTCACTGTTTGTATCCGACGACGCACCATTCACGAAACCCGCACCGGAAACCATTTCCGTGACTGGCGATGCCATTAGGCGAAACCCTGCGGCCCCCGCACTGCCGCGTCCACAGGCGGACGCCTTTGAAGCGGACCTCCGGCGTCTCGTGCTGAACCCAACGCCCCGCGGGGCGGAGCCTGTGGCGCGGGCGGCGGAGTCGGATCTGCTGCGGGACCTGAGTCAGCTCCGCGAGCTCGTCGTCGCGACGGAGGCGGAGGTGCGGGCACTGCACGAAGACGTGGCGCGGCTTGAGGCGACGGAGCGGGCGGAGCGACAGGCGCGCCTGGAGCGGCTTCACAGTGAATTGCCTGCGGATTGCGGTATCGTTGCTCCACAGGCTTCTTGTAGTGATGCGGAGCTTGAGAAATACCGTGCAGCTGTCATGGAGGCGATGCTGTCTGAGGTGAAGGCGCTGGAGGAAAGTACAGCTGCAGAGAAGCTCGAAAACAATGCGATGGAGGAATCGCTTCATGTGTTATACGGTGGAATTGTTGCGGAGGAGAGGTATCAAAAAGAAGTGGATAAGGCGCGCCATGCTAAAGATGCATTCTGCGATACACTTCGGATAAAATTACAAGAGGCTCATCGTCGGTTGAGCGATCATCGCCAACGTGCGGACTTTCTCTCTGTGGCGGAGAGAAAGTATTTGGAACAAATGGAAACGATACGAAAACTTCGTGATGAGCTGCAGGTCTGTGGCTTGCAGCTTCCTATTCTAGACCACTCTCGTCCCGCTACGATAACAGATACGAATACTATTCCTACAAATGCTATTACTGCTACACAGGGCAGAACCAACATCGGCGACATACGTAGTGACGAGAGGGATGTTTGTATTTCTACCATTAATAGATATTATTGGGAACAGCGTTGCGCTCGTCGTGTGCGGAGGACCAAACCGCACATGTCTCCAGACATTGCCAAACTTTCCGATCCCATTGTTGAGCAAATGGAGAGTGATGGTTATATGAATGACGCGGAGCCGACGGAAACCGTGCGTTGCATACTTTCCTTTCCTCACGGCATGCTGCTTGTGCTATACGACGCCTCCATCGGCCCTGCGCCACCGGTCACCCATTCGCAGTCTTTCGTAGAGAGATCTTCTCCCGGTTCGAGCGGTCTTCGACGCCGTGCGCAGGAGCTTGGCCTTTCTCTGCAGTATCTCCAGCACGCGGAGGCGAACCCGTTCCTCGGGCGCAACATTCCCTCCGGCAGTGGCCCGGGCGTGCGTGTGTTGGTTGAGGGCCAGCGGCGCCTCGTTGAGGCATTTCGACAGGAAATCAGTGCCGCTGCTCAAAGACTCCGCGCTGGCGGCGAAGTGCGGGCAGAGGTGACGCGCGCGCCGGAGAGTGAGAGAGTTGCTGAAGAAGAGGAAAAGGTTCTGCGGCACGTGGCGCCGTCGCGGTTCCTTCATTACGTGCGCGATGGCGAGCACAAGGAATGGGACTCTCCTGCGTATGGCTCTGTTGATGTGGAAAGGAGCAGATGTCCGGTAAGAGAAGAAGAAATGGCACACATGAAGACTCCTCGTGTGTGGAGTGAGTCGTCCTTGCGGGAAATAAGTGCACGGGTGCCACAGGACACTGATGGGGCGCCTGCGTCGCGCACGCAATGCGATGAAAATAATTTAGATTCAATACGGGCCGGTCTTCGTGCTATTATATCGCTTTAGAGGTGAGTACCAAGGTATTTGCTTTATATATATATATATATATATATATATATGTATTACTTATTTATTTATTTACGCATGCAATACTTGCTTTTTATCGAGTGCTGTTGCCCCATGTGGTTTGTTTTGCCCACAGCGTCTACCACATAACAGGAACAAAAAAATTAGTGTGTGGTTTTTCTGTGTAAATTGTATAACTTTACAGTTATGCGAGCGGATACCCAAAACATGTTAAATGAAGTCTGAGGTTATGCTCGCAGTTTATTTTTATTTTTATTTTTATGCATTGGCTGCTGTTTCTGTCTACATTTTATTTGCGATGGGTCAGTTAGCTGAATTAAATAAAAATAAATAATAATAATTAGTTTTTGTAATTTCATTTCCCTCGCTTTATTATTATTTTTATTCATTTGTGATCTCTCTATCTCTTTCTCTCTTTTTCTCTCTCTCTTTTTTTTTTTTTTTGACTGTTTTTGGTTGTTTGTTTAACAACAAATGAAGATACAGAGTATTGATCAGCACAAGGAACAGCGCGGCTATTTATGTTATCGCATTCGGTACCTTTTCTAAAACGATCTCACCGCATGCGGCGATTGCGCTCTTCTTTTTCTTTTTTCCCAACGAATCCCTCGCTGCGCTGGTCGTCCTCATCGTCCTCGTGGACCTCAGCGGAGTCCATGCGCGCGGCACTGCGTACGCTCTCCCTCCCCGATGTTGCAACGGACGCGGACATCAAAAAGCGCTTTCAGGAATTGGCGAAGCGGCACCACCCGGATGTGCGTGCGGGTGCCGGCGGGGAGGAGGACACGGAGCGCACACAGGAGTTTGTCGAGGCGTATCAACTCCTGCGGCGCCACGGCGCGGAGGAGCGGCGAACAATTCTTCGCGCGGGATCTGCGCAGGAGGAGGCGGAGGCGCGGGCGGAGCGCATGTACCGCGGGAGGCCCAAGGCCGGACCCGCGAAGCCGGGGCGAACGGCGCAATTCAATAGGGACCGCGAGCGCATGCGAGCGGAGGCCCCGCCCTGGCGCACAGACGCAAACACAAACACGAGCGCAGGCGCTACCCCGCAGCGACTGCGAAGGCGATCGCTCTTTTCGCTCTTTGCGCCGCCGAGCGGGACGGCCCAGGCGGCAATGGATCGTGTCTTCAGCGAATACCAGCGCAGCAGTGGGTTTGCCGGGATGGACGGGAGCCGCTACGATGACCCAAAGAACACGACGCGAGGCGGTTGGGCCCCGCAGCGGGAAATGGGCACTGAAGGAATCTTTGGGGCTTCGCCGGTCTTTGGCGCCAGTGGCGCGGAGGCGGAGCGGAGGAGAATGAGCGCACAACAGGATTACCTGTGGAGAAAGCAACGGGCGGAGGAGAAGGCTTTGTTGGATGCGGCAGTGGGATCGAGGCTCGTGGTGGGCATTGTTATTTTTTTGTCGCTCTGCTTTCTGGCGATAATGTTTGCGATTATGTGGAAAAGTGGCTTGGCGCGAAAGAATTACAATGCGTTGATTGACAATAGAGTAGAGGACGAGTGAGGATGGATGAATATGTGTGGATGTGGTAGAATTGTATCCAGATAGATTTTTTTTTTTTGTTGTTGTTGTTGGTGTTGTTGTTTTTGTTATTGCCCTTTTGTGTGAGTGAGAAGTTTTTTCTTTTAAGTTTTTGAACAGTTTTTTATATATATATTTTTATATATTTTTTAATGCTTTTGGTTTGCTTGCTGTTGTATACGCATATGCGATGCGCATTCTATGAGCACACTGCTGTCCTTTGTATTATTATTTTTAATTCAAACAAACACTTGGAATGTTCTTTTTTCTTTTTTATGTATCTTGTTTTTTTTCTTTCATAAATAATACATATTGTAGCCGAAAGTAGTTGAACGGTGTACATAAAAAAAAAAAAAAACAATTTCAAAAAAGAAAAGCAAAAACAAAAAAGTTTTACTTAACCACTTATACACATTTTTTTTTTTTCTACCTGAAGACTCTACTGGATAAAAGACAGCAAGTGAAAAAAATTTTTTTTTTAGTTTGATCGAAAAACAAAAAGGAAAAAAAAAAAAGGACGAAAGAGGAGCTAACAGCAAAAGGGCTGAAGTACTCAAATTTTGTGTGACATCTTTCCTGAACAAAGTTTGCTCTCGGGTCGTTAATTGTCCTTTGAGAAACACAGCAAAGTAGTTTAGGAAAAACGGTAAAAAAAAAAAAAAAAAAAGAGAGGGAGAAAGAGAGACGCGGTCAAGGGTTCATTGAGTAGAGCATCCACGTAGCGCTAGAATTCATTGGTACGTCGCTGCATTTTTGCTCGGGATTACTGTATTATTGCGAAGCCCCTCATAGCGTAGTCTTATCTATTTCTCGTATACGACGCGTAACAAAAGAAAAAAAAAATACTTCAGGATTAAAAAAGAATTTTCAAATTAGCTTTAGGGCGAAGATTCAAAGCGTTTTTTTTTTTTTTTTCTTTCGGCCTGTCACAATTTTTTAAATCGGTATTTTTCGTAGCATTGTGGGTTGAGAGGATTTGCTAGGCATTTGTTTTTTTATTGTTTTTTTTCGGAGGGGAAAGCGATTTGTGAGTCACTCCTTTCTTCTCAATGGCAGTTTCTCACCCAGACAGCCCATGTATTAATGGCAACAGTGGTATCTCCACCGCGCCCTGTCAAAATAATGCCAAAAACAGACTTCACTCAATCCTGGGCGCCCCTCCACGTCATTTTGAGGAATGGAAGTTTGAGCCAGCCACGAATTTTAAGCATTTAGAGGAAAATCAAGAACGTGCTGTACGCGAGGCCACACCATACGCAATCAATTCGTCACAAGACTTATACTCTTCTGAACTGGCTCGTGAGTACGCGGCGATGCCCTTCAAGAACAATGCTGAAGGTGAGAAAAGCGAAGAGGAACAAGAAGAAGTGAACAAGGTATGTGAGGGCAGCCTTAGTCACGATAGATTCTCTCCGACAACGTTTTTGCCAAAGGCAAAGAATAGTAGTATCTTCACGATTCCAATATCGCGACAAGGCCCTGAGTACTTTGCCGGAGCGCCTCAGGATGGTGTCAAGACATTGTGCATTATTATGGTCGGGCTTCCTGCACGCGGGAAAACGTTTCTTGCACAGAAAATATGCCGACTACTTGGATGGCATGGATACCGTTCCAAAGTTCTCAATGTGCAACTTGCCTGGCGGCAACTCATAATAGAAAGTCGTCGACGCCGCTCACGTGATGTGCCGACTGAGGAGATGCTCACAAATGCAGCTCGAGCCACGCTTAAACAGCAAAACTCGAAATCTTGTTCCGGTGATACGGATTTTGTCACTGCAGAGGAATTCCGTGCGCTCGTAAGCGACCCTGATAGCCTAGAGCGTGACTATTATCGCAAAGTCTTGCAACTTTACGCTGCCGAAGCTAAAGAGTTTTTTCAAACTGGCTGTGAAGTGCTTTTCTTAAACGATAACTTTCCAACCGAAGAGCTACGCAATGAAGCAGAAAGTCTTTTTTCACCTTTAAGTTCGCAGACATTTTTTATTGAAGTCATTTCCGACAACGAAAAGAATCTACTGTTGAATACCCTCAAGACACTTGACCCATTGGAGTACCCGACCGGTGCTCATAAGACTCATGCAAGTGAAGACTTTGCCCGCCGTGAGGAGTATCTTAAAAGTGTCTACACAACACTTACTCCTGTATCTTCTCAAGAAGAGAATGCTAAACTCAATTGCGGTGTTGAAAATGACTCATCAAGTGCAGATGCTAAGACTTTAAATCCAAATACAAAAAAACAGCGGTTCATTAAAGTATTTGATGCCAAGAAAATTGAGGTGCATGGTATAACAGGCTATACCGCCAGCCGCATTGTGTCATATGTAATGAATCTATCGCATTTTAAAATCCAGCACCCCATCTTCTTTGCTCGCCATGGCGAGTCCGAATACAATCTTGAGGATCGCATTGGTGGCGATCCGCCGCTTACTGCGAAAGGTGACGCAGGTGCTCGTGAGCTGCTCGGTTTTCTTGCCTCGCTGAAGGACTCTTTCAGTAAACCTCATACCGTGGGGCGCCACACGAGTAATTTAGGGTGTGATTGCACCCTAGTCTCCCAGAAGAGCGAAGTGGAGATATGGACGAGTCAACTACGTCGTGCGATACAGACAGTGGGGGATTGCGAAAAACTACTTGACGTCAAAGTACTGCAATGGAGCAACCTCAATGAGATACACGCAGGTATTTGCGAGAACTACACATACGCAGAGGTACGGGAGAAGTACCCCTTGATTGATCAGTTTCGCCAGTTGAACAAGTACTCCTTTCGCTACCCCGAAGGCGAAAGCTATCAGGACCTTGTGATGCGCCTCGAGCCTGTGATCATGGAACTTGAAAACGCGGACCGCGTAGTTGTGGTGGTTGCGCATCAAGCTATTCTGCGTGCGTTGCTTGCGTACTTTGGGAGCACTTCTGCTGAAAGCTGTGTGCGACTCGAGGTGCCACACAGAACGATATGGAGATGTACGTATGATAGCAGAGGACTTGCATCGCTTGATGAAATGAGCTTTGCAAGACAGTAAAAGAAAAAAAAAAAAAAACAAAAAAAAATTTTTTTATTTTTGAATTAAAAATTGAAAACGGAGCAGTAAGAAACAAAGAAGAAGAAGAAAAGGAGGGCCCCCCGTAAATTACGAGCGAAGGAGGTGTCTATAAGACTCTCCTTACCTCTGCTTCTTTCTGCTTGTATATATATATATATTTAAATATCTGTGTGTAGATGTGTGCCTCTCTGTATGTGTGTTTATCATTATTGGTGGAAGTTGTACATTGGTTTCCAATAAAAAAAAAAAATGGTGGACTGAGCACTTGAGAGCAATGCATTTGCTAAATATGTTTTTATAATTTTACTTTCCACTTTTCTTATATATAACACGTCGATACAAAAACCGCTTTATGACTGAAATATGACGACCTCGACTATGGGATCGCAATAAATAAATTCAAAACGGAACATACTAGTCTCTGAATGAATGGTCCTTTTAGTGCACTCTGAAAAGCGCAGCGGAATATAAACCGCACAGAGGCTATTGAAAGGCAACAGAGTAATTTTTTTTTATTGTTTGTTTTTTAATATATAGGAAGACAAGCTTTTTTTTATATATATTTCTATCAAGCACAATCAAAAACAAAAAACAAAAACAAAAAAAAACATTAGAGAAATTGAACAAAATTATTTGAGTAGACTGGTTACTAATTTCTTCTTCCGGCTGTATAGTGTGCTGTATTCTTTTTTTTTTTTTGCTTTATTGGAAAGCTATCAACTTATATTACCCTTTTCTGTTCTTCTTCTACTTATTAGTCGGAAAACAGATTAATATGGCGTTTCTTCTTTTTTTCCTGCTCTGTTTTTTTTTTTTGTTGTTGTTGTTGTTTCTACTCATTTCTTTTGCGTTGAAAGTTTAAGCCTCTATATATATATATATATATATATATATAGGCTATTACGCTTGAGTCCAGATCTGAGTAAGCTAAGCCTTCGTAGCATTAAGCTGAAAGGCTTTGCCGGCAATGATTACTGTGGACATGCGTGACTTTCATTGAGGTATGCTATCTATATCTATGTTAAAAAGAAAGAAAGAAATTAAAAAAAAAAAAAAAAGTATCACAAAGCGAGAAGGAAGGCGATCTTCAATCAAAACTAAAAGATCGCAGAAGTGTTGGGGTAAGAGAGAAAACAATTTTCCGTAGCGTTACATCAGAACGAATCATTTCAATTTGTTTCTTTTTCTGTTTCTTACGTACGCGGAATAAACTTATTTCGCTGACACGCGCGATACCAAGAAGAATGAAAAAAATTTTTAGAGCAATCAGTAGTTTTTTTTTTAAAAAAAAAAAAACACGGAGAAATAGATCTTAAAAGATGATTTGGGGTAAAGAACATCGCAGTTTTTTTTTCCTTTTTTTTTTTTTTGCTGTTGTTGTTCTTCAAGTTTCCAAAATTATTAGTGAAAGCGCGTCTTTAGCCCCGCAGAGTGCTTGGAATAACTGTGCGTTTGCGCGTGGCGACCAGATGGGATATGAATGGGGCTAATAACATGGGGGAGGGAAAAAAAAAAAAAATAGGATATTTGTGAAGGACGATTACAGTATTTACCTTTCGGTAAAGGAACGAAGCTGTTACTGCGAAACAGGAGAAAACTTTTTACTGAAAAAAAAAAAAAGTACAGAACTTAGTCCTGTGCCTTCATTACTGTGAAGACTGTTTTGTCGAAGAGGCGAAAACAAAAGAAGGCTCAGTCTCTTCTACAGTATGAATTTGCCTGCACATTATATGTTTGCTGAAAACTGAAGATTAGCCACATTAGCCCTGACCAGCGTTCTAATCTTTCACTCAGAAGATGAGATTTCCCAAACAAACAAACAAAAAAAAAAAAAAGATGAATTGACGCTGGGGGAATTATTGCTCGAAGTTTTTAAACACATGTTCGATTCTTTTATTCAACAGTTGGACCTCTCTCCCCTCCCAAAACTTTCATCTCACAGTTGTTCTTTTAGTGCGGCAATGGATTTGGATTGGAGAGTGGCGGCCACCTGAGAAATGGAGATGATCGACCACCAACAGGAATGCTACTGCACATCCGAGCTGATCTAAAGAATTGCCAAATGCTCAAGAAACTGATAGTGACTATTGATTAGTGGTATGGAAGCGAAAGTGCGCAAGGCAAGCAATATATATATATATATATATAAATAGCGAGATAGAAAGAGAGAGAGAGAGGAAGAAAAAAAAAAAAAAAACTTACTCGCCTCTTCTCTGCTGGCCTTAACAAAGCTTTGTGAAAGGGTATATCAGGAGTTTGCAACAAAAGAATCAGAAAGCCGGATATCTGTGTGCCTTCACAAAGTTATCTTTTCGAGATATCGTCGGCGGTAAAAGGCAGTCGCCCGTCTCATCACGGAAACATAGTTGAATAAAGTGTTTGTGAGGAATGGAACTCCTTTGTCATCGACGATCGAATGCGAGTGGGTAGTCACCAGCCTTGCTGCGCGAGGCTGGTTACGTGCCTCCGGTGCACACTGAGAATTTTTACGATTGTGCACTCGTTTTCGGTATGCTTGCGCGGTAAGACAAAAGCTGTTGGAAACTGTGCTATTGGCAGAGGTTATGCATGAAACCACATTACTACTTTCCCAATATAGTTCAATACACGAAGGACATGTTGCAGTCATATTTGTTTAACTCGTTGGCGATTAAAATCCTGCAGATGTGGCTTTAAGTAAGTATTGGGGAACGTGGTAACAACCAAGCATTAAAGGAAACGAAGAAATGGGGCATTGACCAAATCTACAGATTACCTTTTTACCCCTATTGCGAGGCGGGCGTATTAGGAATCACAACTTTTGAGATCTGAACTGATGGACATAAACAATTGTTTCACCTGTGGATAGGAAATGCCTTTTACTGAGGCTCCTGGTACGCAGGGTTGTGCGGTCATCAAAGAAATACCATTCTTATCTTATTCCAATACCTCTTTTTAGTAAAGTGAAATCGAAGCCAAAAGGAACAATATGAAATGCCTCTTTTTCTATTGTTCTGCGCTTACTTTTATCTTATTGCTATATATATATATATATATATATATATATATATATATATATATATATATATATCTGTCTTAATAAATGTTGTTTTATTATTATTATCCTAAACGTTATACCGATATTAGAGTCCTTTTTTATTTTATTTTCTTTCTTTAGGCACACACCATTAAAAAGTTGTATTATTAGAAGGAAAAAAAAAAAAAGAGTGTCATAGGATGTCCTTCCGACCTTCGCCTCTTCTTAGACTGCTGTTAAAAAGCAGAGATGCCGCGCAGAGTTCCGCATGGGCCAGTCCCCTCACGCGTTGTCGTGCGAATCGGATATCACAGCCTCCACCGCTGTTGCGCTCGCCGGTGTGTGGGTCCTCGTGGACTGTCTGTCTGGCGGCGCGGCGAACAGTTGTGGGATTCCTCGCGGGCTCCTCCTTTTTCTCATCGCCGCTTTCTGTAACACGACGATTCATTGGTACTGGACATCGCTCTCCAACTTTTGCAGAGATCTCAGAGTCTTGCTCTATTCTTGGTATTGATGTTGACTGTGATTCCAAGCATTTGAAGAAGGTCTATCGCGACCTCGTCAAAAAAAATCATCCAGATGCGGGTGGTGACGCTGCCTCAATGAGTCGCATTACTGTTGCGTACAACCGAATTTCTAGTCTTACCAAATTGGAGAAGGAGCAGTTTAAAGTTCAACGCAATGCGTACCGCGGGGGCAGTTATTACAATACTCCCTCTGCAGCAAGTCGCCACGGCGGCGGGAGTGGACAATACCCGGGGAGAAGTAGCGCTTCGTATCACCCAGGAGCCGGGTCATACGACACGGGCACCGCGAGAGGATTCTATGACACATCTATGAATAGTGATTACTTTCGACAGGAATCGTCTTCTCGTCAAGGTTATTATAACTATAGACAGGGGAATCGTGAGTATACACAAAATCCATTCTCTACAAAGTACCCGTTTTCTATTCATGCGCAGCTTCGACGGGCGTGGATGATGCCCATGGGTAGTATTATCCTTAGAGGATTTGTGGCCTACCTTGTACTTTCTATTTTTCTCTTGCTTGTTTATCGAAAGTACCGCGACTGGCAGCATGATGATGGTTGGAAGATGTCGGAGAGTCTTGCGCGGCACGAGCAATTAGCCGAATTGCATCGCATACGGCAAGGGATGAATGAGCGTATTCGTGCTGAACGAGATGCATGGGTAGCGCAACGGGGCGTTGTTGGTCAAGTGGGCAACACTCCCCGCGACTACAACGCATCAATGCCATCAAATCGTGAGCTTCAAGCCCTTGAGTACGCCCGTCGTCGGCAAATTGAGATCAACGAGACAATTAAGGGATGGCCTCAGTTCTCTGAGGATGTGGGGAAACTTATTCATCGCGCCCAAGACCCACCCGGCATTGTCTTCTTTGAGCCACGCAGAGAAGACGTCCGCCATCGTCAGGTGGAGAACTTACGCAGAGGCCGCGAGATGAGCGAACAGGGAAAGTCGTCGTACAATGCGACAGGCGACGAGACGGAGTCCGCGCACAGGGAGATCGCGTCTGGGACGGCTTTGCCCACTGCTACTGCCAGCCCCAAGACTGCTGCGAGGGCGGGAGAGGAAGATACGGTGAATCTAATCCGAAACATTTTTGGAGAGGCGTTCGGTCTAAAAGACGATGCCGGTTCCAAAACGACAGGGGAAAGATAATAGTTTTTTGGACACCACTACACATCCCCCTTCTTTAAAAAAAAAAAAAAAAGAATGTGAAGAGGATGAACTGAAGAAAGTAGAGCACTGCAGGTCAAGTAAATGTGACATTTGATCAATACATATTTTATCGAAAGCGGGGAAGTGTGCATATATATACATATATATGATAAGATTGCTTTTTCAGCGGATAATTTACTGTATGTTTGGTACTATATGCATTTTTTTTTTGTTTCATGTGCTCAAAATCGTTTGCTTAATATAACTGTAAAACAGTGCTACTTTTATCTTTTCGGTGGTTTTTTTTTTTGTCTCGTAATTTACAAGAAATTTTTTTTTGCGTTTTACATTTATATATATATATATATATCTATATATATATATATATATATATATAAATAAATATATAAATTAAATTGGTAATCTACAAAGAAGATTGAAATATAGGGGAATACATAAAACTGTTATTATTGATATTATTATTTCGGTCTTACTAGAGCTCACTCTGAACCGTGCGTCAAGGTTTTCCGGTGACTCTTCTGAGTAAAGGTTCAGTTGGTCATTTGGGATACGTTTTCGGCAAACTTTACTCCTGTTATTTATTTTTTTTTTTTTTGCTTCCTTTCGCACTTGATGGACACTGTGAGTGCGAATGTACAGGACACCTGTTGGGGCCCGCTGTGGGAGCGTACTGCGCGGCCCTCCACCTCTGCTCTCCCACCCGTGTGCCGCAAAACAAGTCGCTCCTCTCCACTCCGCCTGCGTTCCACACAAGCGGAAGAAGAAAAAGACGGACGATTAAAGGAGCCATGCGATGCGGGTGCGCTTTCGCCATCTGCGGAATGGTCCACAGAGAAGGTCCCGAATGACAGGGCTGTGGAAAGGTTTTCGAGCAACTTGTGGTATCGAAGTTCTTCGGTATCACCGCACGAGTCGAGGCACATGCCGCCGTCGCCAGTTTTGTCTAATGCAACAGATGACAATGATGATGACAAAGACAATAGCTCGGACGATATGATGCCGATGAACAAGAGGAACATCTCTGAGAATGACCGCAAACTGCATATGCGCAAGGCGCAGATAAGCGAACGCTTTTGCCATCCATCGGCAATGAAAGGGTTTCATAAGCGGGCAGCTTTGTACAGAAACTTTTCGCAGACCGAGGTGAGTGAGGAGTGCGGGAGGGCGGCGTCGGAAGGATCAATGCAAATTATGAATTCAGCAGTGGAATACACAGAGAATGATGTGAGCATCGTGAGAGCGATTGCACTAGCATTGCTGGAGGAACAGGAAAAGAGAGATCGGTCTTACTGAAATATTGAAGGAAAGCGCCAAATTAAAATGTAAATTCTATGATGGGGTCAAGTTTCTTTTATTCTTTTCAATGAGCTTGTTGTATCAATCGTCTAATTTTAGGAAATCCAGCACGCGTAGTAAAAGTTGAGTATCAAGGTAAAAAGGAAAAAGAAAAAAAAAAAAATATTTCACAAAGGGACAGGAATAAAGTTACCAAAGCGGTTACTCATATATGTGGGGAAAGACGGTTTTGCCCATCATTTTTTTTTTTTTTGGTGCTTTTTTTTTTTTTGTTCTTAAAGTCATATCTAAAAGAAAACGTTTTTTTTTTTTCTTTTAGGGAATAAAAAGGAAAGAAACGAGAAACGAGTAGAACGACAAACAAGTGTGTTGAAATGTTTACTTCTTGTAATGAGTCTTTTTTTTTTTTTTTGCTTATCACACATTAGAGAAATTATCTTAACTATAAACAAAAAAAGGCTATCTTCATGCATTGGATTCTGTTAGCAGAACCTCTCTAGCTGATCATTAAGAGCCGGCCTGTTTACCTTTAGAGCGTACCATAGAGAAAGTCTACTTAATATTATAAATTACGTTGAAGTATTGTTTGTCTTTGTTGAGTTTTTTTTTGCTTTTGTTGGTATGTATACGTTTGTATGTATATGTATTTATCTATGTATTTTTCTTTTGTTTACTCACCAAGAATATGACTTCTTTTTTTTTTTTTTTTTGATTCTTATCCTCTGCGCTATTGTTGATGGATTTAGGAGGCCGCAAAGAAAAAAAGAAAAAAAGCAATAAGGACAACAACTGAAGTTACTTCATTGGCTTACCATGACTAAAACGTTGTGATTAATTTGGCGAATCAGCTAAGGCGGGGCCTGCCTTTTATTTTATTTTTTTTCAAATTGTACTGAAGCAATAAGAGGGGAAAAAAATAGATCGAGTGTGGCGCTGTCGTTCTCCTCACGTGTGTCTATGCAGTGTACTTTGATCGCTGTGAATCTCTGCTCCATTGCTGTGGCCCAGAATTGGTGAGTTTTACGCAACGAACTCTGAGCACCTACCCGGGGATTTGTGTGCCCAAATGGCTCATTAGGGGTGGCGCAGGGCTGAAAGAAAAGGAATAGGTTCATGCTTATCCTAAATTTCTTGTGGACTTGGGATTAAAAAAAAAAAAAAAAAAGAGAAAAACTTTTATTTTATGTTACATTTCCCCTAGTGATACCTTTGACCGCTTTGTGGTGCCAAAGTCCAGTACTCTGTGTACTGTTGGGGGAAAGCCAAAACCCTACGGTCTCCCTCGACAGAGATGACTTACAGGATTTCTATGTCTATTACATCGTAGAGCACTAGGACCAGCGGCATCTTGTTGGGTTAAGGTAATATTCCTTTCGGTTCAGGGGCAAGTGCAAACATAAGTATCGCTAATATCGTCTTGACATTGTTCGTGGTGCGCGAACTCGTTGAAAATTAAGCAATGAATGGCACTGATTCGGCTCACTGTGCAGTGCATGTATTTCCACCCGCACAAACCGATTCGTGCGGCCGCATGTTTGACAGTGTCTTGCAAAGAAACTTCTTTGCAATTACTGATAGGCTTTCCCCCCCTTCTCTCCCTTCAGACACTTACGCGTTCAGTTTTGCAGTGGAGAGGTTTCATTCGAGAAGTTATGTTACGCAATGATAGAGTTATTTCTTACCTTGGACTGCAAACAGTTACCACCCGTAACAATGCGCAACGATGACGGCGAACCTCGATCCCGCACTCACTCATCTTTCTGCAACGCATTAAAAAAAAAAAAAAAATAGTTTTTTTTTTGTGTAATGTGTGTGTGTGTGTATGTGGGGGGAGGGGAGAGGGGAAGGGTTAAAGGCCATCGATGTTCCTTTTAAAGCTCTTTTTTTTTTTTCGTGTGTGAGTGTGTATATGTAGCCGATGCATTTCATCTTTGGTGTTTTTCGTTATGTATTGCTGATAACTCCCGTAGCGCACTATACCACTGGGCTCTGTGTTTGTCAAGGAACTCATAATACCCACCAACAGCGTGGCGCAAAGGTCTATCTTAAGGCTTTCCTGCGATTGTGAGTCTGCGAGTGGCATTCACACACACACACACACGCACAAAAAAAAAAGTAAATATCAAGGTGAAACATTGTTTTTTTTTTTTTTTTTGACTGTGTATTGCTTTATCAAGCTTCGGGAATGGATGATGAGATGTATCATTTCATCACTTCTTAGTTACGCATGTCGCTGAACCATTACGACCCACACGCAGCTTACACTTTGAGGACCTCCGCCGGTGAAAGTGAGACCCGTTACCTTGGACTCAAGGTATATATCGTTGGGAGAAGGAAAAGTTCAATCGTCAAGATAAATGTGTTGTCGAAGTCCAGTGGGGAAAAAAGTATATTGGAAGCCGAGGCGGAAGGTACGTAGAACTCGAGAAGGCCGGTGATGCAAAGACACAATAAACCGAATGACTGCTGTTGTTTTGTTGATGGACATGTTATTGGATATGGCGGCTTTCTTATCATATCATCGAAGAGGAACGTAATCTATTTGCATGTATGCCAAGACATACGCATCCGAGAAGCTCGACTTCATGCACAAGAGAAATGTTATTTCAAAATACACATCAAGATCAGTGATCAGATGTAGTTTCTGATTAGAAACAAGAAATGAAACATATTTGCAAGTATGTATGTGTGTATACATATTTCTGTTTTAATGTTGTTTTTACTTTCTCAGGTATTAAACGTTTTTCTTTTGCCTTTTATTGGAGTTTCAGATTTGGATTGACCACATAAAATATGGAAAGGGCAATTAGGCGAGCATCTTTCTGCTACTTCTTCTTTCTTCTTTTCGGTATGCAGATGTCTTCTTCAAAGGACTACTACTTATTCCACACATCAACATACGGAAAACAATAATAAGAAAATGCCTTGTTGTGCCTGTTGAAGACATGTTATTAATTCTCGTCATAAGCAAATTTGTTAAGAAACCGATGAACAGAAACACATTCTTATTTTTGGGTTATTTGTATATGACTTTGAATTTTTAGTATCTTTTTCTGGTAGTAAGGGAAACAGGTATATTTTATTTTTCTCATTTTGGTTGTCATAAAGGGATTATACACACACACACATATATATATATATATATATATATATATATATTGAAATGACTCTATTTTTTTTTTTTTGCCGACATTTATTATTTTTGTTGAATTATGAAAATCTACTTTGTTCCATTCACGAAATATATTAGTAGTGAACAGCCGTCAACAGAAGAGGAAGAAACAAGGAAAGAATAATAGAAGGAAGAAGGCTGTTCTTTATATATATATATATATATATATACATATTCATATTCTTCCCCTAAACCGGATTTTCCTATCAAGAATACGTTTTGTTGTTTTTTATCCACTGGGAGATTGAAAGGTAGGTGTTAGAAGGAAAAATAAAACAAGGATACCTGATCTCATGCGCAACTCTGATCCAACAGCGCCTCTTCCTCAGGGAGATAACGCGGCCAATCACTTTTTCATTGGCGGCATTCAGCGCCACATTAGCAAGGACGACCTTGTGAAGTATTTTGGCGGTTTCGGTGAGGTATCCAACATCTTGCTGAAGCATGACAGTTCCGGGAATCCGAGAGGATTCGGTTGGCTGACTTATCGCTCACAGGCGCCAGGACTTATTCGTCCAGATCCTCACATACTGAAAGGCGTTAGATTGACAGTGGAACAAGCACTTTCCCGCGGTCCACGTCCTACCCCAAAAAGAAATGATTTCAATCACTCTCAAAATAATCGTCGCCGCCCGCGTTCGTCCCGTGATTCCTCGCGTTCTCGTTCCTCTTCGTCGAGTTCTTCTTCAAGCATAAGGCGGAGGTTTGAACACCGCCGCGGCGCTTCGCCCGGGGGGGGCAAAAATCAACTACCAACTATTTCCTCAAACTCACGTCTTCCTCGGCTTTCCACAACAAATTCGAACATTGTGCCATCCACGCCAGCCGCGCCTCAGAACCCGCCCCCTCCTCCACCGCCCATGTACAATCAAGCCCCCACAGCCATGGGCACAGCCAGACCTCCCGCCTCAGCGCTATCGCAAGAAACTTACGTATGCATTCCATTCGCCCTGTGCCCACCTCAGTATCTCACGGACCCCCGAATCTTTTGTGCTCGTCTCGACCAGAGCCGTATCGGTGGCCTTCAGATTGTCCAGTCTCCATTTTCCGTGTCAACTGCTCCAGTGACACCCGATACGGCTCTCGGGAATGCAGGAGCGCTCCAAGCGATGCCTTCAGCGATGTCGCGGCAGTAGAGGTATATGGGTGGACTGCCTCTTGCTTATAATCCTTTAATATGATTTTCAATTTCCGTTTCTTTAAGGGACCCCGGCAAAAAATGGGAGACACGACTCATCGGTGTACGTTTTATTGAAGAAGTGCAAATTTAGTGAGCGATTCTTTTGTCTTGGTGTGCAAGATGAAATATGACATTATGATACGCTCTCAAATTGTGTCTTGTTTGCTGTAGCGATGGACCTTTTCTGGATCATGGTGTCATTTTCTTTCAGTATCAGATGATCATGTCTGCTTTTTTTTTTGTCAAGTTCACAAAGAAGATTAATTATCTTATGCTTTGGTGTTCATGTTAGGATATGTTGTGTTGGCTAGTTTATTGTGAAAGTGAGTAGGAAAAAGCAAGGGAACTTTCACGCATGCATCCAATTTATGTGTATAAAGATCAGCTTTCCACATAACTTTGTACACATTCTCTTTCAAAAAAAAAAACATATATATATATATATATATATATATATATATACCGCTCATTTGGTAGACTGCTGCCTAACTACTGCATTCTACAGTTTACGTTGTCAATTGAATTCGGTTCGTTTTGTGCGTTTAATACATTTGCTCGGACAATCTTGTACTAGTCCTTCTATTTTTGAAACATTTTTTAGTTAGGTGTTTCTGTTATCTGGTGAACAGAGAAGATTGAGTAAAGGTAACTGAATTCTGCTGAGTAGTTCATGTGAGCAAAGGAGCTAAGTATTTTTTGTTCTGTTGTTTTTGATCTGATGCGCGTCTCATGCGATGCTTTTTTCCCCCCCCCTTCCCACCATTGGGTATTTATTTTAAAAAAAGAGGAGCAAGCATGTCGAAGCTTAAAGGTAAGGAAAATAAATATTAGAAGAACGTGTTTAATTGGAAACTGATGCGTGGTGTGAGTGAATAGCTGAGAGGATTAACAAAAGAAAAAAAAAACTTTATGTATGGTTACTGTGTGTTCATTGAATGTTCTTCTTCTTTGTGTTTTTTTTTTTTTTGTCTCTACCTTTTTTTTTTCATTTTTGTATTACTCTCTTATGCTTATCAAGATACTTTCGTTACAGTCAAGAACAGCAGTTATTAAAAAAAAAAAAAAAAAGACCAAAAAAACAATCTTAAAAATCTTATTGTATACAAATGCCTCTGCCCGCCACTTGGGAGAAAGCCGTTCGGGAATGTGTGGAGCAGTATCCACTTGCGCACGACCCAAAGTCTTCTCCCCTTGCCTACGGCACCTCCGGATTCCGCACCATTGGATCTCTCCTTCCCCCAGTCGCCGCGCGTGTGGCTTTTGTCGCCATACTGCGCGTCTGGTGGGCTTTGGGAAAGCGCGGGTCGGCGAAGGATGGCTGTGCTGTGGGGTGCATGGTCACCGCGTCGCACAACCCAGGGATGGACAATGGACTCAAGCTCATCGACACAGACGGTGGCATGCTTGCTACCCCGTGGGAAGCCACTTGTACTGCGGCTGCGAACTCTCTCACGGCTGATGAGTTACTCAAAGTATTAAACCAATGGATGGAGGCTGAACATATCAAAGCTCCCACAGAGGAGCAGCTGTCGTCTGGTTGTCCATTTGGTGCAGTACAGCTTGCACGGGACACACGCCTCACAGGCAGCAACATTCAAGAGGCCTTTCAGGCATCCCTGCGCTCGGTGAATATTTCCTTTCGTGATAATGGAATTAACACGACACCATTGCTTCATTTTATGGTGCAATGCTCGAATCGACCATCCACCATTGATGAAGTGAAGAATCCGGCAGACTTTGGCCCAACACTTTACTGGCGAGAGGTCCTTGACGCTTTTGGGAAACTTCTGCGGCTTGTCGCACCTCCATTGGCCAAAGGTGAGACACGAAAGCGCCGTCGATTGGTTGTGGATGCTGCAAACGGTGTCGGGGCTTTGGGTCTTCGTGCCTTTTGTGAGCATGCACACCTTTGGTCCAGCCCACTTGAAGAGTTTTTTGAAATTATAATTATCAATGAGGATGTTAAAAATGGTGAGGCTCTGAATTTTAAATGTGGCTCGGACTACGCACAGCACGATCAAAGCATGTGTGCCGCCGTAAAGGAGTGGGCAGCTGCGCACGATAAAGCTGGACAAAATGTAAATGTTGAAGATGAAGTTCATTACTACGCGCTTGACGGTGATGCTGACCGCGTCGTGGCCTTTTTGCACGAAGACGATAAATGGAAAATCCTTGATGGTGATCGTATGTCAATCCTTTTTTCTTTGGCAATATTGCAATGGATTGGTGAAGATTGCATTAAGAACCTTGACCTGGGTGTCGTGCAGACGGCTTATGCCAATGGGGCCTCTACGGATTACTTGGAACGTGTGATGAAGGCACATGTGTACAGCACTGCAACTGGCGTAAAGCATCTTCATCGCGTGGCCCACGAAAGAGACATTGGTGTGTACTTTGAGTCCAATGGACACGGAACAGTGCTGTTCAATGCGCGCGCAATGTCTGAAAAAGTTCTTGGACCAAAGACAAAACTTGATGAAACTACTCGTTCTGTGTTATCAGCTGTTCCAAAGCTTTTTTCGCAAGTATGTGGTGACGCAATCGCTGATATGTTTGCTTGTGAAATTTGTTTAATGGCCAAGAAGATGAGTTTTGCTTCATGGAATCGTCTCTACACCGACTTACCTTATAAAGCTGGAGTTGTAACCGTAAAGAACCCAAAGGTTATTACCAACACTCCAGATGAGCGACGCGCACTTACGCCTCCTGGAATGCAAGAAGCGATTGATAAGGCAGTTGAAAAGGCACGAGGCACGGGGCTTGCTCGTGCGTTTGTGAGGCCAAGTGGAACAGAACCAATTGTGCGGCTTTACTCTGAAGCAACAAATGCCGAAGCGTGTAATACACTTGCTGCTGAGGTGGAGGGGGCAGTGCGGACATTCTGTGATAAGAAGTAGTGGGTGATTTACTTAAAGTAGTTACCCGGAAAAACAAAAACAAACTTATTTTAGCATTTTTTTACTTTGTGTACCACTGTTTTTGGGGAAGAAAAAGTATAGAAAAAGAATTTACTTGCAACATTTTTTGGAGGGTGCGGGATTGAGAAAAATACTTAGATTATACCCTTTTAATTTGAACGTTTGTTTTGCTTTTTTTTTTTATTGGTGCACTTCAAAGGATTGTCTTTTAGGTTATTGGATGCTAAATAGTAGAAAATCGCTATACAATGGCGAAGACTTATTTTAATTTTTCTTTTTTGTTCAATCATTTCACGTTGTTGTTTTTTTGATGTTGTTAATTCTTGTAATTTTGACAAAATACCAACAAATATTTTTTTACGATCTATACTTTTTACACTTTTTCTTGCTTGCCCTCTTTTTGTTTTGTTTTCTTATGGGGAAAAAAAAAAAAAGGCTACTTGAAACACTTTTAATATCAGATTTTATAGACAGTTCACATAGGGTAGTTAGCGATTTATTATTCCCGCGGAGAGGAAAGGATTACTTCAGCTGCAGTGTCACGCTGACTCATACGATTTGTGTTTTGTTTTACTTTTTTTTTCTCTTCTTTGCATTGTGGCTAGCAGCACCGGAATGATCGACCAATGATTCAAACGGAAGCGGACAAAGTAATGTAATATGTATCTTATTTTAATTCCATTGCAGAATTCTATAAGCAAATGTAACATGGACATAGAGGCAAATAGAACAATACTATTTAGACTCTACTCATTTATTTTCTAAAATAGATTTTCACATTTTTTTTTTTTTATCAGAGAAATGAAAAAACAAAAAACAAAAAACAAAAAACAATTAAACTTATTTTGAATTGCTTTACATTAATTATTTTTAGAAAAAAAAAAAAGTCTGCATTTTATCTTTTGATCTTTTTCCTTTTTTTTGCTTCCTTTTCTTTGACTTTGTTTTTTTATGTCTTCATTAGGTGCGAACTCAAACGTACAAAGTCATGGCTTCACCGATCAACCGCCTGAGCAAGGAACTGCACGATGCGATGAACTCTCCTGACACGGATGTGGATCTTCATCTTCGGCGCGAAGGGGACATGTTCCACTGGGAGGCCATTCTGCGCGGCCCCCCCGACACACCGTTTGAGGGCGGCAGCTATTGCCTTCGCCTGGACATTCCACACGACTATCCTATGGTGCCCCCAAAGGCAGAGTTTGAAACGAAGGTATTTCATCCTAATGTGTACTTTTCAACTGGATCCGTGTGCTTGGATATTTTGAAGAACCGGTGGTCTCCCGCATGGACACTTAATAGTGTGTGCCGTGCTGTTGTAAACCTCTTGGCTGAGCCCGAGCCTGGGAATCCGTTCAACTGCGACGCTGGGAATCTTTTGCGTGCCGGAGACTTTGAGGGGTACAACTCATTAGTGCGCATGTACGCCATCATGTATGCCGGAGCCCCGGAGTTTGCTGACGATCTCGATGCAACATGAGATTAAAATATATATATATATATATATTTTGTGTGTAGAGAAATCCTTTCAAAAGAAGGTGGCTTTATGAATTCTCCTGATGTACACAAAAAGGGCTCTTGCGCGCTTTATGATCGGCTATGCTTTTTAACAGTATTTTCATTCTGTGTGCTAAAATACTGTGATTTATTATGCTTTACTTTTTTTTTTTTTGCTGTTTGGCTTATGCAACTACACTCTACAATTTTTTTTTTTTTTACCCTTTTTCTATTTCTCTTGCGATCTCTTTTTTTTTTTTTGTTTATTTATTTAATATTGATACACATATATTCTTTTTTCTGTTTTTCAGATTCAAACTCCTATTTCTCAACGCGTTCACTGTAACAGATTCTCAAAGAGGAAAGATAAATAGAAATATTCTATCAAGCGAGAAAAAAAAAAAAACAACAACTAACCAACACCGTCAGAAAAAGAAATAAAACGGGAAAAAGAACCATAAAAATAAGGATTTCCTAAAGTTAGAAGAATAAAACGGAAACTTGGTTTTTACTTTGTTGAATTTTGCCGAAATCAACAAGAACAACAAAAGGAAACAAAAACGAAAGGGATATATACACACTTCTAGAAAGCTTCATTAACAAAAACACAAAACAAAAACAATTAAAAATAGCAGATATCCGTGCGTATATTTCTCATTGAAAACCTTTGGACCCTGATTATCGTGAGAGGAAGCCTAATTTTTAAAGCAGTCGAGGAGTCGAGATTCATTCGATCCGAAGGAAAGTAAGAAGCAGAAAATTGATACGGGTACTCCTTTACATAAGGAGAGGACAGAAGCATCGGAGAGGAAGTTATAGGCAACATAAACTAGCTATATTCAGCCTAAATACTTCAGAAGAAAAAAAAAAACAAAAAACAACAACTGCAAAACAAACAAAAAAAAAAAGCCTCTACGTTTGAAGCGAAACAAAAAAAAAAAAAGGACTGAAAAGCGAACTCAGAGGTTAAACAAAAAAAAAAAACGACGTTCCATACAAAAAAGATAAAAAGCGAAGCAAACCAATAGGTAAGGAGCAAACGGTGAAATTCATTTTTTTTTTCTTCGAAAGTGATTGCGAGCTGTGATACTTTAAGGAGTTCCTAGACATATTGATTGAAAAGCGAAAAGGCCTTTTGATTTTCACCCATGTGTGACGTGAACTATCTGAATCTCTTTCCCGCCATCCCGGGCGACGACACTGCGGACCCCTTTGCCCTTGCGAAGGACTTTGGGTGGCGCATGCTGGCCGGGGACGACGAGGAGGACTTGGAGATGGACGGGGGGTTGGAGCCGGGCGCGGGCGACGGGGGGGCCGAGCCGCCCGCGCCGCCGCCGCTGCTCGACGCGGAGAGCTCCACGAGCAGCGCCCCCCGCGCGGGGCCGGAGGGCGGGGCGAGTCCCGCGCTCCCGGAGGTCTCTCCGCCGGCCCCCCCGGCCGCCGCCCCCCCGCTCCCGCCGGAGGCGAAGGTCCCGCCGCAGTACCCCTTCGCCGGCGACTGCCCGCCGCCGTACCGCGCGCCGCCAAAGGCCGCGGGGGCGCCCGCCGTCCCGCGCCCCGTGGGGCTCGCGCCGCCGCAGCCGTACGCCGTTCTCACCACCGCCACGCAGCCGCGCCCGCCGCACGCGGGCCCGCCGATGGTTGTCGCGCAGGCCCCGCCGCCGCACCCCGCACAGCCGCTGCCGCAGGCGCCGCCGCACGGACCCGCGGGCGCCCCGCCGGGCACCGTCTCCGTCCTCGTCCCTGTGCGCACAGCAGACGGCGCGACGGGGTACCAGCTCGTCGCCCTCCCCGCCCAGCAGGTAGGCCGCGGCACGCAGAACTACGCACAGGCACAGGCACAGGCGGCTCAACAGCAGCAGCAACAGGCTGCCATGCAGTACTTGTGGCAGAAACAGCAACAGCAACAACAGCAGCAGAGTCATCATCCACAGCAGCCGCCCATGCCGCCTCACCAGCAATTGGCACAGTCACAGCCACAGCAGGTCGTCGGGCAGCAGTACGCGAATGTGCCGTCGGGCCAACAGGTTTTTGCTGTAGTATCCCCAAATGGACAGCAGCAGTACGTCATGGCAATGACAGTAGACCAGATGCAGCAGATGCAACAACAACAGCAGCAACAGCAACAGTTGCGCCCAATGTATATTACACAGCAGCAACAGCAAATGTTCACTACTGCTCCTGTGCTTCCATCCGGCGTGCTACCAGGCTATCGTTTTCAGTAAAAGATGAAAGAACAAACAAACAAATAAAAAAAAAAAAATAAAACGGAAGAGACGAGAATGGCATTTTGGGGGGATGTCTATTTCCACACGCATTTGTATAGTCTCACTGTGGGAAATGAGACAGCCAGTGTGACACTACAATGGAAAATTAAAAAAAAAAAAAAGCACCAACAAATAAAATGACTGAAACTCAAAATGAGGAAAACAAAGTAAGTGGGGAAGATATGCACATCAAAAAAAAAAAAAAGAACCATGACACTAACAAATACAGACGAAAATTACCTGAACAGATTTTTTTTTTTTTTTTGTGTGTGTTATAAGATTAATTTAAAGGAAAAAAAAAAACAACAACTAAGACTTCAGTGAAGTGAGACTCGTCTGTCTTGCTCTCTCTCTTTCTCTTTATTCATTTCAGTCAGTGGACAGAAACATACAAAAAATTTTTCTTTTTTTAGGAGGAAAACCTATGTGGAAAAAAAAAAAAAATGTATTGGACAATGATGAGAATACTGATGTACGTTCAAAGTGGGCAGTGAATAGAAAACTGTTAGGATGTGTTTGCTTTCTCACTCTTTTTTTTTATTGTTTGTTTGTTCTATTTTAATATTATTATTGAAACGAAGAATAAATGTGTTTTAGTTTTCGTGATAGCATGAATGATTTTTTTTTTTTTTATTTGTAACCAAGGAGGTTCAAATGTGTTGAGATTTATTGTAAAACCGTTTTTTTTTTTTTTCACGAGCACGAAGGCTGTGTGAAGTAACTGAAAAGAATAAATTATTCAAAGAAGAATAAGAGATAAAAATAGCTAAAAAGAAATATGTGGAGAGTCCTATGTAAATGAATAAGTATATATATATATATATATATACACTTATTTATGTTCATATGTTATGGTTCGCGTTTTAGTCTGTTTTTATTGATTTTTTTTTTTTTTGTTTAAAGAAAAAAAACTTTCTTTTGCGACGTGAAATTATTTCTAACTTCGTGGCTCTATACAAAATTACTGAGAATAATGGATTGTGATTCATGAAAAGAGAAAAAAAACATATATATATATATATATATGTATATATATATATATATATATATATATTTATTTGTAAATGTGCTTTTCTGTTTTTTATATTTAAAGACAAAAAAAAAATAAAAAGGTGCGAAAAGGGCACAAAAAGAAAAAAAAAATGTTTTTGTTCTTCAATGAGTAAATTTAAAAAGAAAAAAAAATACATAATTTGTAAATCGGACACAGCAGTGTTCGTTTTATTTAGGACGGGCTCGTCAAAGCCGAATTGTTAACCAAAGAATTAATAAAGAAAACCAATGATGAACATAAAAGAATTTGCGATGACTGTTGGATTTTTTTTTTTTTTTTTTTGAGATGAGAATGAGTCGAATGACCGGACACAAAAAAAAAAAAAAAAAAAAAAAAAAAAAAAAAAAAGGAATCTGTATCGCAATTTGTAATAAATTTTTTGGGCGCTGTGATACAGAAAAAGAAAAAAAAAAGCACAAAATAAGAAAGTATTTTAAATTTTATATGATTTTTTTTTCCCGACAGTGTTTCTTTCTTATGAGGATCGCAAAGCTTCCTTTTATGCGATCCTATTTTTGTGCGTTTAATGTGAGTTTTTTTTTTTTTTTGTTTTATTGTTATCCAAATGAAAAAAAAAAAAAAAAAAGAATTTTTTTTTTTTTTTAAGAATATGTATTAATTGAGTTAATTACTTCCCCCTTCTGTGCGCTGGGTTGTATTCAATTTTTTTACTTTACTTTACTTTTGTGCTTGTGTTGTTATTTTTGTGACGTTTGTGTTTGTCCAGCCGTGGTTTCCAACAATGAAAGAAAGAAGAAGTGCTGACTGTGACGGAATTGGATGAAAAGAAATATGAAAACAGAATGAAAGAGTGTGGTCAACTCGGAAATACAGTTTGAAAGTATAAAATTAAAAAAAAAAAAAGAAAGAAAAAAAAATAGAAAAAGAAAAAAAAAAAAAAAAGATAGAGAGAAAGAGAGAGAGAAATGCTGCAGAGGGTAAATGAGTAATATATTTATATATATATTTATTTATTTATATAACAAAACTAACAGAGATGTATGGGTAATGAAAAGTTCCCACAGAGTGATATGGACCGCATATGCCCGGGGACTTGCAAGTGCTATTCGCTCTCGTTTGACGACTGCGATAGCGCGTGTGTCTGTTTTATTCCTTTTCCCCACCCCACGCCTTGTCTACCGAATAGATTTTGCTTAAAAGGAAAGAAGAAAAAAAGAAAAAAAAATAAATAAATAAATAAAGACTTTTAGGAGTGGCAGTAAGGGGCATACCCACTGCCGCGTTGTATTGTGCGTTTTTTTTTTTTTTTTTTTCTTCAAATGATTACTTTGCTTTTTTTTTTTTTTTTGTTTGTTTGTGTTGCATTTCTTCTTCACTTAAACACACAGATTTGGTAAACGGCAGCCCTTCCCACCCTCCCCCCCCTTAAAAAAAAAAAAAAAGAAAATGAAATTGCTACTTGTACGATCCTTTTCTTACCAGTAGCGGTCAGTGCCGCCAGCAGAGCCAATTTGTGCGAAGATAAAAGAAAAAAACAAAAAAAATTAAAAAAAAAAAACAGAAGAAATGAAAGGGAAAATATATATATATAAAAAGAAAAGAAAAGAAAAAAAAAAAGGGAAAGAGGCGAATAGATAAAATGCTCTGGTCCTAATCTATTACGCACTACAACATAAAGTCCAATGAACAACTCAACAGATGGTAAAAAAAAAAAAAAAAAAACAACTACACAAATTTGAAATTATATATATATATATATATATATCACTTTAAGTTGTTGTTCTTTTTTTTTTTTTTTGTACAACAAGCTTTTCAGAATTCTTTTTTTTTATTTTTATTTTTGTAAAGAGAATTTTTGTTTCGTACTGTATTGATATAGTGAAATGGTGGTGCTGGAAGTACCGGAGATTGAATTCAAAATTTTGCTTTTGATTTAATGCTGTTTGCAGGAAGTTGTATAAGAATTATTAAAATTTTTTTTTTTTTTTTTTTTATTGTAGGTGTGTCTGTTCTTTTTTTTTTTTTTCTTTTCTTTTTTAAAAACCAAACAAACAAACAAACTATCAACTCACGTTTCCTTTTTTTTTTTTTTTTTTATATTATGATGCACTCTTTCATTTTCCACAGACATATATATATGTATTTATATATATGTATAAATATATGTATTCGCTTTCAAGACGCGATGTGTTGCAACCATCACTGTCTTCCTGCGCTTTTGATTTGTTCCGGTTTTTCCTGTAAACAATCACAAAATATTTTCTTTTGGTAACAATCTTTCTTAGATCTAATTTCCCTCATTTTTTTTTTTTTTTTATTTTTTCGTATCTCAAGCTTTTTTTTTTTTTTTTAAACGTCCGTTAAATCGTCATTTTTTTTTTTTTTTCCAACGAATATGATCTTTGCTTGGATTTTTTTTTTTTTTTTTTTCTGTATCATGGGCGGCCTAATCGAATGTATTTAGTGATTATTTTTGTGATAAAAGGAACACTTTGGAGAATGCGTACAATAACGCATGTCAGCGTGAGGAAGACGTTCAAAGCCTTAATGGAGTACAGCTCATTAAGGAAAGGGAAAAATAAATAAATATATATATATGTATGTATATATATATATATTTAATAATAATAATAATTGAAAAAAGAAAACAAAAAGTTATAAAACCCCCTTCAAAGGAAAAAGTATATATATATATATATATATATATATATATAATCACTATACAGAAAAACAAGAATAAGATGAGTGAGGTCATCAGGTTAGCGGTATGAAAAGAAAACTATTAGTACGGACATATGTGATTCAAAAAGTGCATATAACTTTATTATATGATTGTCTCTTTTTTATATCTTTTTTTTTTTTTTTGTCTGCATTTCTATATCATTAGTAGTGTGGTCTTATTGAAACAATCTGTGAAGGAGCCTGAGGCAAAAGGTTGGCAGTGCGGTTTTATTATTGATGCCCATTTGCTCAATTCTTGCATTTTTTTTTTGTTCTTCTTTTTTACTTCCCCTCTTTTTTTTTTTTATTATTGTTTTGTTTGTGTTTTTTTTTTTTTTACCGAGGGACTTACACATTAAAGGAAACCGCTTTTTTTTATTATTCAATGACCTCTTTGTTAGGATTAACGCTTTTTTTATTATTATTTCTTTCTACTGAATATTCAACCTTTTTATGATTGTTGACCCATCTTTCTCTCTTTTTTTCTTTTTTATTGATATAATTCTTATTATTATTATTTTTTAAACACCACTGTTTTGGTATATATATATATATATCAGTCATTAAGAGAAAAAAAAAGGAAAAAAAATCCCAAATATTTGTTGTCGGGTGCTATTTTTAATAAAAAAAAAAAAAGAGTTTTTTATTTTCTTTTTTTTTTTTATTGAGAGGTTTGATGCCCCTTTAAACATCTAACGCCATTCTTTTTCCTTTGAAGTATGTGGTGAGGACAGTGCGTAGAAAATATGTATGACTGTTGAAGTTTTCGGCCTGAAGTAAATGAAGAAACAACACAAATGTATAAAAGACGTTGAATATATATATATATATATATATATATATATATATATATATATATGTATAACCAAAAGAGGTGATGAATGTGGATTTGATGTATTGTGCCTCCTATCCTTTCTTGACGCCTTTTTTCCTTGTGAATTACTTGTGTGAAAAAAGAAAAGAAGAATTTTTTTTTCTTTTTTAGTACCATGTGGTTTCCAACGTCTTTTGTTACATATTTTAGAAGAGGCCCGATGTTATTTGCGACCAAGTGCATTCCAACCCGCTTGTGTTTTCTTTCACTTCTCGAGTTTTGTTTTAGCAGTCACCTGAATTCGACTGCTTTTAATGAATCTTATGCATTTTGAGAATGATTCAATCTTTCGGTGGTTTGCTTTGAAGCCAGTACATTGTGCTACTTTTTTTTTTTCTGGATATCTTTTTCAGGGAATTGAAAACAATAAAAAAAAAAGTATATATATATACGTGATTTCTCAGTATCACCACATTTTTTAAAACCTTTTCCCCCTTCTAGGTGCCTATCATTTATGACAGAAAATAACAATTAATTTTTTCTTTTGTTTTGTGCTTAGAAAGGGACATAAGAAAAGGCAAGATGGAAGCAGTCGAGAATAAGGCCGAGACGTTAGGCACCCCAACTTCTGTCTTTATTGGTCTTGGCCCCGCGGCCCGTACCATCTCTGAGGTGTCCTTGCGCGAGAAGCTCGAGTCCGTTGTCCCAATCCTCGGTGTTCGCATTCGCGGCCGCAGTGCGTTTGCGGATGTTTCGAATATGGAGTCCGCTCGGCGCCTTATCGAGGAGTTGAATGGCAAACGTATTGGCGATGTCCAGATGGAAGTTCAGCTGAGCCACAGCAAAGTCAAGGCACGGCGACAGCCCGCATCGAATATGGCGCTCTTCGTTGGACTTGGGCCTGCGGGCGTTAAGGTTCCCGACGAGAGCCTCAGAAAACGACTGGAAGATGTCGCGCCCATCATGGGTTTTCGCCGACACGGTCAGTGTACGTTTGTGGATGTGGCCGATGCCGCCACCGCGGATAAAATTATCCAGGAGCTGCACAACCAGTACATTGGCGAGTGCCGCATGTCGGTCCAGCACAGTCGAGACACAAAGCAATCGCGCGCGGACAGGCAGCGGCGGCGACGGAGCCGCAGTGGCGGCCGGCGCCGCAATGCACAAAAGAGGCGGCGCAGCGACAGCCGCGAGAGCGACCGGGAGAGGGACAGAGACCGCGAGAGGGAAAGGGACCGCCGACGCCGGCGCCGGCGCCGCAGCTACAGCAGCAGCCGGAGCGCGAGCAGCAGCAGGTCCAGCTTCAGCAGGTCCAGCCGCAGCAGTTCGTACGACAGCCGCGACCGGCGACAGCGCCGGAGACGCGAGCGGAGTCGGAGTCGGAGTCGGAGCCGTTGTTACAGCAGTCGCTCACGCTCGGTGAGTCCGGCGGCTCGCAGGTACCGGGATTAGTTACTTTATATATACATATATATATATATATATCGGGGCTAAGATAAGTCGATTCATGACTGCTGTGTGTCGGATTAAAGAAGCCTTGGAGGCAGGGAATTGTTGATGCTCAGGCTAAAAGACTGTGCCCCTCGCCGAACGATAGGAGGTGCGATAACAATATTATAAAAGGGTGGAAAAGTCAAACAAACAAAAAAAAATATATATATATATTATGAACTAAGGAATAAAATGGGCGTATGAGATTGCTGAGTGGTCTTGCTCATGTTGTATTTTTTTTTTTTTTACCTACTCCTCCCCCCCCCCCCCCAACGCCCCACTTTGGTAAATTAACTGGATTCCGACTCGTTTCGTCGTCACATGAACAAAAAAAAAAAACAACGAAACGATACGGAAACAGATAAGCACCAAAACCAAAGATACTTTTCTTTGGAATTACACAATGAGAAGAGGGTAGTGGACAAAGGAATTTTGATCTAGAGTGAAGTGTAAGTAGCAATTAAAAAGGTATCTTCTTGTAGAGACAAATGAACAACAGCAAAAAAAAAAAAAAAAGGAGGAAGACCAGGAGGGAGGAAAAGATTATGTCTCCGTACCGACAGCGGCGTTTAAAATTATTTTGGAGGGTGACGCAGCGCTACTTAAGGTGATCTATCTCTAAAGTATATATATATGTATGACGAAGGAACGAAGAGATTTTTTTTTTTCTTCATCAGCGACAAGAAGGAGTAAATGAATTAAGTACCACTTTGGTTACTGGGATGGCTTTCGTACAGCTATTTACAGATTTCTTTAATAGACGGGACTTGCGTCCTCTGAATCTACCTTTTATTCATAAGTTAAGCGAAGAATTGGGAAAAATCTTTGCTATTTATAGTTTGCTTTTATTATTTTTATCGTTTTTGTTATGTTATCATAAAGGTTTCTCTTTTTTTTTTTTGTCATTTTTTTTGTTTGATTTTCTTTGCGTTCGTAATGTGGCGAAATTGTTTTGCTTCATCAGTCCCAATTGCCATTAGCGACGTAAAGGGACTGCGATTGTATATCTTGTAATGCAAACAAGGGTAGAATAATAATAAAAAAAAGTAAGTGTGTATATAAACTTTTTTAGAATGCATGTTAGGTGAAATATGTAAAATTGAGAATATTCTGCCATATACTCTAACGAGTTCTTTGGCTTTGCGTCGACATTATCATTATCACTGCACGCACTGACTCATTGCGGGTTGTGTGCTTATTGCATCTTCTGCGTAAAAACAAAACACCAGATAATGATGACTTGTTTACCTAATTAAAAAAAAAAAAAAAGATAATATTATTTTTTGTGAAATAATAATAATAAAGAGGAGGGGGAAAAAAAAAAACGAGAAAATTTAATGTATGAGAGGGAATGATCGACGAAGCCTCCGAGTTTTATCCCACTTTCTTCGGCTTTCTCGGGTAATTCTCTATTCACATAAAGATTTTGTTTAATTGATTTTTTTTTTTCCTACAAAAAAAACAAAAAGATGGCCTTGGTCATTACATTTTCTGTGTTATGTGAAAACTCATTGACTGTGGGTGGTTTATTTATATAATTAACGTTTCTAGTGCTTTTCTCGCCTGCCTTTTTAAAAAAAATTTCTACTTATTTACTTTGCTTGTTTGTTTGCTTTACTTATAGCACAGCTTAATAAAAAAAAAAAAAAAAAGCTCCTACGCACGCACACACAAAAAAAAAAAAATACTTTTTTGCTTTTTTTTTTTTTCCTCTTTCTTGCTAACAGATCTATTGAGTTGAAATATGTCCTCTGAGTACGATCACCTCTTCAAGCTTCTCCTGATTGGCGACAGTGGTGTTGGCAAGTCGTGCCTTTTGTTGCGCTTTGCCGATGACAGCTACACGGAGAGCTACATCAGCACCATTGGCGTGGACTTTAAGATTCGTACGATGAATTTGGATGGGAAAGTGATCAAACTGCAAATTTGGGATACCGCCGGGCAGGAGCGTTTCCGTACAATCACAAGTAGCTATTATCGCGGTGCGCATGGCATTATTATTGTGTACGACACGACAGACATGGAGAGCTTTAACAATGTGAAGACTTGGCTTTCTGAAATTGACAAGTATGCCAGTGAAAATGTGAACAAGCTTCTTGTCGGAAACAAGTGTGATTTGGTTTTGAAGAAAGTGGTTGATACCCAAATGGCAAAGAACTTTGCGGACAGTCTTGGCATTCCATTTCTTGAAACAAGCGCAAAGGAGGCTTCGAACGTCGAAGAGGCCTTCACGAAAATGGCAATGGACATTAAAAAGCGTCTCGCCTCACAGAGTGGCGCTGGCACAGGGGCTAACAGCAAACCATTGCTTTCAAGTGGGAATCGCCCATCAAGCAGCGGCAAGAAAAGTGGCGGTTGCTGCTAGTATAGCGATGAGATTAAAAAACAAAAACAAACGAAAAACACAAAAAACAACAACAACAACAACAACAAAAAAAAAATAAACAAACAAAAACAACAACACGATCGTGAAGCAAGAAAAAAAGAAGAGAAGAGAAATGAGAAAAATAATTAAATTTATCATTAGAAAAGAAGGAAACACAAATTTTTTAAAACAAAAGAAAGAAAGAAAGAAAAAAAAAAAAGAGGAAATGGTGTCGGAGGTAGTGTAGAGGAATGATGATGATGAGGAGGAGGGGGTCATGAAATAGTGAAAATGCCAAGGAAGAACAAGGAAAACAACAAGGAAGAAAAATAAGGAATAAAGGAGTGATAAGGCAGAAATGAGATACTATGGGCTAAAAAGAAATTAAAAAAAAAAAAAAGGTGGGGGGGTGGGTGTGAAAGGAAATATATATTTTGTTTTTTTTGGTGGTGAAGTGGAGCGTCTGGCATGCATGTGCTTCCTTTGTGTCTATGTATAATTGTTCTCTTTGAAGGCATTATTATTATGTTATGTGCGAATTCTCACAAACTATGCTTTACAGAGACCGCATTTCACCACCTAAAAAATAGTTGTATATGTATATATATATATATATATATATAATTCTTGGGCCACTGCACACAGAGGACCTTTTTTCCGCTCACTCTCCTCTTTTTTTTTTTTTTTGCAGCCCCCTGCTTTGCTAGTTTCTCTGTGCGTCTCTGCTAAGTTAGAACAGCAACAACAAAAAAGAAATGGCAAGTTGTATAGGTATGTATGTTGCTGCAATTCAATAGCCAAATAACGATGCGATACCATTGTTTGATAACGTTCATTTTACATAAATACCCCATTGCTTTCTTGGCACTTCACTTTTTCTTTATTTCTGTTTCGTGGGTGAAGTTTTTCTGTTTATGAATATAAAAGAGAGTGCTTTGCTGAAGAGACAGTGAAATACCGTTGATCCTTTTTTTTTTTGTTTTTTGAATCCCTAGTCGTCAGTTCCAGTGTGAAATGCTTTATTCTCACCAAGTGTATTTTGTACTTTGCATTTGGTGAAGGGAAGAAACAGAAACTGTAGTTGTTTGATGCTTTGTTTTTCTTTTCATTTTTTTTTTTTACGTTTTGGGCCTTACTACTTCTTAGCTAGAAAAACAAAAAGGTATATATATAGATATATATATATATATATAGATATATATATATATGTTCTTGTTTTTCTGCCTGCACTGGTTGTTTTCTTTGCTTTTTGTTTATTTTTGTTATATTCTCTTTGTCTTCAATCACTTTTTTTTTTTTTCTATTTCGTTATATTTAACTTTTTATCGTTTTTCTTTTGCTTTAGCGTTGAGCTGGTCGTTGCTACCGCTGAATTCATCAGCTTGGACCAGGCATCTCTGACTGTTCAACACATTTTATTTAAGCGAAGATTTGTGCAATTTTGTATCCCCAGCACATATAAGGAAAGGAGAAGGCGAAACAGTGAAACAAAGAAATTAAAATACAACAGCAGTATTGGGCCGATAAAAATAAGACTACAATAAAAAGAAGAAGAGCATTAGTTTTTTTTTTTTTACATTTGCCGTACGACACTGATTATATCGAAAAAAAAAAAAAAAGAAGTCAGAGTGAACGAATTTATTTCCTATTTTGTGCCTGATCGCCTTCCTTAAGCGCGAGCACAAAGATATAGACACACGCACACGCAGGGTCTTTCTAACGATTGCGAAGGAATTCATATCCTTTGAAAGCCTTCGTTTCTCACTTCGTACTCATCTTTGCTTTTTTTTTTTTAAAAAAAAAAGTCTCTTCGATGCGGCGAAGTGGGCGTGAAAATGCTTCTCTGCGTGATTCCTCCCTTGGTGACTGTGCGCAGTTTGAGAGGTCTACTTTTTGCGTTGTCTGTGGGCACTTTAGTGCCGATTTGGTATTGCGCAAATCGGGTTTAAAGTGTGCGGGTTGTGTTGGTAAGTCGTCCAATAAACAGTGGGTTCGCTTGCAGCACCGCCAGGCACATGAGCTTCTTTCGATAGCCACAGCTCGGGGGCGACGCCTTAGTTTCTCGAATATGACCTCATCCGAGGAGATGGTTTACGACTCGAGTGCTCTTGATAGTGACGAGTTCCCTTCGCAGCTGATTTCCTCGAGTCGTCCGGTGGATGCGTGCGGAGTGCACTCGACACGGAGAGACGAACCGGTGGAGGAGCAATCCCCGCAGCCGCACATTCGGGATTACATCGCAAACACGGCATGTTATCAGGCGGCGGCGGCAGATTTTTCTGTGCGAGAGTCTTTGATGTCAGCGAGAACGGTCAGCGCCGGCTCCTCCAAAGTCCCCACGCCTGGCACGTGGGAAGGCAGCGCGAGTGCAAAGGCGCACTCGCGAACAGGTGTGCGGCGGCGCAAAGCGCCTGTGCCTTCTCCGCCGCACACGGCGCAAGGAACGCCTTGCAACCCGAGCAATAAGGGCGATGAGGACCACTCCGGCTCCGCCACACTCGCGCAGATGCTGCGAATGCACAATGCAGCGCTTTTGAATGACCCCACTGCTCCACATGTTGCCTCGTCGTACCTGTCGGACACTGTTGTGGAGGCCACGGAGGCTGCGGTACTCGACGACGCGGAGGCCGACCCGCACTACACGGAATTGGAGATACCATGTGCGGATGAATGCGTGGGGCCGCCTCACAGTGCGCGGCAGTCGTCGGAGTCTGTGCTGCAAGAGGTTGGGGGACCCAAGTCGGCACCGGCGACCCCACATGCGAGCGAAGCAAAGGATCCACCACCAACCCCGGCGGTCCGTGGCTCCTCCGCCGTGAACTCGTCGCGCGATAACGACGCGCAAGAGGACTCACTTCCCTCGAGTGCTCTCAATGAACGGCGTCATGTAAGTGTGCCCACTATGTCTGCGGTTTCGAGGACGATGCAAGTGCCGGAGAAAAAGCCTGCAGCAGGGCAGTCCCGTGTGGTTACACCCGTCACGATGAACAAAACGTCTCAACATATGCAGTCACAGCAACAGACAAGCTATGTTGATCCCACGTCAAGGCATTTCAGTCGCTGTGATGCACGGACAAAGGAACCTATAGTCTCTTCTTCCTCCCTGGCTTACTCGTCGTCCTTGTCGGACCCTGTCGAGGAGCGATCAAGCGCGTCACTCATACCGAGTGATACAACAAAAGATGTACCGATAGTCAATCTTGATCGTCTGTCCGTGGCAGTAGAGCTAATGCAGCTGCAGGATTTATCAGAGGAGTCGTCATCACCTACCGTGCCGGTTAGCGCAACTAGCCACCGCATCCCCAGTGGAAGTAGTATAAACCGAAGTAACAGCGGTGGAATTGCTGCTTCCCGCGTGGCATCACCAGTGGGGAGTAAGTTTACGGTCACACGCCACTTTTCTTCTGCACATCAAAAGCAAGAGAACAGTGGCGGATCGCTTCCCACATCGCGTTGTTCTGATAGACGAGTCTTAGGGGACGGATTGTCGGCGTCTCGTCGTCGGCGAGTGAATGCATCGGTGCAAGATACCTTTGATGCGAAAAAAATATCATTTCTACTTGTCGTACGGGATAGAGATACTAACAATGACATTCGTGCTGTAAAGCGGCGTTACTTTGGTGAACTCACTAGAGTTTTTGAAGAGTTAAAAACGATAATGCATTCACTACCAGCGCTTCCAAATCGTCGTGTCCCAAGCACACGGCAAGTAAATTCCACGTATGTCGCCGAGCTCCGAGAAGAGTGCCAAGTTTTTATGGACGCAGTCGCACAAAATCACTTTCTTATTCGTCATCCGAAAGTGTTAGATTTATTGCGATTAGAGTTTTACATGTATCAACCGAAGAGCTCTTTGCTGGATCAGCGTGTACAGTTTCCCGAAGACCAGTCTCAAGAAGAACATCAAAATCGAAAAGGTTTTCTGTCCAAAGGACTTTCTTCAGCAGCAGAGGGACAGGGCTCTACAAAGTTTCTCGTTAACGGCAAATCACTCAAGCAGTTATCCCCGAATTTATCGGCAAGGGGGTTTGCCCGACAGGCAAGCGATTTGAGTTGTGTTTCGACTAATTCGTCGGTGATCCGGCGCGGGGCGATGGATGCAGTTTGCGTCGAAGATCTTGAGCGTGTGCAATTGGGAAATTGGATAGGAAGTGGTACATTTGGCAAAATCTATCTCGGACTTCTTTCGGGATCCTCCGCCGTTGTTGCAGTAAAAGTGGTCCAGGTGAATGAAAACGTTGAAAAGGACTTTCTTCTCTCATTGCGAAAGGAACTTGATGTACTCCGAGCAGCCCGACATAGGAACATCATCCGATTTCTTGGTAGTACGTATCTTGAGCGTGAGCGTGAATTGCGTGTATTTACGGAATATGTAGAATGCGGAGATGTCCCTAGCATGGTAAAGAAATTTGGTTGTCTCCCTCTACTAGTGATACAGAAGTACATGACAGAGATCATTCGTGGGTTGCACTATCTTCACCAGATGGCCATTGTGCACCGTGACATCAAAGGTGAAAACATTCTCATCACAAAGAAGGGTTGCTGCAAACTTGCGGATTTCGGCTGCAGCGGCACACTGCAAGAGGTCGAGGGCCGCGGTGGTATTCAGGGATCGCCCATGTGGATGGCGCCGGAGATCATTCAAGGCGCCTCGCCCGCCACGTCGGGTGACATATGGGCACTGGGTTGCGTTGGGATTGAAATGCTGCAAAGGCCCATATGGAACATAAGCTCTAGTATGAACCCGTATGTATTTCTTTACTGCGTCGGCAAGTGCAATTCGCCTCCGCACGGCGTACCAACAGAGGAGGAGCTCGAGACATACAATAAAGAAGGCACGCGGGAGGAGTACCAGAGCTTTAAACTCTACCGGGACTTTCTTTGTCGTTGCTTGTGTATGAGCCCCGAGGAGAGGTGGAGCGCCGCGGAGCTTGCAAAACACCCGTTTCTTCACACCCCATTTGAGAAACGATTGCGTTGGATGCCGCCGGACGCAAAGCCTACGGAACAGTCCACGTAAATGAAGAGGGAAAACGAGGAGCAGGAGAATGGAAGAGAAAATAATGAAAGAAAGAGTATATATATATATATATATATATATATGTTTGTATATATGTGTGTTTGTGTGTCTGTACCTGTGTATGTGATAGATGGTGAATTTTAATGGAGTAACGCGGAGTGTAAAAGAGGTAAGAAGAACGATTACTATTATCAAACACAAATTTAACATACATTTGCACCATGTGCATAGTGAAAAGGTAAGGAGAAAAATGATTACTATGTGATCAAGTAAAGGGGGGAGAGAACGAGTGCGTGGGAAAGAGGGAGGGACTGAATATATTGGAGAATTATTTCTAATACAAACAGTTTTGGAGTAAATACGTTCTTAGATGTCACTGCTTTGTTGTTCTTCGTTCACTGTGGAGAAAAAAATAAGAATGTGAGGGCTTACTATATTGCTTGATTGAGTGAGTGTGAAGAGACTGTGTAAAGGATTTCAAGCTACGCATGAAAACAATATGTGCTTTGCTTTATTGCTTCGTTCATCTCCTTTCACTCCTCTCTCTATTCATTTTCGCTACGCGCTTCTTATTTCTCTCTCTCTCGAAATGTAATTTACCTGTATTTTTTGGATCTTTTTTTCTTCTGCTTTACTTTACTTTCCCTATCCCCTTTTGTATTCCTACCTTTTTTTTTTTCTTTGTTTTTTTTTGATCGTTTTTTTTTTTTTTTTGGTGTGAGGAGGTTTACTTATTTATCTCTGTTGCTCTGTTTCTTTTATATGTAATGCCTTTTTTTTGTTTTGTTTTGTTGTTGGTCATCTCAATTGCAAAATAGAATGTTGCCAGTTGCTTTTTTTTTTGTACGTCTTTTTAAATGTCTCTCTCTCTGTCTATATATATATATATATATACATATTATGGGGAACTCCAACTTTGTATGGGTATTGGAGTTATTGTGTCACTGAGGTTTTCTCTGAACTTTACCGTCAGAAACGGTATTTGTGTGATTCCTGGTGCTATTGTGTTTTTTTTGTTTTGTTTTGTTTTCGTTTTCTCATCAACAGTGACAATCCCAATAAATGAGAGCAGTCGCAAAAATAGCTAATTTGCTCTCAGCGATTGGAGGAAATTTTGTACTGTTGCACATGAGGCCAATGGTAATAAAGTGGGAAGTTATGGTATAGGAATGGGGAAGAAAAAAAAAAAAAAAGAGATCTTCATATATACATATAATAGAATATGGAAATGGAGCTAATTGTGCATCTTTTGTTTTTGTTTTTTGATTGCTTTAGTTGTTTACCAAACAACAATCAAGAAGAAAAAAATTTAGCGTTCATGTATCTTGTGCGCACTCAAGATGTTATGTGCAGCAAAGACAATAAGAACTTGGAATACTTATCATTGGGGTGCGGGCTATGAGATGTAGTGTTAAAAAAAAAAAAGACAATGAAATTAAACAAACAAACAAAAAAGAAACCAATGAGGACTATGAGGAATGCCCTGAGTTGTATTAGTTTGAAAATTTGTGTACGCAGAGCAGAAAAAAAAAAAAAAAATGTGGACTTTTTGACGTGTGGTTAGTATTCAGTAGATTTGCATACCCTTTCCTTGTTTCTGTTCATTTTAATGGTTCTGAATGCAAATGAGGTGAAATTAGAGTTTTCGAAGGGGCGGAAAGGAACAGTAGCCGTGGCCAATTGAAAAAGAAGTTAAAATAAAAAGGAAACAGAAGCTATGATGAGGGTGAAAATTTAGTGATTGCTCCCCGACACCAATGAGGCGTTTATATATCTATCTATCTATCTATCTATATTTATTTACTTGTTATACCTACGATGACAATTAAATTTAATTTAAAGTTTTTTAAAATAACTGGTTTGTATACTGTACACTTGTGTTTTTGGTGAATGATTTACTTTTGTGTCTTCGAAAAATCATTTTTTCATTTTCCCTTTTGTTGCGTTTTTTTAATTTTCTATGTATATATGTATATATATACATATATCTATTGACATAGAAGTTCGTGTTTAATTTTTTTCTTTTAAGTAAAGGGGAAAAAAAAAAAAAGCAACTCTACACGAGTGCTCGCAGGTTTTTTTTTTTTTTTAGCTTGAAACTGGTGGGTGGTAGCGTTGAAGCATATACATCACTACGCTTTTCTCCTCATAGTAGAAAGGGAAACGCCAAATTTTTGTTTCCTTTATATATATATATATATATATATATAAAGGACCCTACGATCCCCTGATAATAGCAAAAAGGAACTTTTTTTCTTATATATATATATATATATATATATATATATATATATATATAAAGGCGAATACAAGTGTTTTAGTGAAAGGAATAGAATATTCTCGCGTATTCAGAAATACCTGAGCTCTCACACGCAAGAAAAAAAAAGTCCGGGAAAGAGAAATAAATAAAGAGAAGGAGAGAGAGACAGCAAATCGAAAGGAAACAGAAGGTGCAGAGGTCCTTGAACGTATTGGTTACGGACAAGGTATATAAATTAATTGGAGGCTATCCTGTATATTTTTTATTTTTTTTTGTACACAGACACACAAATATACACAGACAAATACAAACGTATACACAAATCAAGGAGGTTGAACGCTCTTATTTTTTTTTTTTGTGTGTGTTCTTACTTTGTGTTATTGTTTGGGCTTGTGTACTTGAGACTGTGTTCTCCTCTATCATCTTATAATGGCATTGGACTTTCAGCGCGAGTTGAAGGAGCTGGAAGACTGTGAGCCGCTTCCTTACCGCCGAATCCGGGATGCTTCGCAGAGTGATTGGCTCTTCACCGTCTCCGACCACGCCTGCAACAACGGGGATGCATTTCTTTTCCACGCGCCTGCCGACAGCACTCCTTTTTCTCCAAAGTTAAGTGACCTGTCTGGGCCATCTGCGCGTGGCGGGGCGGACTCGCGGCGGTCCCGCGGCAGTCGCGTGCATGAGGACCCGCTGCTCGTCCGCTGCGACGTGTCCTCCTCCAGCGCGGCGACTCTGGACGGGACGCTCTGCCCGGCGCCTGCCGCTGCGTTGACCCGAGTGCCGCTGGCAAAGCGGAGGTCCGCCAAGAAACAGGAAACCCCGCGGTCCAAAGGGCACCGGCCGGCGGCGGCCCCCACAGCCGCGCAGCCCCGGAGAAGAAACAGCGGCGGCCCGGACGCCCGGCGGCGCAGGAGCTCACAACTCGGTGCCTCGCAGGGCTCACTCCGCGCGAAGCCCACGCGGGAAAGCATACACGCGAGTGGGCGCGCAGAGGACGCTACTGCGGCAGCGGCTTGGCGGAGTCGCGAGGCCTCTGCGACAACGGGTCTGGCGAAACAGCTCGTCTCGCGGCCGCGCAACACTCGGCCCCGGATTGATCTGCGAAGCTTCAGCACGAGGAACGCGGCGAGTTCATCGGAGATTGTTGTGTCACCGGAGACCAGTATTGAGACCGCACCCGCGGAGCGCGTGGGCTCGAGCGGCAGGCGGATATCCGCCGGGCGGGCGCTCTCGCGCGGTGGCGATGTGGTGGAACTGGTGGACATTGTGCCGATCGATGCCTTGCAGAGGACAGTGTCCGATCGCTGCGGCCGCGGGGTATCGGAGTCGTCCAGTGCGGCGGCAGCGGTCCCTGCGAGTATCTCCACAAGAAGGCGGGCTGGCAGTGGGGTGTCGGTGCCAGCGAGCAGACGACGAGGAACTGAGCGCGAGGAGGAGAATAGGAAAGAGGAAGAGGAAGAGAACCGCAGACAGAGGAGATGGCAAGAAGAAGTAAAGGAAAATACGGGGAGGGAGAATAATGGTGAAGTGAGAGTAGAGGAAGAGAAGAGGATGAGGGACGAAGAAGTAAGAAAACGTAAAGGGAATAACAAATTAGAGAATAAGGGAGAAAAAGAGGAAGCATGTAATAAACTGGAGGAGCTGTCAACGAAAACGAAAAGGATAGGTGGGCCAGCGGAGGTTTGTATTATGGGACCGGTAAAAAAGGAACGACACAGTGAAGCCCCATCTTCAACTTCACGGGCTCGTTCACAGCAGCGTAGTGTGTCGCCAGGATACGGCAAAAAGTATGTGAAGTATCGGGCGAACAAGAAATGTTGTGCAGTGATGTAGAAGAAGATTTAAAGAATGGAAATATGTGAAACGTTTGTTTTATTACTTTCCGTGTTTTCTTTTGTCTTTTTATTTTCTTTGTTTTGTAGGAAACCGTGCTTGAAGAAGAAGAAGAAGAAGAAGAAGGAGGAATTTGTGAAAACTAATTTGATAGGCAAAACAGTTTTTTTTTTTTTTGCCTTTTTTTTTAGTTTTTTTTTTTTTTGCCTTTTTTTTTAGTTTTTTTTTTATTGCTTTTTTTTATATTCTTCTACAACTTCTTCTTAGAAGGCTTGGACAATGTGAAGTCTGCAGCATGAGAGTTCATAGACTCACAAAAGGTGTGTTGTTGTTGTGTGGTGGTGGTGGTGGTGCGCGTGGAAGGCTTTACAGATTCAGTGCCGTAAAGATCTTTTCGACCAATTATTCAAATAAATGTGCAAAAAAGACTATGAACGAAATGATATATATATATATATATATATATATATATATATATATATATGTATAATACGTAGGGGCATCTATCTATCTTTCCATATGTATATGTGTATATAGAGAGGTAGATCAATAGAAAAACAGATACTTTCACTCGAAGAATAAGAGATGAAAAAAAAAATAATCAGAGTCTATACGTGAGTAGGTGAGTCATAGTTGTGCAAAATAAGTTTGAGATGCGCTTACAGTACTTCGTTGGTTTCTCTTGTTGTTTTTTGTTTGTTTGTTTATATGTAGTTTCTTTTTTTTTTTTACTTTGGTTGTCTTGTTGTACCTATCATGCAATGTGTGAGCTTTCTCAGTCTCAGCTTTCAATACGGTTACGAGAAGAGTTCTTGTGGGGCTCAATGAGTAAACAGTAAAGCGGCAGGGAGATTCCTTCTCGTATTGCTGATGAAAATCCGTTGTTTTTTTTTTTTTTTTTTTTTTTTTATTCTAAAAGTCTTACGCACTCTTTCGCACGCGTTTCTTTACCGTGAGCTTTGCGTCGTTTCATTTTTCTTTATTTTTATATTTTTCCTCTCTGCTGCTGTCTTTGTCTATCGGTGGCGCTGTACACAGAAAGAGGAAGTTTGGTGTTTGATTATGCGTTACCAGAAAAATATAGAAGAAATGAATGCAGGTTACTGGTTTTCTTTGTAGACACTCCTTTATTTACATATATATTATTACTATTATTATCTATATATTTATTATCATTTTTCTTATATAAGCCTCTCTGCGGATATATTTCAATGTTCTTACATCTTTGAAGGTAGATTATTATTATTTTTTTCCTGTTGTTCTATTCCTTCTCCTCCTCACACTCTCTCGCTTTTAATTGGAACTCTTTTTCTTTTATTCGTATTTATGCTTGTGTTGCTCATTGCCTCGACAAGTATGGATGATCATGATGGGTATCTATTGTAAAAAAAAAAAAAAAAGCGGAGAATTGGAGTTTGAAGAACTGGAAGAGAATGAATTATTGCTACAGGTTCAATGAGGTGAACTGGCACTAAGTGAGTAAAGTGAGCTGAATGTACAATTGTGGTCCTTATGCAGAGTTGAAAACATTTGTCGATGATTTTTTTCTCCCCATTTTTTTTTTTTTGTTTGACTTTTAATTGAAGGATTTTTTTCAGGTTAAAAGCTTCTATTCCTACAAGTGCAGTGCGTTGCATTCCAAATTTCAGTTCTTCTGTTTGCTGGTGATTCTTAGACCCCCCCAAAAAACAAAACAAAAAAAAACAGTTCACTGTCTAATCAAGTGATCACCTTCACCAAGCAGCCTAAATAAGGTACACTGACTTTTTTTCTTTTGAAACGCGTTATTTTTTTCAGTACAGGTACTTATTCGCAAGGACAGAGGAAAAGGCGAAAATATCACGAAAACTAGCACAGGGAGGAGTGCTCTTTATAAAAGCAAAAAAAAGTTACATATTTATTTCTACAGCTATCTATATAGGTATTTACCTATCTATTTATTGATAGATAGGTTTCTGTATATATTTATATATATTTATTTATATAGATAGAGCGAGAAAGAGAGAGAGAGAGAGCAACAATGGGAGGAACAAAGCGTATTGGCAAGTACGAAATCGGCAAAACTTTGGGCTCTGGCAATTTCTCAAAAGTAAAGCTTGGAGTGGATACAGAAACAGGTAAAGAATGGGCTATTAAAATTATAGATAAAGAACAGCTTGTGCGGGAACGCATGGAAGAGCAATTGAAACGAGAAATTGCTGTCATGAAGGTGTTAAGGCAACCGAATATCATTGAGCTTCATGAAGTGATGCAAACAACAAACCACATATATCTTGTGTTGGAGCTGGTTACAGGAGGAGAACTCTTTGAAAAAATTGCATCGGCCAAACGTTTTGATGAAGACACTGCCCGGCGCTACTTTCATCAGCTTATAGCTGGCATTCACTACTGCCATTCCCAAGGCATTGCCCATCGAGACCTTAAGCCCGAAAACCTTCTTCTCGACTCAGAAGACACTTTAAAGATATCTGACTTTGGTCTAAGTAACCTCCAGCGCGGGAATATGAATGGACAGGGAACAATGCTGCAGACTGTGTGCGGGACGCCGAACTATGTGGCGCCTGAAGTACTCAAGGAACACGGCTACAATGGCATCGTAGCGGATATCTGGAGTTGTGGAGTGGTACTTTTTGTTATGCTGGCGGGTTATTTACCGTTTGACGATGAGAATGTAAACGCGCTCTTTACAAAGATTGAGCGTGGCGAGTACCGTATGGCTCGTCACTTCTCCGACGACGCAAAGGACTTAATTAATAAGATGCTTCAAACAGATCCGACACAGCGTATAACTGTAGAGGATATTATGAAGCACCGCTGGCTTGTGAGTCAGGAGAAAACTCAAACAGCAGAAGCAAAGTGAGACAACTGATGGTCTCTCTATTATGAGCTATTCAATAGACGATCAGGTATATTTTTGTTATTTTTAGCGAAGTTGCGTGCGCCTTTTTATTACTCTTTTAATTAATAAATAAAAAACAAAACAAAACGAACAAACAAACAAACAACAAAAAAAATAGCTTCATTTGTTGAAGATGCTTTACCTCTAAATCAAAAAGGACTGCAAAAGTAATGATAAAAAATGGACGGTGGTGGTTATAGGGGGTTGTTATAGCCCTGCACATGTTTTGCGTATGGAATGCAATATTGACTAGATCCTTTTTGTTATTATTATTATTATTATTATTATTATTATTATTATTTCCGATGAGGGGAGAGTGAGGAGTAAAGCATTTTATACAGTAAGGAAAGCAATATATGGTTAGGTGAGTATATGGAAGATGTGTTATGTGAAGTGGGGGAGGTGCTCTGTCTGGTTGCCTACCGATAAAGTTAGAGCAGCTGGCTTTTTTTTTTTTTTCTTGTTGTTGTTTATTCATTTGTGTGTGAGTGGTAATTGAAATGGTTAGTTATATGGAATAAACCTAAAGCAGCCCACATTTGGAAAGCAATATACAGATTTTAAGTAGGAAAACGTGTTTGTTTGGAAATTGAATGTGAGTGAACCAAGGGAAGCGTATAGGATGTCAAGCGTAGTGGTAATGACAATGCTATTCTGTCTCTTTAGTGTGTGAGGGGGGAGATGGGGGGAAGTCGTTGGCTACTTTGCTTGCATTCTTTCTGCTAATTTTTTTTTTTTTTTTCGTTGTTGTTGTTCTTCTTAGTTGTTTTTTTTTTTTTCTATTTGTGTACGTACGTGTTGCTGTTGTTATTATAGCAGAACAAGAAGAGGGGGTAAAATAAAAACTATTGGCAATTGAGATAGCGCATCGGTTTTTAGGGCAATTGATATTCTTACACCACTTTCTCATTGCTATTATTATTGCCACATGTTCTTTTCAAAGGCAACTCAAAGGAAATGAGTACCTACATGAAAGAGGATGAATCAAATAAGTGAAAGCTGAGTTGATAGAAGGCCAAACACATATGGAGGCTTTGTGTTTATTACTATTGATGCACATACTGTGATTCCTTTTGTGAGCTGCAATTCTCATTTGTGTGTTTAGTTTTTTTTTTGTATTCTATCCTGTTTTCTTGACATGGGGGGGGGGGAAAAAAAAAAGAACGAGAATGTAACAAAAAAAAATGTAGTTGTATACCTGTTTTTCGAAAGATGTATAACAATTTTTTTTTTTAATTTTCTCCTTTCCCTTTCCCTGTATTTGTTCCTTAATTTCATCTGATTTTTTAGTTTTTCTTCTCTCTCTACATTGAGTCGCTTACTTATCTTCGCGGCTCGCTGAGTTCCTCGAATTTGTTGTGTATTTTTTTGTTTGACGATTTTTCCCGTTTTTTTTTTTTTTTTAAAAAAAAGGCCTTATATATATATATATATAATACTGCAATGAGTTTAATAAAGCCGCAAGAGCGATGAAGGATCTAGGAACGGAAAATGAGAAAAAAAAAAAAAAGAGTAGGGGGAGTGAACGTGAATTAACGAATAGCGGGAGATAATGATGCCGAGAAGAATCTCAAATCGGTGAAGGAAAAGGTTGGCACTGCATTAGTAATAATAGACAAAAGAAAAGAAAAAAAAAAAAAAAGGTGAGCAGCTGTGGGTGTTGGGCTCTATTTGTCGCCGCCTTTCATTGCCTCACGGGGTTAGGTGGAACAGTGCTGAGAAAACCAAAGAGACGTGCAGGGACTTGGAAGGAGAAGGGAAAAAATGAAAAAAAAAAAAAAAACGAATTACAAAGGAATCACTGAAAGAACTGAAATGGACGGTAAGGGGAAGTGAAATAATAAGGATAAGAAAAAGATATAGGAACGCATTAAAGAGGACACAAACACATGAAAAAAAAAAAATGTTTATTTTTTTTCTGCTGAGTATATGTGCATTTCTGTTTTTCCCCCAAATTCCCCCACGGGACACCTTGTTAGCCTTTCTTTATTGCCGAAAAAAAAAAAAATTATTTTTCTACCACGTTGTTTTGATTTAGTTTTTTTTGTTTTTTTTTTTTCTTTGCGAATTGATAGAGGATTATCCATTCTGTGAGACCTTATTTAAAAACAACAACAAAAAGTCAAAAAAGTTATGAAAAAAAGACAGTTATCTTGATGCGATGTGTATTATTCTTATAATGGCGAAATATATTCCCATTATAAATGAAGTTTGCTCTTGCCTGAGTCGTGGAAAGCTTCTTTTGGCTGTTCCTTCTGTTTTCTTGGTCTGAGCCCTTTTAAAGAATGTTTCTCTCTCTCTCATTTTTTTTTTCTTTTTGAGCTCACATGTGATGAAAAGAGTGAGAGTACCAGTCAGAGAGATTAAAAGTATCATACATCAAGTGTTTTTTTTTTTTTTTAAAGTTTCGTCAGCAACTATACAAGAATGAGTCTTGTTTCTAGAGGAAACACTTTTGCTCGAGTGTTGTTTGTGTTCGTGGTCTGCTATGTTTTGTTTACCAATGCTTTGTGCGTTAGCGCCATTGCCGTTCCTGTCGCTGCCCCGACGATTAAGCCTTCGTCGAATACATTTGTGGGCGAAGTTACCGTAACCATCATACCGAATCAGCGTTACACTCTCACATACTTTACAGTGAATGGTCTGAAACCTTCAAATCGTGATGATGTTTTTCTGAAAGGCACAGAAATCACTCTTGGTGAACCTGGGCATTATATTGTGCAGGCAGTAACGTATTCCAAGATCAATGTGGAGATGTTTGCACCAAGCAAAGTAGTTTCTGTGGAATACAATGTAACCCCTACCACACTCCCACGACCAGTTGCAGATCCTTCGAGTGATAATTATGGTCGTTATTTTCGTGGTACTGTGTTGTTAAACTTGTTACAGAACCCATCTTTGTTGTCAGATGAGGAGATGTTAAGAAACTTGGAAATTCTTTATTTAGTGTCGTATCTGCCGACACTCTCAACGGATGGAACAAGTGGGGCACTCCCTCCTCCAGCGTCGAATGGAAGTTGGAGTGTATTCAATGGCACGAAACTTAAACTGAAAAAACCTGGTACTTATATTCTGCGTGTTCAAAGTCACGAAAAGTTATCGCTTTTGCCTTTAGTGAGCCCGATGAGCCGTCTCGTGTATCGAGTGCGTCCTAGACTAGTGTACGATGTGAGCACGGAGTGTTGTAAGAACAGTCGGCAGCCTGTTGTTGGGCACAGTTTTACTATTTGGCTGAGCCACGCCGTAAATCCCTTGTCTATCTTTCTCTCAACATCTGCAAAGGGATGTGAGCTCAATCGACACATCTTGGACGACACAGTTGTGTTGAGTGTAGGGCAACGACAGCGAGCGTTTCAGTTTGTCACTTGCATGGAGGACCAGCCAAGGGTATTTGTGTGTCTGAAGGAACAAGGTGACTCCGGCTACCGCACTGTACCTCGACGCGATTCTTTTAAGAAAGATAGTAATGCATATGCTTTCTCTATCATTGCATCAAGAGACAGGAGCAATTCGAGAGCTGAAAACTGCTCTGTTCCACGGAATGATGTCTCGTTAATGAATTCAAAGCCCAAAGTTGAAAATAATGGCGGTTTGTGGTTGTTCCTACTTTTCAGTGGGTGCTGTGCTTGGTTTTTGGGAATGACTATTTACATTCGAATTTTTTTAATGAAGATTCCCAAACCTGTCAATAAGAGAAGAGGGCATACGCGTCATGATTCGGAGGAACTTATCGAATTGCAGCCCAAAGGCAATGGGCCTTTGGATCATTCATAATACTTTTGAATTGCTTATATGGTGTAGTTTGAGCACTGGTACTTTTTTTTTTTTTTCCTTTTGCGCACAAAATTGGATTCCTGTCCTGATTTCGTTTCTTTTTTATTATTTGGAAAAAAATAAACTTTACATGAATTTCTTGATTTTGCATCTTTACCCTTTGAAATATAATCGTATATATATATATATATATATATATATATACATATAACTTTTTTTTTTTTTTTAATTCTTTGAGGTTGTATATATATATATATATATATATATATATATATATCTGTAGCATGATACGCGACGCCGCATTCTTCCAGGCAGTGGAAAAGAGTAACTTAACGCCTTCATCGCTTCTGTATGTTATCGCCGAAGTTTTGACGATTACATTGTTTACCATTCTAGTTGGGGTCATTCTTAATGTGGTGCCTTCCTGGTGGGCTGCACGTCGTGCACCTGAGTCACTTCGTCCGCGAAGAGACAAAAAGCAATCGACCTCCGTAACTCAGGCGAGCAGGAAAACGGACCCGTCGCATGAATGCATTGTGCAAGCGAAGGAATTGGTTTTGGATCATGACTCAACGCCTTGTAGTGTGCAAGAGGCCGTTGAGGAATCACAGAAGTCTCCACGGCAAACAAAAGAGGAATTTGACTCTAAGAGTGTTGTGTCAAATAGTTCCGGTTCAAAACCCGATGCACAAGAAAAGGTTCCGGAACACTCCGCACGTGAAAACGGGAGAAAATGTGAACAAGTAGATCAAATCCAACTTAATGGTAACGGCGTTGAAAAGATGGATAGAGATACGGATAAAAAAGTGGAACCGTATTGTGCGAAACGTGTTACTTTGGATAATCCTATTGATACAAATGCGACACTTGATACCGCATTGGAGGAATTTTTTGAGGAAGAAGAACTGCTGACTGATGTTCTATTGACGGCGGTAATAAGTAATAAGAATAAGGTGCACTAAGGACTTTAGCTCATTCTTTGTATAACTTGACGCCGAAGAATGTGAAAGCTTTGTTTTCACCTTTTTTTAAAACAAAAAAAACAACAACAACAACTCATCTTTGGTTTTTCAAGGAAGTTTATTGAAATCACTATAAGTGTCAAAAGTCATGAAGGAGACATTGAGAAAAGGCATCTGTGAGTCCTGTAACTCTGTTTATCAGTGCATCTATCAGCCCCGGGGCATTGCGTGGGACCTTTTTTTTTTTTTTTTCTTTGTGTGTGTGTGTGTGTCACCGTGTGTTGAGAGAAATGAAGTGGAGACTGATCTCACTGCTACTTGTAGTTAGAGTGGCAAGATAATAGATACTGTATTGAATAAATTGATGAAGAGGAATAAATTCATCCTACAACTTTTGTTGAGCGTTGCTGAGACAGAAGCGGGTGCAAATTAACTATGAGGCTTTTATTATTATTATTATTAGTTCTGAGGTTTTGTTAAGCAAGGAAATTATAAGGTTTTGCAGGAAAATTGCGTAGGGATAAACTATCATTAAAGTTCCTTAGTAACAGAAATACTAGAGATGAGTAGTTGTTGTTATGAATGGGCATTGATATGCCAATGCGTATTTTTTCTTCTTCCTAGAAGGACAGTAATCAAAAAGTAAAAGTTATTTCTTAAAGAAAAAAAAAAGTTTTTTTTTTTTTTTAGTTACCACTTACGTATCTTTGCATCGTATCTGTGATATTTTTTGTTTCTTTTATTTGTGAAATCTCTTTATAACAGGCCGTTTTCTTACAATGTTTTTGCTTTTTTTCTTATTATTATTTTTTAATTAGTCAACAATCATAAAGAACAACTTATAACTAGTTGTTTGTTAGCTTTTCCTTTTTTTTTTTTTGAACGCTTTAGGCTATGCACCTAGAGAACGCTATTTTCATACTGACTTTTATTTTTTCGATACTATCATTCATTTCTTTGGGCATAGTATGTGAGATCTATGAGGACGCAACGATACGACCAAGTCAATTTGACGCGGAGACGAGAGTTTCTCATAAAGGACCCATTCTGGAACATAATACCGATAGGGATAACGGTGACTATTATTCTTCCATGTACTGCGTGGCTCATCGAGTGAAGGATCCTCTGAATTCGAAACATTCTTCCAATGTTGACGTTGATGACACGCCACGACTGAACGTCATTGTGAATGGTGTGTTTATGTCAGGCAACAACTACAGCAGAGGTACTGACAATGATGAATTGGAGGGCGTGATGCGCAGCTACTATTTTGCTATTCATAATCGCACATGTCTGTACGAATATGTTTATTATAATCGAAAGCGACTTAAGTTTTATATTTTTATTCGTGACACACCGAGAAACCGTCAACTCCTATCTGAAAACAAATTAACTTTACCGCCAGTATCAATTAGCTCGAGACCTTTGGAGGTGCCAAGAAGGGCAATGGGTGAGATGCATAGAAAGACTCGATGGGCCTTTTCATTTACACCCGTTATTATTTTGGGGAAGCGGCCGCGTGACTCCGCTGTGGATAACAGGAATGATGAGGGGACTGATCAGAGTAGAGTGGAGCGTGAGGGTATACCACCATCGGCACCATATAATGATTTTATTATCGCATACTTTGTGCCTACTGTTGCGCCTTGGAACTTTGCTCACACATTGCTGTGCGATTTATTTGGGTTTTTCTGGGGTTATGTAGAGTTGGATCATGCCTTTTCGAAAAGTTTTCCTAGTGCAATGGATTTCTTAAAGAAACGATTTATTGACGTTCAGCCTTTGGCAGCATCTTTTATGTACTTCTCAAAATCTCCTTTGCCCAATTCAAATACAGCTTTTGGATTTTTTTCTCGCAGACAACCGCGCTATGATGTGACGCTGCCTTCTGGGGTTTACTGTGGTCTTCTCGTGGGGACAGGCACAAAAACATGGAGTTGGGTTACAACGGACTATTCTGCGAGTGGCTCTCCTGCTCTTTGGTATGCTTTTCGGCAGCACATCATTCACCTTACCGGGGCACAGCAACCCGAGGAGCGCCGGGATCCAAAGTTTTCTAAGCCACAACGTACGCTTCGTGTGTCTATATGTCATAAGGAGGACAAAAGGGGTATTGCAAATAGTAAAGAGTTGGTAGAGGCACTTCAAAATCGATTTAATATGTCAAGGGATATATTTGGAAACGTGGAATTCGTGCTGGAGAGCATAGTTGGGCAGAGCGTGCGAAGGCAGGTTGAAATGATGCTTGCAGCTGATGTCTTTGTGTGCAATGAGGGAACACTTGCGACAGTTTTTTTTATGATGAATCCAGGGACAGTTTTCCTGCCCATTCCACTTGTATATCATTCACCACACTTGCACAGTCGTCATATGCCATCGCCCGCTAAATGGTGGAAGTTGCCCGACCTCGTACGCGGTGATCCTCGCTTTAATACGGGAGGTAACATTGATTGGTTTCCCCCTTCTATTCCGTGGGTTCGTGTTGCATGGTATGATGAAATACGACTTGATGAGGTAAAGATACAGCAACCCTTGCGTGGACTAAGGAATTATATGCCAGATTTTAATATTGAACTTAACCATCAAAGATTTATAGCTTTGATGGAGAAAGCTCTTGCGTTTGTTAGGGGTGAAGGTGTCTTGTGGAGTGTAAAACCGTGTCATTTGGATTCTTCAACAAGAATAATGAAAAGCGAAAAAGGGGCAACATTTGACGATTTTTATTTGAACACTTCAACGCAGTCTTCTCCTAATGTATTGGATTTGCAGAAAACATTTATTTCCTTATGTCTTGTGCCTATGAATGCTATTGATGTCATTCGAAATTCCACGCTGCGAAAAGTTTTTTATTTTCATGAATCTGAAGAAGAACGCAAACAATTTCTTGGCAGAACGCACCGCCCGCCGAATTATTCGATCACCGCCGACCAATGCCGGCGATTGCTGCATCTTCGGCCATCTCTTGCCACAAGCTTCAACACGGCGCACTGTCACTATGGTATGAGCTGGCTTTGCGAGTTCTTTGCAAATGGCCGATATAATTGGAGATTTCTGCATGACAAGTGGCAGCAGAGTCGCGGCCGCTGCGGAGGTGTGGAGAGTTGGCCTGGCCATTGGCGTGCAAAGCCTCATGACCTGTGTGCGGAGGTTTTGAAAAAGGCACCTGGGGCCTCACATGACCTCGGCAATCCAAATGATTATTTCTTTGATGTTCGTGAGAGCCGTAACTTATCGTACTTTAAGTTTTTTTCTAAAGAGGAGATGGAGAAAGGATACGCAAACACGGATCTTCATCGATTGTTTACTCCAGACGCAGAGCTTATCCGCCAAATTTTCGGATAATGTTTTTAATTTCTACGTATACACACACGCACATACAGAAATATATATATATATATATATATATACACGTGTATATAAAGTTGGCGGCAATATTTTTTTGTCTCTTTTAAATAGTGAGTAAGAACGAAGAAGAAGAAGAAGAAGAGGAAGAAGCAAAAAATAGAGAGAGGAAAGAGTAGAAGAACTAAAGAGGGGATACATATGTATAAGTTAGTATTTTTTGGTTGTGAGTTGGCACCTTTAATACGTGGAACTTAACGCTCCTGATTACTGAATCTCTGGGTTTCATTTTAGACACCCTTGCTAACTTTTTGTTATTGTTGTTGTTGTTCATCCTTCCGTTTATATTTTGTTTGCTTATTCTTTGTAAATTATTTAATGTGATTTCTACCATTCTGTGTCCTTTGGGTTTTTGAGTCTCTTCAGCAAGAAGTACGCAAAGGTGAGGATAATTCTGAATCACTTTTTTTTTTTTTGTATCCTTATTATTATTATCAATTCACTTCTCAAATTTATTGGTAGGAGAAGTATCTTCACCTTTTATTTTTGTTTTCACTTTTGCTCAATGTCCCTCCCCTGTAGAATTGCTTTGATGCGTATCATTCATCACAATCACTTCAACATTCTCCTTTTGTATATAAAAAAAATTTTTTTTTTTAAATTTTAGGTACACTTGTACATCGCGGTGCGCCTAGCACCCAAATTACACATGCGTGAGCAGAGTGGCGGAGATGGGCGGGAAGGACGTGGACGCATGAAAGACGAAATTAAAATAGTCACACATTCCTTTCTCGACGCTGAATCAACTTCGACCCCTCTAACACACTTTAATGCATCAGGCACCGTTTTTGCCCATAACCCACAGCAACCAGTGCATGGCTTTGGTGATGGTGGGAATGTTAATGCTGGGTACGGTGCGGCTGGTCGCTCTGGTGAGTCCGGGGCCCAAATTAAATGGAGTCACGGCTTCTTTACTGGTCCACTCAGTAAATTGATGCCCCACGGCCACTTTTCAGGTAAATTGTTGGTCAATTTGCTCATGCTACTTTTTATCTTTCTTATTGGAATAATGTATCATATTCCAAATTCTATTGCTACCGAGAGTAAACGAAAAGCAGTACTGGGGCATTTTATTGGGGATGATTACTTGGGCAAGGATAAAGGCGATATAGTGTTACGACCAACTATATACCTCGACAATCGCCAAGATGTTCTGGACCACATTCGCAACTTTGTGAAGGTGTACTACGAGATATCCAATACATCGCTGAGTGAATTTCTTTACTACTACTACTACAGCCAGTCGCAAGAGGGTGTCAAAAATATGTGTAAACTGTTTCCTAATGAATATTCTGAGCGAATCAACGAACTGCACACAACATTATTGGAAAGAGATAGTGACGATTCCGATACGATGCCGAATTTTAAATGGATACAACCTGTAACTATGGAGTTGGATGTATTTTTATACTCTCCTCAAGAGCACTATGGAGCTTCACCCAGTCGGTACTTTACTTTTACGCTTACGGAGGATGATGAATTAGGCCCATTTAAATACGATGAAAAGCAGAGTGCTGGCGAAAGTATCTCTGGTGGAAGACTCGGAGCAGTGCGTGCAAATAATATTCTTAACAGCAAAGCCCGACGCCATTTAGACAAGAGCAAGAGAGGTATCAGTGGTACTTCTCTCAGGCTTGACAAGAAATTTTCAACGCATGAGGAGGGCAATGTTGCAGCCGCTTGTGCCCCTCGACTGGACACAATTTCAATGCAATACTATAGCCCTTGTCGTGGAACGGTTGACGATGGTGTGGAGCGCTTTTCTCCATTGCTTGGGAATACTCGATCCATCCTTCTGCGTGCTACTCTGCTACACCTATCCCACTCGGATGTTTCGTCGGTTGCGTCTGATTTTACAGCCTACTCCACTGTGTTATATCATTGGTCAGTGGAAAAGAGGTTTCAATTTCATGAGGGTGGCGTAGTGGAGGTCACTTTTTCTGCGGCGCTCACGAAACAAGGCCTGAACCCAAAAATACATGTTCATCTTATTCTTAGCGCTGCACTTATTGTACTAGCGTGTGTGGATGTAGCTATCCGCATTCGTGCAATGAGTCGGATTCTAGCATGGCGCAAAATAGCCAACACTAGGCAAGAGCACTGCGACAGAGATGAATCAGAGTCACGTTGTCAAAAACTCCCTTGCGATTCAGTGTTCGATTTGTCTCGATCTGCTACCACTAACAGGCTTTTTGTATCTTCGCTTCACTCTCCATCGGGTGAATGCTTTATAGATGCAATTAATGAAAGTGAGAAAGTGACGAATTCTGCGAATAGTCAGGCATTGCCAAGTACACCGTTTGCTCGTCAAGTTGCATGTGACAGTTCAGCGAACAAGAGAAATTCACCTGGCGACACATCCAGAACAATTCCGCCGAAAAGAAAGTACACTGACTTTCATGATATTCACAAGCAACATCTACAAAGATCTCAAGGGGAGGAGTGGCAATATGTATATTTTGTTACGGATGCTGTAGTTGTGGTTTATGGTATCATGTCAATAAAGAATGCGTGTGGCTTACCCTTACCAGAGTCCTATGAGGTATATGAGTCTATCTTCCTTGGTGTTTCTGGTCTTCTTCTCTGCGTCGGATTGTTGTCCTATCTTCGTTACTTTCCTGAGGTGTATTTTACAGTTCGGGCCACACGAGAAGTGATTCCACGTTTGTTGGCTTTTGCCCTCACTATTATGCCTTTTTTTGTGGGATTTGGTTTCTTTTTTTTTATTGTGTTTGGGTGTCACTCAAAAGGCGAGTTTGCGGATATTGGTTCTACATTGGTAGGACTGTACTTTGTGATGTACGGTGATGCAATTTTACCTGCTATTGCTGATGCCAATGGATCTGTACACGTTTTTGTGAATTTTTTGGCAAATGCAATGACCGTACTATTTGTTTTTTTTTTTATGATGACGATGCTCAATTTGGCAATGTCTATCACACATCAGGAGTGGAGAAAGATGCGCGGTCGGTTAGGTGCCTGTCTTAGTGAAGGAAGCATTCTTTTCACTGTCCGTACACGGGAGCAAGTAAAACTTGAGACAACCCAGTCAATTATAGCGGACCTGGAACTATTGCTGCATATAAGACGTGAGGAAGAAATGAGGGAGAACGCCTCTATTCCTCAAGCTGAGGGAGGCAATGCGGATGAATTACATGATGGTGGAACTGAAGGCAATGGATCAATTGATAGCATGTCCGGAAATTTTCGTGAGTAAATTATTCCGGATGTTCTTTGCCGCCTTGAAGAGCTTACCGAGAGTGCATCTCGTTATATAATTTAAAAAGTCACTCACTTTTGCTTTAGGTATCAACATTTCCGGGCTTTTCCATAAACAAGGAAGAAACGCTTGGTATAAATGAAATGGTGCTACAAATATATATATATATATATATATATACATAATGAATGGAAGAAAGAGAAAGAGAGAGAGTGTGTGTGTTTGCGTAGAGGGGGGGTTAACCAACTTATAAGATACAATGTCTATGCTGAAGTTATGGAACAAGTAAAAAATGAATTGTAATATTTCTTGCTCAAAAAAAAAAAAAAAGCCAAACACAACAACTTTGAGTATATCAACGACCAAACAGATAAGGAACTTTTTTTTTTTATTATTGCTTAAAAAGAAGCTTTATTATTATTATTATTATTATTTTGGAGTGCTTTATAATAAGTAAACAATTAGTAGCTCCATTTCCGTTGAGGTAACTTCAGTTTATAGTACACATCAGCCTCATTTGCCCAATGCGGTGTAATGCGTGTGGAGCTCTCTCTGCAGTTTCTTCTGCCGATACATTGTTGCCGACAGTACGGCAGGTACGGTACTGTTATGTGTGTGGTGCCTTGTTGCATGTGGATTCTCAAGTGTGTGTGGAGGATATTACCGCACCACAGCGGAACCTACTAAGCCCTAAACCTGTGGATATATTCTCTTTTGGCGTGACAAGGGCTTCTCTGCACAGACGTCTTATTGCTCGGGGATATGGAGCATTTGTTTATTGTACGCCAAAGAATTTACAAGCTGAAGGAGAATATAGTGATATGAGTCTTTTGGGTAAGAAGGAACATTCGATGAATTCAAGTCATTGCAATGGAACACATGTGCCACCACTCGATGGTTGGCCAATGCATGTATTGAATGAAGAAGATGCTAAAAAGATGATTGCAGTACAGAGTGAAAACGTATTATGTACATCAACGCCTCAAGTATTTGTGCGACTTGGTGATGTAGAGTCTGTATTGGCAGATGTGGTATCGGATTTCAATAGTCGTCTTGCGTCCATGTATGTAAACTCTACTGATGTCAAGGTCGAGTCTTATGATTATAATGCTAGGGAGGTTACATTAGAGAAGCGTGTGAAAGAACTGGAGCGCGAGTTACGTCAACACAAAGAGGAGCACAGGCGAGAAGTTGCCGCTATTCATCAACAGTACAAAGATTCCCGCCAGTGGAGGCAAGAGTTGGACGAAGCGGAGAAAGGGGATATCAAAGCAGCGTATCTTCTGCTGCGCAAAACACTCATTCCACCAATGAACAATGAAAACTTGATGCGACTGTGAAATTTTTATTTGCTTATATATATATATATATATATATATATATATATATAGTTATCCCACATAGTTTGGTTTTCTTTAAAAACATTCTATGAAGGATTAATACCTCTTTTGCGTCTTTTTTTTTCCTTTAGTGAATAATAACATAGTTGTGTTGTTTTCACTCTCTTTTTGGTACAAATGGGTGTATATATATATATATATATATATATATATATATATATATATAACTTTTTTTCTCTCCTCTAATTTGTCTTCTTCTTTGCTTCACAGACAGATACATATATATATATATATATATATATATATATATATACTTAGAATTAGTGACTGTGAGCGCATTTATTTACTCATTTAATTGAAAACATATAGATTGAGCTCATTAAATGGATTATTTGTCAACCAGTTGGGGTGGCGCCTATGTACATCCCTCACTTGTTTATGATGTCCGATTGGCACAGCGTATGAATCCCTTTGGCCCAATTCCTCCCACTCTTTTGCGCCTCCGTAGCAGTGCAGAGTCTTTGGGGTGTAAAAAAGAAACAGTAGCGCCATCTGGTGCATTACTGGGTGCAAAGTCAAGCTTTCAATTACAAGCTTCGTCAAAGTACAGTGAGGCGTATATCCAATCTTTTTCGGTTGGTATGGAGCTTCAAGGTCACGATGGGTGCGTGAATTCCGTGGCCTTAAACCCATCAGAGAAACTCTTAATGACTGGCTCAGATGATCAATGTCTTTGCATCTACGACACCACCGACTGGTCGCTCTTACAGAGATTCCGCACAATGCATCGGTCAAACATTTTTCACGCCGTGTTCTGTCCTGTAAACAATGGGCGAGTGCTTTCTTGTGGTGCTGATGGCCGAACAATAATAACTGACTTGGAAACTATTCAAGCGCATTTTAAGTGTCGATATTCCTGTATGGCTACACAGTTAGCAGTCTCATCCTGGTGGCCAGATACCGCTTTTGCGGCTTATCTAAACGGGTTGGTTGGGCGAATTGACACTCGCATGTGCTCGTATGATGATGTCCAACCTTCCATCGTGGCTCCATCTAGCGATGAAGTTTCGGAAGTAAACTCGATATCAATGCATGACCGCTGGCCTTTTTTACTGGCTCTTTCAACTAATTCTTCACAAATTTATCTTCACGATATGCGTATGGGAGCTGCGGGGGCTTTAGTTTCATTCTATATTCCAGAAGTGGGTAATGCAAACTGTGATGGTGTTTCTGACGTTGCATTTAGTAATAGCGGGGACATGATTGCTATTAACTACAGATCCAATAATGTATATGTGGCACCATGGCTCAAGTCTTTATATTCAACGGACATTACAAAAAAAGTGGTTGATGATTATATTTATTTATCTGGCTTGCGATCAACAAGCATTCCATCGGTAGCTCTGCAAAATGCTATTTGTCTTAAATCCCGTCAAAATGCACGTACATTGTGTAAAAAAATTACATTTATGGAGAATGATTCTATAGTATGTAGTGGTGGTGACTGTGGTAAAGTTTTTTTTTGGCGTTCTTTTGATGGCAAACTGTTGCACTCCACAGTAGGAGACTCGGATATTACAAATGAGGTATTGTACAGCAAATCACTGGAGACTTTAATAGTCAGTGGGATTGATGTTACGACTAAGGTGATGAAACCAAACGGAAAAAAGTTAATTGATTCACTTTGGTATACGTCACAGGAACGAGGTACTGGTGAGACAGCTTCTCCGTGGTGGAATTTAAATGGAAATCAAAGAAGGGTTTCAGCTGGTAATGAACAGGCCGAAGCAATGACAAGTGAAAGCGCTTTTCGAGGTAGTTCTGTGTCTTTTTGGGATGGTGATGTTTTTGTGATTACAGAACATGAGAACCTCGAGGAAGCTGAAAATGGGGATGAGGATGCATTGGCAATAAGTGATGAATTTGATGAAGAGAGTTTGCCATATGAAAGTGATGGGAGTAGTTATTGGTACAGTAGACATGCTTCGAGGATCCGTAGCGGTACACTTCTCCGAAGATCAGAGGAAAGCTCTGCAAATTTACAATTTACTTTGGTTACGAAAATGAGGGATGGCATTTCACTGCGTGGGCTTTTGGCTCTTGTAGATGCCCTTAAGCAATTGAAGGAACATTATGGCCGTTTTCATAACCTCCCAATTAATTTATCGCAAGTGGTTCAACTAGGCATACAGTTGGAGGAGTTGGAAGAAAGGGAAGACTTTTCAAATCAACGTGGTTATCAATATGATGAAAGTGCTGATAATGGAGATTTATTTAATATAATAGAAGAAGATCATGGTGATCAGGCAGAAGAAATGGATAATCCCAACGAAACTGCGGGTCATGACGGTGTCTCTTTGTTGAATGATGTACTTTGTGAGAGAGTGGAAAGTGGAAAAGAAGAAGAGTATGAATCAGTCTCTGGAAGAAGTTCCACAAGGGATGAAGTATCTCCGCAGCTTGGAATGCACCATAGTAATCCTACTTATATGAATGATGATGCTCCAGCGACCCAAGGTATAAAGGGTTCATCTGATGGTGATGGGGGATCTGCGAATGATGTAAGATATCTTTTTCCGAAACTATGTGTGGCGATTAATGTATTAAAACGTAACCTCGACGCTGCCTTTCGACAATGGATGATTCCTTCTTGGAATGACCGAGAAACTCCATTAAAGGTACAAGTGCCTCGCTGGGACCATTGCATGTTGGGCCCCTGCATTCCAAGTTCCCAGTCTATTGGCATCGGTTGGAGTCATATGCAATTGGATGATATTTTGGGTGTTGACGCGGGGGACCTTACCCTTGGGGCGCAGTACTTATCAGGAAGAATGCGTGTAAGGTCTCTGCTGTCTATGATGGACTTGCTTCTTCAGGGAAAGCTGAATCTCACCCGTACGGCTGATGAATTGTGCCGTTATTGGAGATTTCGGTGTGTGTTGGATACGGGGTATATATATTACTTTATGGCTGTGGGAGATACAGAGGCGGCTCTGGAACGGGTAAACAATTTGGAGCGTTTTGTAGAATACCGAACCATCACAGGTCTAGGCTCCGTAAATCCTTCGCGGATTGCCGTTAAGCGCAGAAGTGCAGAAAACGATGAGGAAGAGAAATGTTCTGCCGCATGTTTGCTGAGTTTATGTGATTCAAACGCTTTCCCTCCACTTCTTGTGCCACTGGCAATCCGGATTCGTATTTTATATTTTTCGCTTCAGGAGTTTCGCTCTGAGATTGCTAACATTTCCAGAGACGCAATGGAATTACGTATGACAAAGCTTGTTGTGGAATTGCGCAGACGGATGAATGGCCATCCGAATGTCAAAGTGTGCCGAAGAGTCTCCGACATGTTGAATAATCTTTGCTTGTGAGTTGCTGACTGCTTTTGTGTTTGTGTGTGTGTGTATGTGTGTTTGTTTTGTTTTTGCTTCGCACGTTATTTTTATTGGTTCACTGTGTTTTTGGATTTTTGTTTGCGCGATCTGCGAAGGTATTTACCGTGTGAGTGTTCATTTCTTGTTTTTATCATTGCTTTATATATATATATATATATATAAATATATATATATTCGATCTTTTATTTACCAGTTTGGAGGAGTGACTTATATCAAAATTTGCATTTATGCTTCCATAAGTAAGAGCAGTTCAACATGCTCTGAAAACAATTTATATTCGATAAGGAAATTGGAGCATAAAGAGTTTGTTGTGCATATAATAAATTTTATTTAAAGAAAAAAGAAAACCTTTTTTTTTTTTTCTTTATGCACAATTAAAACTCGATATTTTGCACATCTTTTTGCTGCGGTGATATTTTTATGAATTGATGTAAGTTGCTAATGCGTCTTTTATGCGCACGCTGTTATATGGTAGATCAAGTTGGACTGTTGCCCATGTATCCTCTCTGGTTGTCCCTAGTGATCTACTTAATGGAGTTTTAAGTTGAGATTGTGCAGTTACCGTATTTTTTTTTTTTCTCGTAGTTCTTGCAGTGCTGTGACGTTTTACTTTTTTGTTTTGTGCTGACTTCTTATTTGTCCCATCTAAGGAAGTCTCAAACCAAGTGATACTGAGTTTTATGCTGTGTGGTAGGCTGTGCGTCAGTGTTTGTGTGTGCATATAGAAAGGTAAACAAATGGAAAGGAAAGAGTAGTGACGGTGATGATATATTCGGAGGAATTGAGGGCGAGCGCGAATGGAAAGCAGTTAAAAAACAAAATTTTATGTGAGAGTTGTGAATATTGTTAACTTCAGTATTAGTGGAGCCCTTTGAATTTATTTGTAGATGCGATAGTTCATATTCGTTTCTTTTTGTTTTACAAATTTGCAGTGACTACGGATGTTTTGTGTTTCTTGTAAATTGTTGGGAGCTTGTGAAGAGAATATCCACTGAGATAAGGGCACTTACTCTTTGACTGGCCCACCACTTCTTTTGTCCTATTGATCTTTCTCCTTTTTTTCTTACCTAGTTTTGCATCTATAATATAACGTTCATGCAGTTTTTTTTTTTTTTTTGCCTCACTTTGGGGTTCTTTCCGTTAGAGCTTTACGTTTTGCTTTCCTACCCGCCCCTTTGATCTTTACCTCTCGGGGGGCGGCTTCTTAAGGGTAGGAAGACATTTTAAAGCCGCCACTATGTAAATTGCTACTGATATCTTTTTTTTTTTTTCTCATTTGAGATATATTATTGCTGTTAGCACTTGTCATGGAGAATGTTTTTTTTTTTTTTTTTGCTGCGGGTGCACCTTGAGCTAATTTAGAGACATATTTGATTTTCTCTTTTTTTGTCTCTTTACTTATCTTCTAGGGTATAGTTAAGGGGTAGGTCAGGTCGAGTAGATAAGTGGATATTCTGTTGTATATATATATATTAGCGTTAGATACTCGTAAATGAAGGGAATTAATCTTCGACGGCCTCAACGGCGTATTGCGAATCAGACAGATGCCAGCGAAAGTAATGCGGCGGTGAATGTTACATTCCGAGCGCATGCGGACAGTCTTTCCAAAGCCCCGTTTCTATATTGTCCAAGAAATTACAATTTGCCTATGCCTGCTTCGCCAGAAGCTTTCACAGAGGAGGTGATTGAACTCGTAATGCCAATTGGAGTTCATGGTAAAAACTATACTCACGTAAATAATCATTTTGTTGTAAACGGTAACAGTATACCATCGGGTACTGTGGGCACGGCAGGCAGCGGTGGATATGTTGAACAGCGCTATGCTGTGAATAGCGTCTCAGTGCCGTCTTTGACGACTTCGGCTTCGGCAGTTAGTTTACCTTCGGATGGTGTCATGCGCTCATCCCCTTTATCGTTTTTTCCGGCCACTACATCGCCGCTGGCCATGGCGACATCTTCGCTTCCTTTTGAATCTATAGATCCTGAAAATGGTGGGGAGGTTTGGATTTGCCGAGCGTACTGCTTTGGAGAAAAGGATGCAGTTCATTCAAGCGGTGCTATTAGCGTCCATCAATCTGTTGCAAATAAATGTCCGTACATCAACGACATTGCCAAGGGTAAAGCAACAGCGCGTGTAATCCCAACATATGCTGAGGTGCGAGAACGTTTTGGTCTCTCACATGTGGAGTTAGCCTTTGAAGGTTTCATCCTTACGCGAGCCGATATGTTTCTCATATCAGAAGCACTACGGGACCGCATTCTTTACGAAGGTGAGGAAATTTCTCTCTGCGGGGTTACCGTTAAGGTGAACGAACAGTTGAGGTCCCATCTCTTTCACAGTGATGACTGCGGTGACTTTACCGGTAGCACCGCTGCACCGACGTCTGCATCACCGCATGTAGAAGATATTGTGACTGTGCCTTTGAAAGCAGAACGGACTCCCTTGGAGTGTGAAGAGGTCGTCGGGTCACCGGACAAGCGGCTGAACAGTACCCTTACGCAACAACGCCATAGCAGCGATGCTGCCAAGTGGCTCCGTCAGCTTATACATGTGCGATGTGGACTTGTGACAGAAGAGACATTGGTTAATTTTCGTTCACTTTCGGCAAAGTACTTCATCATTTTGGAAATTTCTAAAGAAATGTGGAACTCCACTCTTGATGGCCGTATCGTATTTAATTGGGCGATTAAAAAGTTTTTAAAGGATTATCTCGTTCATCAGGTTTCAAGACATAAGGCTTCCCCAATTATCCGGATAGCGATTGTTGCTCGGCTTGAGCCACAGTACGCCATCAAGGGTGAAGTTGATGTCATACATATGATGGTCATACCGGCTGAATTTCGCCTTGCTGATGTTCCCGATGAAGTGGACCTTCACTGTGAATTATTTTTGCAAAGGGTACTTTGCGAGGTACGCTCAGAGATGAAGTTGCGTAGTCCGTCTATTGAGACCGATACCTTCGCGGACGCACTAACTGAACAGGAAATTTTTGTGCATGCGAAAAATGCAGGTACTATAGAAGCGCTTAGTTTGATGTTGGAACAATGTGCGCAGTCTGCGCACGATGATACAACAGGGTATGTGATGACCATTGTGTCTGCCGGAAAGGGCCTCTATCAGGTGAAGAGTGACTTACAGCAAGCAACGTGTACTCAACTTTTTAATGTTGGTATTGAAAAAGTGAATATTGTGTGTATTGGTCGGCCTCCACTTCACGAGACGCCACTGCTGGAGTACCTTTCTGAAGACGAGACACTCCGATTGCAGTATCACCTCCGTTTTCACTCACGCAATCAAAGGATTTATGAACGCCCGGAGTGGGCAAGAGCCCTATTTTATCATCCGCCTCCTGATTCCCCCATTGGTGGCGCTTTGGTCTTTGAATTACTCACAAAGGATGAATGGGTACAGAGGCACCGTGCAACTAAACCAGGGACAACTTTATTTGACCAAGGCCTTGGCCTCCCGCCGGCGCCACTCGCACGTGTTTTGCTTCCTGTTCTCGAGCCCTTCAAAGTTAGTTGTGGTTTTTCATCTGGGGATGAGGAAAAGACGAGACCGACAGCGGAGCGAGCGGCTCTGTCCAGCTCCACATCAGTTTACCCGTCTGCCGCAATTCCAACGGAAAGGACATCGTCCGTGCAACCTAATTTGTGTAACCACACTTCAGATAATGATGACAGAGCAGGGAGTTGTGCTGGGCCTCTGGATTCGTCGTGCATTATCCCCATGTGGTACTCACGTCACAGCACACGGGCCCGGTCCCTTTGCAGCGTGAGTGAAGCGATGGGAGAGTACGCGGTGCTGCAGGATTGTCGCCCTGGGGCTTGCATGAGACACTCCGCTTTCTCGCACCCGGCGATGGGTGGGGCGTCGGTTGTTGCCGCCTTTGGCGTAGATGTACTTGACACGGATGTACAGGGCGGGAACATGTTACTCGAACTGCAGTTAGACCAGGCTGTGGATCCTGTTGTCTGCTGGTCGCCAAAACTGCTTCGCGATGAGTCGTCCTGGACAAAGCTGATGAACGCATTTGTCGGCCGCGACAGTAGACTGTCCGTGGAGGAGCAGGAGTACTTTGTGTCGCACTTTCGAGCGAGTGAAATATTTTGTCGGCGATGCAGTGCTATAGCAGGAAAGGGGCGTACACTGATTCTTGGAACACATCCGAGTAGTATGAGTTTTTTATCACCTGAAGAGGTTGTGTTCACATGTCGCAATGTGTTTTTTGCTTCCAGTAGGGCTGGTGAACAGTCAGGAATTTTTTCATCTTCCACAGATCATACAGGCACCTTGAAAGTAACTCTGGACGATGCTGAGCATGCATTGCGGAACGCTGAGGTACAGAAGTCTGCGGAGTCCGAAGTAACCTCACCTGAGACATCTGCTTCTACGCAAACAATTGACTCACCCTTGCATAACAGCGGGGTTGGCGCCCTTTCCAACACAAAAACGACAGTAGCTCATATACAAATTCGCAGTAGTGTACTCTTTGCGATTCAGCCCATAAATTCCTATCTTGCACATTCCGGGTCTGATATCGTAGACTCGGCAGCGCCTAATGTCAGCTCTGGTGTACTTTTTCGCCGTCGATGGCTTTTCGCCCATCCTGATGCGCCTGCTTCTGCGTGGTCTGCCCTCTGCCACTGCAAAATTCTTCCTCTTTACGGTATGAAGTCGGCGTACCCGCGTGATAGTTTTTACGCAGTACCCCCACACCAGTACGCAGTCTGTGTGCAGGACAAAACACAGTTGCTTGAGTATGTCCTTCAGAGGCTACGACAACAATATCAATTTGTTGTTGATGGCCAATCTCTTACAGTTTTAAAATGGCCACGCTATGACCCCACACCTAATGTTCGCGTAAAGCTTTCCATTGGCCATCAAATTCATCATATTAAGGTCAATGAAACGGGGCAAAGTATATCTATTTCTCGTATGATGCACCGTGGTATGTACAGTAATGCCTCTGTCACACATATTATTGCGCATTCGTATTTACTGTTTAACTACTTGACCGATGGCTTTGATCTACAAGGGGTACGACTCCCCGTGCAGATAAGTGAAAAAGAAGCTTTTCATTGGGAAGCGCTTGACTCTTACTTGCGTGAGCGTCCTGGCGCCTTTATTCCGCGTACCCCTTTCTGTTCGCTAAACGAGAGCGAGATGAGTGTTGTTTTGCTACCTGAATCTGTGGATGCCCCACCTATTCCGTTTTCAGAATTTATAAAGTTCATTGGCTGTCGTTTTAGTGTACACCTCACAACTCGAGAACATGTGGAATGGACTGATGATTCTTCTCCGCTATCCGTAAGTATCCCTGATGAAATGGTTTTTCAAGAACCTCCGCCACTGTGTCGTGTGGTTCTTTCGCACGATAATCCATTAACACTTGAGCAGCAGTGTCTACTTGATCATCAGACAGGACGTACTATAAGCCTTTTTGCACCAGCACGAAATCGTTTCACTATGTCTGTAGAAATTGCACTTCCAAGAGACTTCAATCCAAGGTGCCATTATTTTCTTAATGTTTCTTGGATTGTGTGTGTGGCGACCATAGTTTCCGACTGGTTTGGCTCATTTTTAGCAAATGCCCCTCGATACCACTTTCGTGCTGTCCCGATACCTAGTTATCAGTCCTCCACCATTAGTGGAAAAATTGCTCCTGCATATACGGTACGTGCGACTTCTCTGAAAGAAGAACCACAATTTCGTAGACGACTACTAATGCTTTTGACAAATCGTACATACGGCTATTTTCCCGACACCCCAGTTATGAGTCGGAATTGTCGGTTGGTACACATAAGCGGATTATGTTATGTGATATCTCCTCCAGATAGCGTGGTTGTTGCGAGATGGTATGAAAACCCTATGCTACGCACTGCTCAACCAGAGCACCAGCGACTGCTTCAAGAGTTTGTTGAAGCTGTACAACATGTGCGGGAAGAAATAGGATGAGATAGGTAACCTACGAGGAAGTTCTCCTATCTGTGCCGAAGCGCGTCTACCATTTACTTTGCGTCAAATAAAATGGATAATATTGTGTCATTTTATTATTATTATTATTATTTTATACGTTTTATACAGCTATCGCGCTTTGATAGGGAGGGCACTTGTATTTGATGTTCAGAATGATTCTTGAAGTTTGTGCTATTGTATTATTTTTTATTGCGGTCTTCTTTCCATACACACACACACACACACACACACATAATTTATGTGTATGGCGCAAGGATTGCTATGTATTTTTTTATGTGTCATATTGCTTTTTGCTTCTTCTTTTTATTGTTATCCAATTTTTTACGTGATCTATCACGCACGAATAGACTACGAGAGGACCCAAAGATATACGGTTGTTTTTATTGCTTGAACCGAACTTTAGAGTCCGAGGGAATAAGTAAGATCAAAACAGAAAAGACAACAACAACAACAACAAAAAAATAAGGCGTATATATCTCTTGTGCGAGTGAGGAGATGTCGCAAGAAAGCGCCTCTGAGGGCTTTTTGCCGGAGTTGGGATTGGGCGAAGAGGCAGTCGAGCGCACTGGGCGCCGAAATCTTTGCCTCGCGGCATCCAGGCATCGCGCCGCTGTCGCCCTCCGGCAGGGCGGCGTCCTACATGTGCATAACTTTCATTGTAACGCTGAAGGATTCGATGTGCCTAAGGATACGAAGCTTACGGACATTGAAATATGTGATGCCGCGTTAATGGATGATTCGGAAAGAAAATTAGTTCTTTTGAACACGGCGAATAATAGAATTTGTGAAGTGGACATAGAGTACGGTAGTGTGGTTCAAGACTTTACATACTCAGACAAGTCACATCTCCAGGCAGTAACGCACAGCGCCCACATGGCTTGCGCATCGCCACTCTACACATGCATTACGGAATCTAGTGCTTTTACTCTAGATATGAGGACCAAAACTAAGTATCCCAATTGCTCTGTTTCGTCTGGGTGTATATTTACGTGTCATGCGACATCTGCATGTGGCCATCTTGTGACTGGCGATGACGCTGGAAATGTACGAATGTTTAAAGGGCCTCCCGGTCTTATTGACGCGGCAGTGCCATGTGGTATGGAAAACGCAAAGGCGCCAGTTGTGGATGTCGACGTGACTGCTAATGGGGAGTGGGTTGTAGTAGTGTGTGCAAAGTACATATTACTGTGGCGTCCGAGTTTAGAAGAAAAAGGATTACGACATGTATGGAGTACGATGTGGGGGAAAACAAACACACTCTATATGCAGCCATCTGCATCTCAAATTGCGGCTTTGGGTGGAATGGACAAACTAAATTTTACAAGCGGTGGGTTTGATCGTTATGGTGCGGGTAAAGAAGTCTGTATTATGGCATGCAGTGGGAATTACATTTTTACCTGGGCTTTCGAGGCAGTTTCTATGGCATGGGAATGTCATGAAGTTCCACAACCAGAGAGTGCGCGTTCGGACCGTCGCGTTATTGCGTTCTCGGCTGTGGTACCGGATCGAGTGATTTACCTCACAAGCAGTGATATTCGAATGGCACCGCTTAGGTGGACACTTCCCACGTAAGCAAAAAAAAAAAAAAAAAAGATTTGTCATGTAGTGTCGTACAGTAGACTCAAATTGTGTTTGTGCGTGTATGTTTTTAGAACTGTTTTCTTGCTATTTTGTTTTCTTTGTGTTTTTTTTTGTTTTGTTTTTTAGATGGAAAATTTGAGGTTGCCTTTTTATCTCTGAAAGACGTAAGGAGTCTTATGTTTTTTTTTTTTTTTTTTTGCGACTCTTTTGTGCTATCGTCTTTTAATGTATCTCTCCCGTGTGTTTTTTTTTTGTTGTTATATATGAATTGCAAAGAGACTTACCAACGGCGCTAAATATGTGATTTTCGTACCATTTTTTTTTTTGTTTTGTTTATTTTTACTTTCGCATTACGCGGTTAATACGAGAAGATAATTTATTTAAATATTGGTTTTGTTATTCTTTGTGTGTGTGTGTGTCTGGTTTCCAAATAAAAAAAAAAAAAATTAACTCTGCTTTGCTTCTTTATTCTTGGTTTGATACTTGTTTTGGGGTTTAATACTGAAATATACAAAGGAGATAAGGATCATTAGAGAGAATACTACAAAATATTATTACTTCGAAGAATTTTCTACTTATTGCATTTCAATATACAGGCAAAAAAAAAAAAAAAGATTTTATTAAAAAAAAAAAAAATGCCTGCTAGTAGGAAGTTACATGAAACAAACGAAAAGGATATTGAAACGTTGCTTTTTGAAGGCGACGGTACACTTTATTCTGAACAGAAAAAATACTATCAACCCTTTGGAGACAAGGGGGATTTTGCTATTCAGCTTGTCACCAGCGAGAGTGAAAAAGATGGGTGCTGCTATTTTATTGTTGTCATAGAGGGTGAAGAAAACATTCTTTCTCAGCCCATTGGTAACGGACTTACACTTGACTACAGCGAGAAAGAGTGTTCTGTACATTGGCCTGCTATCATTGAAGATAAACTCACAAACATGGCTTTCAAGTTTGAAAACCGTAATACCACTATGACAGCATATTATTTTTTGATGCGCTTTGTGGAAATGTACAACAGATGTACATACGCTCTTCTGACTGACACTAAGCCAAGTACCGATGACATGGATGACGAGTCCTACGACTATCTTGGCGGGATTGCATCCTCAAAATTACCTGCGGAGAGCTACGATGAACCTGTTTACGAACTGGACACATTGCGCGAGTGCACACACGTAACGGGATCAGGGAATGTGTGTTCTGTGGACTCTAAAAACTTCTATCGTACTGTTGTTTTGCGTGAATCTCAAAACGCGAAATTGGAATTTCAGGCACACGCCATTGATGAGAATGGTTTTACTAGTTCCTCCCCCTCTGTTTTCACACTGAAAGGTACTTGTGACTCTGCTCTTATTGATGACACAGAGAGCAAACTTCTTTTAGTGGATACCAAGGGTAACCAGCTACGCGAGGTGGACTTGGAGTATGGTAAGGTTGTGCAAGAGTACACTCCATCAGAATCTTATCCTCTACAAGCTATTACGTACTCTAAGCATGTTGCGACAACGGATCCAGTGTACACATGCTTAACTTCCCGCGCTGCTTTTAATATTGACCTCCGTATGGCTACTCCTAATAAAATTGATATTGACCTGGATAAGACAGTTGAGGAATACGCACTGAACTCGCTGAAGAAATCGCTTACATGTCACGCGACGACCACGGATGGCTACTTGGTCACAGGCGACGGGATGGGAAACATTCGCCTCTACACAGGACCCCCAGGCAGTCGTCGCGGGGGCGGTTCGCGACATCCTAAAACGGCGAAAACTTTAATAGATACAAAAGTTCCTATTGTTGCAGTAGATGTGACATCTGATGGACAGTGGGTTCTGGCGGTGTGCTCAAAGTACTTGTTACTCATGAAAACTACTCATGGCAGTGACGGAGGGGAGACGAATGGTTTTCGCTCTCGTATGGGGGAGAAAAAACCAGCTCCATTAAGACTTCAACCGTCAGCGTATCAACTCGCCACCATTGGCGGTGTAGATCAACTGAATTTTACCACTGGAGGCTTTGATCGCTACGGTGGCAATCAGGAAGAGTGTATTACAGCTTCCAGTGGGAATTACATCTTCACGTGGAGTCTCACTGCTTCTATTCAAGCGGAGCGTGATGGCCGTGCGTGTATGGGTGAGTGTGCGCAAGTAAAGGGTGATGTTATTGGTGTATCTACATCTCTTCCAGGCAAGGCAACATACTTAACTCGTCGAAATGTTCACATAGCACCACTCAATCGTCAAGATAGGACAGGAAAGGGAATAAATAGCTATACGTACCTAGAATGATGTGCGAAAGACACATGAAGAAATAAACAAAGCTAAGCGGTAACTGGGAGATGTGCGTATAAGCAAAGAATTCTAATTACAAAAAAAAAAAAAAATACGGAGAAGTGAAGGGAGGGCAGAAAAAGTCTTGTAAGCTCTTTTTTTTTTATTCCCTTCCCCCTCTGTGTACTTTAGGTTAGAGCGGCACTTGAAATTCAGGTTTGAGGTATGATTCCTGGCGTGCTTACTTCTCTAGATAAGCTCTAATGTTTATTTCAACAAAATGAATTACATACTAGCGGGTATTTTTGGCGGCTTTGAAGCTGGACAGAAATAGTGGATTCAATCTACTTTTGCTTCTTTTTTTTCTTGTGATAATTAAGCTTTGTATGCACTGTTAAAGAAACGGATATGCGAAAATGTGATTTTTTTTTGGCAGAATTGTTTATATATCATGTCTTCTTTACATTCTTTTCGGATTTTTTGTAGTGATCCTAATAAGTGATATATATATATATATATATATATATATATATATTATCAAAGAAGTCTACCGATCAACTTATTGCGAAACAGTTACATTAGAGGTGCAAAGGGTAAGTAGTGGAGGTTTTGCGTTTTTACGCGATCGCAGGATTTAAACGAGTAACGTTATAGTGTAAACGTTCTTCTTGTTCTGTAGTTTATTATTATTATTATCATTTCTTCTTTACCTTGTTTTATTTCCTGAATTGGAGGGACACCATGCCTGCTATCCTTGGTAACGCAGATGGCCTTTCGTTTGTTGGCTGTGTTCTGAGCACCGCGGAGCGAGCTGCATTGCAGTCATCTCTTCCACTACTTGCCGCGAAGTGTGGTGTGAGAGTGCAGTTTTGGGGAAAGGTAACAGGCTACAAGGCGGACTACCTTGTCGCGCAGGCTCTCCCTGATGGTATCTTTGGCACGCGCTATACCTTCTTCAGCGTGGATGGCGGAACAGCGTGGCAGCAGCTGGAGGGTCTCACGGAGGACCAAGTGGCCTTTTGCGATGAGCTGCGCGGTGTGTACATGGGCGACCCTTTGTTTCTTTACAAGGTGCGCCGCGACATTCCGCCCGAGCCGGAGCCGGAGGTGCAGCTGGAGGGGCTGGACGAAGAGCTTGAGGGGGCGAGGGGAAAGTATGGCGCCGGCGACGAGGAGGGCGAGGAGAACAAGGAGGAGGAGGAGGAGGACGAGGAAGAGGCCGAAGAGGCGGAGGAGGAGGAGGAGGACGAGGAAGGGGTGGTGGAGGAGCCACCAAAGAAGAAGAAACCAAAGTTTATGATTATTGCAGTACCAGAGAAGGTCCGGCTTGCGCACTTTATTCAGCTCCACGACACGGCGTGTACACTCATTGTGCGCGGGCAGTATGTCTTCACAGCGAGTGGAACCGCCGCGCGCAATGCATCGTTCGCTGGACAGTCCGTGCGCAACGCAATGAAACCCTCTTGTTATATGCGTGTCTTTCAGACTGGGAAGGTGGAGCGCAATCGCATTCTGTACGGCCCTACGTATAGTTCAACAACGGACCAACTCGCGCCCATCACGGACGACGAGCCACAGGGTTTGTGGGTTGTGAAGTACGAACCGGGCGCGTGTATAGTGACGGTGCAGAATCTGCTGTACGCTGGTTCGCTCTTTTGGTACCGCCCGGGTACATGCGACTGTGGTCAGGTATATGTCGGTAACGGTGAGCGCGACCTTGAGGTCTGTTTCATACTTTAGATATTTTTCAATGATTCGGTAGTGGTGAAAATGTATGTGATATGGAAGTTTTACAAGTTGCCTGAGGGCAACAAGAGAAACAAAGAAAAGGAAAAAATTAGCCAACATTTCAGGGGAAGATTTTTGTTTTGTATCTCTCTCTCTGTATGTGCATCTTTAGTTTGAGAATGTGTCAATGTAAGGAATGAGGAAACGATGTTGTTACTTTGTGTGATTGTGTATAATTAATTACTCTTATTAGCTTATGTACGTACTTGTTTGATTTTAGGGGCATTGTACTTATAAGTTTCTTTTTTTTTTCCTTTCGTCTTAGCACTTTTTTGATTTTTACATAGCTAGCGGCTGTGTCTTAAGATCGAGTCGTGCGTATATATATATATATATATATATATATATATATATATTGATCCACGTGTATCTGCGGAAAAGGGTTTAGACGTACTGACGTACTCAAGGTAGAGGTAGTCAATTGTATATATACGTTAGTACAGTGTGACTTCCCAACGTTGAGAGTAATAAAAGGCCCAGGTCCTTTGAAGTCAGTTTTTTTTTTGTTTTTGTTGTTGTCTTATACCTTTTTCGCTTACACGGTGTATCTTTGTTTTCAGTTGCATTTCTGTGTAAAAAAAAAAAAGCATCAAAGCATTTGTAACAACCCGAAGAGTTCTGCAAATCAGTGTCTGTCGATTTGTTGTCTACCTGCTGTCGATTGTTTGTGCCGAATAAAGTGTAAAGAAGGACAAACAAGGAACGCGTATTAGACTTGGAAGAGAACCTGAGTGTGACTTAAGAAGCAGTAAAGAATAAAAAAGAAACTAAATTTTCACTAGACGAAAGCCAAAGAAAAACGAAGAACAAAAGCAAATATTTACCTGAAGAATACTATTGTCACTACATATAAAAATTAAAAGAAGGAAGAGGCTTCAGCAATAAATTAGAAGAATTCAACCGAAGTCTGTGCGAGGGAAACTTTTAACTATTGCAAATCGCAGCAGGAAAAAAAAAAAAACGGGGAAAAAAGTTCTTAAGAAAAAAAAAAATAAACAAGGGTAAAGGACAAAGTAGAAAAGAGCGCTAATAGCAGCAACGGTACCCTAGTTTATATATAAAATGACTAAAGGAATTTACAATGAAGAGGACAGTGTGAATTCCGACGAGCGCCTTTTGCCTTCTTCTTTGCTTTGTATTCCTCCTTCTCTACGCGACAGAATTGAGTCGCAAGACCGTGCGGCTCTCTTCGCGGCAGCTCAGCTTATTTTGGATATTGGCACTCCCTCAGACAGAGCTACTGTGTGCCGTGAGGAGGATGTATCGCGCCATCCACCGGAGAATGAAGCATACGCTTCGGAAGATTCTTCGGATTGGAGCAAAAAGCTCAACGGTCTCCCGTCACTTACTTTGTGCTATGCCTCGCCATTGTCGCATTGCGCCACAGTGCATGACGCGGACATTGAGATAGGGCGACGCAGTCGATATCTTCTTTCCATTTTAGTCGGGGATGTGGGGGAGACGATTTATGTTCCAGTAGACCTGCGGCGCCGCATTGTGCCTTTGCTTTATGCATGGCTTGTTGATTGGGACTTTTTACTGCGCAGCACAGGCAGCTGGGAAGAAGTCGCGCAATGTTTTTTGCGTGTGGCGATGGCGCGGCGTAGTCGCTTTACTTTGCGTCCCGACTTTACGCTCCCGTGGCAGCCGCTGACACTCATTCTCAAGTCCCTCTTCTTCCAGCCTGGCCGTGTAATGGACCTCCATGTCTTTCATGCCATGCGCGGGATTGCGGGAAAGCATCTGGACCGTGTGTGTGAAGTGGCGTCGCAGCACTTTGGACCAGATGCCTTGGAGGGCCTCTGGGAGACCTTTGCGCCTTATTTCTGTGCGGAGTCCGAGGAGGCGCCGCTGGTGCTTTGTATCTTCTCGCACCTTCTGCCAGTGCATCGTCTCGTGGATGAGGAGACGAATACTCCGCTTCCGCTTACGGAGCGTATTGTGCGGTTTCTCCTTGTGGACTCTGCGCTTTGGCAGCAGAACTCAATGAATTGGATGTCATACTCACTAAAGATTGTATTCAAAATGTCTCTTTTTCATATTGGCATTCTAGACTGGGACAAGTACGCGGAGCCGCTTTTTTCAATGATGCTATTTGATCAACGATTGCCAATGGGCGGAAGTAATGAGACGTCGCAGAGGCACTCCGCAAGTGGATTTGGTTTCCTCCGAAACATTTCTCTTTTTCATCTGAATCCGAATGAAATATCTATGGGAATGGGATTTGTGGTGAATATGCTTTCGAACCGCACGGACTCTCCAATGTGGAATCAACTAAGGCGATTTATTCCCGCGACAAGTATATTTATCCGCCCACATGCGACAGATAAACACGCTCTGCAGAGTGTTTTTTCATTTTACAGCAATCTCGTTGTAGCTGCTTTTCGCCGAATGAAAGCACAAAATGCATTTCTCCGCAATCGAATGTTTTCCTCACGGCGACCCTCAGTTGGCTTTCTTCGACCAATACCCGATACGCACATTTGGTCCCCTTCGACAGTTCATTGCTTTGTCGAACTCATCGCACCAGTTGTGCTTAAAGCGTTGCATCACCGGCTGAAAGATACGCCACGTGTTCTTGGCTTGCTTACCGCCCTTGCACCTGCAAAGATGCAGAAACTGTTACTCCCGTATCTTGATGTGGGCATACGCAGTTCTGGTGAGTCGCCGCATCAGTGTTCTGTCGCACTGCAAGTGCTGAACAAAGTGCTCTATCCCCTTTACGAGTGCCGTGAGACACGAGCAGAATTCTTAGCCTTTGTTGAAAATGTACTTTTGCGCGTATTGCCGTGGATGAACTCAAACGATTCCACATTATCCTCAAGGGTTTTAGGCTTTATTTTCACTACCTGTACAGTGACGAGTCTGCGTCGGCTTTTGGGAGGAGAGGATGCCGAGTGTGCCTTTGCCGTAGCGCTCGTGGAGCGGCTTTTTGAGTCTGCCAATCACGTGGACCTTTCGGATTCCTCTCACATGGATCTTTCGCACGTTATGCGTGTGCTATGCATGAATGTGTGTGAGGAAACTCTCCATCGTTGCGTGGACTGTGCGCTACGGGAGGCGGAGACGCAGGGCACATTGACAAAAGCCTGCGCCGTTGCCTTTTTGCTGGAGCCGATTGCGCGATATGCGCCATCGCGTGTGATGCAATGGGCCGCTCGTGTATTGATACCCCCACTCCGCTGCGCTGCGACAACAGATGGCGATGTGGAGTGGTGCGCAGAGCTGCTTGCCGGCTGCGTGCGTGGCGCGGGTCTTTCAGCCTTTGCGCAGCGTGAGGCGATTATGGATTGTGTGCAGCGGCAACTGGGGCAGGTGATGCGTAAAGTGCGGCTCACTGGCGCTGCCACACTTTATTCTGCGCTTTACTCTGCTCTGTCGAAGACAGTTTGCGTTGACGGCAGAGTCATTGGACGCGCCGCACTTGCACACGAAAACGAAAATGAAAGCGACGACGACTCAGAGTACGGTACGGTCAAGGACGAGGAGAGGGCGAGTGATGGGGATGAAGAAGAAGAAGAAGAAGGTGAAGACGAGGAGACAATGCGAATGGGCTTCTGCCGCGGTAGGGCGGTGCGGCTCACATGGCGTGAGCCGGACGCGGATCATATGACATTTCTTGTCGACACATACCGCAAACTCGTCGACGATGCAGTGGAGACCATTCGGTGCATTGATTCCGTCACGCGTATCGACCATGCCATCGACCGGTATGGACTGCGTGCATTTATTTCGAGCAGCACAGGCCCGCTGGGGAATTCTCCACAACCTGGCAACACAGAAGCCACAGGGATCAACGAAGGCGACAATGGCGATGCCGTGACGCCGCAAAACGTTCTGCGTGGAGTGGTGCAATGGCTCCATCGCGTGCTCCTCATCAATCAAGAACTTCGCATGCAGTGCGAGGAAATGCACGGGACACCGAATATCATGCCATGGTGGGAAAATAATCCGCGGGCTGCGTGGGCATTGCCACAGCTGCGCACGGGGACCACGCTTCCGCTTTCCACAGATGCAATTGGGAATGCCCTGCGTGAAGTTGCACTTTGTCGCGTGGTGGTTGCCGTGTCGGAGCGGCACAGAATTACGACAGCAGCACTGCAGCAGCGATTCGGTTCTGCGCCGCTGTGCGACATTTTGCAATGCAAGTGCGTGGAAAGCACAACCGCCCCTTCTGAGTCGCATTTGCTTTTGTTCTCGGCGGCCTCTTCACATTCCGGACGAGCGGAAGAGTCAGACCTGCAAAGTCTCAGTACACTTCTGTCTATTCTTGCGGAGCAGTGTAACGTAAATGTGAAGGGGGCGCCGCGCCTCCTCAACGACGCGGAACGATTCCGAGTGATGGATCGCTTTAGTAGCGTACCACTCGAGACTCAGAACGGGAAGTATTACCTTCCCGTTCTGAGCTGGCGTATAAAGGCAGAGTCCTTTCTACTCGTACGACGTAGTCGTGCGTTGCATGTGGTCCCACCACGTCGGCTCTCGCAGTTGCTTGCATTGTGCTATGCACTGCTCTACTCGCCACATCATGCAGTGCGGTGTCTATGCAGTGACGTTCTCCAGTCGTGCATACACATGCTCGGCCCTGGTGACGTGCGGCAATTCCTCTCCATGCACCTGGATGTGCTGGAACACATTGCGGAGATATGGAATTCGAGCGAACATGGAAGGGAAAGTGGTGGAGACGGTGAGAACGGCGCCTCGAGTGCAGTGTTGCGTGCGCGGCGGTCCACTGAGGACGAGCGAGCGTACTCTTCGCGATTGAAACGTGAATTGGCAAGTGCCTTTGCCCTTGCCCTTCATGGATTCTGGAGCCCCCATTTTTACTACGATGTGCGTCTCATCCAGCGTACGTATGCGTTAATTGTGCAATTCCCCGAGGAACTGACGTTTAAACGCGTAGGAGGGGACTGCAGTGTACAAGGGACGGCGAGTCTATGTGGTCTCCCAGCGATAGAGTACACTCGCGCAGCGTGGCTTACGGATGAACTGCTTACCCTCGCATCACGATTTGCCTCTGCCGCGCCCGGCCGTGCACTTGGATGCCTTATGATGATTGTTGCTGTCTACCGACCTTCGCACGCTGCACTCCTCTCACGGCAAAGTGTTCAGCTTCTCTTTCGTCTTACAGTCAACGGTAATGTCAAGGTACGTGAGACGTCTTTTCATATTCTACAGTGTCTTTTGCTTTCATTGAAAAAGTCGCGTTTGAAGGCGCACGTACTTACGCGTCGTGGTACTGTGGAAGCAGAGGGGAATGTGGACTTCTTTCGCCATCGATACGAGACAATGCATCGTCAATGTGCATCATTTTATGGCATACGCGAGGTGGGATTGTCCTTCGCACCGCGCTATATCGCCGTGGACATGGAGGATGTGAAATCTGGTATGTTCAAAGATGGGGAAGTGGATACTATCCCTTGCGACGTTGCATTTTATCGTAAATTGTACATTGGTAAGAATAGTACGCCCGATTTTAATAGATATTGTGAAGAAATAGTTTCCCTCGTGAAGCAACTTTCCGGTATCGGAGAAGAAAAGGTTACTTCAGTCAATCCGCTTATCAATCATTGCATGAATTGCGAAAGGTATGAAAAAATGTGTGCGAATGATAGTATTCCTTGTACAAATATTAGGAATAGTAACGAAGGCTCGAATACGGGTATTAGGAGTAGTGAATGTGACAAGTGTAATAATGATAAATATAATAATGCTGATAATAGTTGCTCTTCAAACTCCGTGTCCGCAGAAACGTCTCTGCGAGGTGGTTGGGTTTGGGCCGTGATGCAAGAGCGGTACGACCAACGGGCTTTTTCACCATGTCGCATGCGATTGTGGAAAGCACTGGGCAAACTGGCTGGTGTGAAGGCGGCTGTGCACTACTTCACCAGTGTCGCACGGCTGCGGTTGCGTGATTACATGGATCTCACACGTAGCAATGCTGCTGCGGCGAAGGAGAGCCCCAATTGGCTTTTTGCTTGCCTCGCCGACATACTTATTGCGACGATACGCATGTCCAAACGTGATGCGGAGGCTCGCTGCGAGGCTCTCAGGTTGTATACAGAGACGTTGCTTTTTGTGTGCACGTCTAATCTTGTTCCCAATGAGGCGTGTAGTGTGTTTGTATCTGGAATCAATTCTCTGCAGTGCGCCCTTCGCCCGGGTGAGGTCAGTTCGCTGTATCATGCTCTCTTCACCACGTTGAACCCCTTTACAGAATTAAGGGGAAAAACCACAGAAAAATATTCTGGTACAGATGGCAATTATAATACTTATAATACTAATAGCAACAACGAGACTAGCGGTAGCAATAGTGAAGGTCATGTTGATGCAGATGATGGTGCAATTAGCGACGATGAAGAAGATGAATGCCGTACCGCTCATGCAGTATCTTTGTCTGGCGCTGCAAAGACACAGGAGGTATCTCGCGTCCTTTCTGCCATTTTCCATCTTCTTTGTTCCTTTTCGCGTGAGGTGAACGTTCTCTTGCTTCCGCAGCTTTCCCAACTTGTGTTGTCCAACAAGAAGGTTTTCCTTCACAGTAGCTCAACGATCATTCGCCGCTTTGCTGCTACCATACTGCGGCAGATCATGTGTCTATCGCTGCAGCAGAGCCCTTATGCCCCAGCGCATGCCACTGTGCTCTCCGGCATCTCTGCCTTTTTTGACGCTGTGGAGCGTGCGGTGGACCGCCTGCCGCTGCCGCCGCCGGCCCCGCGGTCCGCACTGGCGCCCTGGTGCGCGACGCCTGCCCTTGGCGCGGCCGCGAGCCCCACCCCGCCGGTCTCGGACTCCCCCGCCCCGCCCGGCGGCGCCGGCCCCGCCCCCCCGCTGCCCCCCGCCCTGCGGCTCGAGAGCGCAGACCCGGCCGACGCCGCCGCGGGGCTCGCGGCAGTGAAGACACTCGCCATGTGCTGGTACGCGCCGCCACCGGCGCTGCTCGAGGCACGCATACGAAGCGTCGTGGCGCTGCTCGCGCGGGCACTGGACGTGGCGCTGCCGGAAATAGATGATTTGTACGAAACAGTGCGGAAAACCCTCAATAGCATCGCCCTCGTGCGACTTCCAAAGCAGACGGTGCACTCGACGATTGAGATGCTTTGCGATATTCTTGGGGAAGCGATGCCATACGGCACCTCACGGCACGCAAAGATCGTTCTCTGTGAAATGTTGCGTCTGATGCTCTTTACAAATCTCCACCGCGTTGGAAAGTTTGTCATTATGCAGAGCGTCGCCGAGACAACGCTGCAGTCCATTGGCCACGGCGACGGGCGCTTGCGCTGTGAAGGCAAATTGCTTCTTGCCGTCCTCACACGGGTCGCGTCCCCCGAACAGACCCAGGCTCTTGTGCAGAGTTTCTTTCGTGAGCTACGCGGGCTGAACGGGGGCTCCGCCGCGGGATTGTCGCCGTCTTGTTCACCGTCACTTGTACCTGCAGCAGAAACAGTGCACCGGCGTCGCCGTATCGCGCTCCTCATTGCACTGTGCTCGATAGCTGCCGCGAGCCCGGGGACTGTGCCAGTGTACGGTCCACGCCTGCTTGAACGACTCGTGCCTTACGCAAACGATTTCGCACCAGAAGTTCGCCGCACTGTAAGACAAACATTTGGGGAGTGGTGGCGCTCCCATCGCGATGGGTGGGATCTAGAGCACAAGCCATACTTTACCAAACCCCAGATTGAAGTCATGTCCCCGCTGCTAACGGCATCCACCTATCTCGTGTGAGGTGATTGTACACTTTTACATGATAAAGGTATATATGTACATGTATGTATATATATATATATATATATATATACATATATAGTATAGTGCGTGTGCTTGTGTTTCTGAAAGTACTGAGCTTGATAGTCTGCAAGGTGCTGTTTTTTTTTTATATTATTATTTCTTTTAGTGATAGATGAATTTGATAAAATTGGCGACGTGGATAACCTTCAAAGGTTTGGGTGTGTGCAAAAAAAAAAAAAAAAAAAAAAAACTAAGAGGATAACGAAATAACTGCGAGTGGAGAATAATGTTAACAACAACAACAGAAAAGTAAGAGATGAAAATTTACGTGCAAAAGGTTGAAGTAAAAAAGAGTCTACTGTAGGTAATGAATATAAAAGAGAAAAAAAAACGCTGTGTCTACATGGAATTCTGAGGAGATTGCAAAAAGATGCTTAATAAGCTTAACTGAGGAAGAAGAAGTAATTCAAATTCTGAAAGTGTTCAAAGAGAGGTCTATTTATGTGAAGAAATATATATATATATATATATATATATATATTGATGCTGTTGTTGTATTTTTGGTTTTTTTTTTTTCTCAATATGTTTTCTTATTGACTCAAAGTTCTTGTGGACTTAAAGGAAAATAATGTAAAATCAAGGAAAACTGAAAACTGAAGACAGAATGCTTTTCCAAATGTCTACTGTTTTTTTTTTTTTTCTTGTTGTGTTTTGTTTTTGAGAAAAGAAAAATGTAAGTACCGAAATGCTTTTCGTAGCAACATGTGGAATAGTACTACCGCTACTAATGATGGAAGTGGTGAAACAGGGAAAAGCACAACAAGGATTTTTTTTTCCTGTAATGGATTGGCTCACCGACAAAAATTCGAACTATTATTATTATTTTTTTTTTTTGCATTATTGTTGAAAGTTTTGCAGTATTTTCAGAATTCTAAATCCATTTTCAGCGTATGCTCTTTTGAAAACCCCTATACCTTTGGAGCCGATTTCATGTTTTTTGCGTATATATATATATATATATATATATATATATATAAATACAGACATATACGTACATAATAATGATAATAATAATAAGAGTATTAAATATAATAACCTGCCATGTATGTCTAATTGGTTGTAGTGTTTTTACTTCTTTATTCTCTGATATGCCTGAAGTTTTCCCTTCTTTTTATTTCTTGTTCTTCTCATGTGATCCCGTATAGTCAAAAGTAACACATTTTTTTTTTTTAAGCTTGCTCTGTAGTGTTATTACTTTACTTTTTTTGTACCGTTATTTGAGGTTAGGTTATTATTAATATTGGACTGTAGAACATTATTTTTTTTTTTCGTTGTTGTTCTTGTTATATTGTTGGCAATCTACCTATGGGGTTCTTTTATTATTATTATTAAAAGTCTTTTAGAATATTAAAGTTTCATTTGTTTAGGTCTGGATAGCAATACTTGAAAGTTCATCAACCGTTCTCTGCTGTGGCTTTTTTTTTTGTTGTTGCAGGTTTGTGTTTTTCTCGCGATGCTGTCTCCATTGCTTGAAACTCCAAATGTCAGCGTGTTGATAGAAGAATTAATTACTGTCGTGGTGGAGTTTCGTGGCGCTGTGACGGAGTCGACTGAAAAATCCCTATACCTGCGCAAAACGCTCGGCGTACTGCTGGAGGATCTTCGCACGAAGGCCCTTGCCGTGGCACAGCGCCGCTCTGTGTGTGTACCGCGTCTTGTGGTCTGCGGCCCGCGGCAGAGTGGTCGGACTTCGCTGGTGAACTTTATTCTCCACCGCCGCGCAACGCAACTCGCGGAGGAGGGGAGCTCTCGCAGCGGCGGACAGACGTCCGCCCGAGGCGAGCGGGGCCCTCGCGCGACCAGCGGCGTCGCTCTCCTCGGGGAGCTGAGCGGGGTGAGCAGCATTCTCTCCACGGCGTCTAACGTGCGCAGGGAAGGTATGGGGCTGTCGGTGGATTCCCCGTACGATGACGGCGCGGAGCGGGTCCCGCCGGCGCCGCAAACGCAAACGAGCCGCCGGCGGTTGCTGCGCTGCATGGACGAGGAGGTGACGCCTCACGATGGCCAGTCATTTCACTTTGTCGCGCCCTCGTTGCAAGAGGATTGGCAGCCGCTCGGTGGCGGAGACCCTGGAATGCCGCCGGAACTCTCCACGCGCAATGTGACGCTTCTCCCAGGGGCCTTTGAGCAAACCGTATTTGACCGCGTCATGTGCCGCACGCGGTCTGCGGGGCTCAGCCAAAGTCCCATCTCTGGGAATCGTGAACCGTCTCACCCAGACTTAGCAGATACGGCATGCGCGGAGGGTGCGCAGCAAACCAAAGTGGCATGGGACGGGGTCTTGGACGAAGGACTGCGCGCGTCTTTGTGGATCCTGTACGAGAGAAGTAACACTGGTGGTGAAGGTGACGTGGTGTGGAACGAGGACAGGCGCGCGTCGCGTTCCCGTCGTGTGCCGGAACATGCATTCGCGGAGATATACTTTGTTACCATACCGTGTGATGTAGTGGGAACTGAACGCCTCCCAGCATGTGTCGCACCCCTTTTTGGTACATACAGCAGGAATTGTAAACACGCATGCAAAGACAAAAGCACATGCGTCTGCGATTGCGATGTGGGAGTTCTCCAGATTCGGCAGCTCATCTCGGACACGGTTTTCTATGTGCTTACGTTTTCGGATGCCATTACTACGCGTGATGACGGTGTGCTTTCGCTTGATGAGTGTCTGCGCCAGCGGCCGCCACCGTTAGCAACAAATCTTCGTCACGCAGTTGACCTCTTCATTGCGCAAATGCGGCGTGTCTGCGGCGTGGATATTGCGCCGTGGCAAGTTATTACTTTTAGCAGTGTGACTAGCCATGTGACGCGGGAGCTTCTCACCACTATTGCTGAAAAACGCATGTGGAGGGACTCTGTGGACCGTATGGAAAGCCCCGCGGAGCCATCGCAACACTCCAAATACCAACTAAAGCCAATGAGTATTTCACTAGTATCGTCGACGCCTAGTTTTTGTGTACTGGGAATTCCAACGGCATTGTATGATTACTGCGATGCGGTTTTTGGTGAACGGTTTAAAGAGCGCCGCACGGCGCTCCTTGTGGAGCAAGTCGAGCGCATCGCTTTTGAGTATGCCACAGGTAGCACGTGGTTTACTAGTGGTGCAAACCAACTAATGCGAACACTCCGTCTGTTTGAGTGGAGTGCGATTTTGCATTATCTTCACCGTATTGCACTGTCTCTTCGTATGTGGTCTAGGCAATTGATGCTAACTCTACCAAAGGTGCGCACGAAGTTACAGACATACATCAGAGGCCTGCAAAAAGATTTGTGTCAAGCTAAATGCAGAGGGAAACTTGCAGAGGATGCTATTCAGGAGTTGCAAAAATATGTTAGTCCTCATGAGATATCTCATGACATTCAGTTGCATCTCCAAGAGCGCTTTGAGGAGTTTACCATTCGTTTTTGGCAGCGCCTTTTGGCACTTATTGACATTGAGGGTAATCACAATAATAATACCGGTGCGGACGAATTGTTCGAATATCCACCTGCTCTTGTAGAGGCGCGTGAACGACTTTTGCTCCAGTATCGGGTGTTTGTGAAATTTTACGTTTCCGCTCGGTACGAGAATCAGGTGGCGCAGGTTCTTCGTCTTCTCGCAGAGAAGGAAGGTGTGACTGGAAGCGCGTTGAACATACCCGGCAGCATTCCGGCAGTAGATCACATTCCGTTTGTTGCCAAAAATACCCGTCCGTTGAAGTTTACGATGGAGGGTGAGCTGACCCTTCAGCTTTCCCGCCTCAACACGGAGGTGATCAATTACTTTATGGCCGAACTGGACTATGCCTTTGGGGACTTTGTGGCTTTTTGCGATGAGCAGCGCGACGCGACGGTGTCTCGACTGTCTCGTGTGCTTCAACCGCTGCTACACGCGCAGTCCAGCCGCGGCGTGGCGGATATCTCGAGGGCACAAGTTGTGCTATCGGAAGTCTCTCGACTCTCTCTTGTGGAGCTGCAGCCGCCTGCGCCGATGGAGGCATTTGTGACGGGATTGCGCGGGGCGCTATGTGAGGACCAAATTCTGCTCATTCTCCGGCACCGCGGGATATTAGCCCGGGACAAGGGTGAAGGAACGACAGCAACCGGAGGGACACACTCTCCCGGGCGACGGACGGTTGCGTATGTGGAGCGCATGGATCGCGAGAGCGCATCGCAGCACCCGCATCGAATGGAGATGGTACCTGCACAGTACAGGTGCCTTGTTCTCTGCGGGAGACTGCCTGCCGGTGCGTTTTGGGCTTCGTCACATGTCGAGCGCGTGGCCCCAGTGCGAGAGGAATGGATCCGCCGCTCCTCACCCAGTTGTGCGAATGCGAACCCAAGCTCGGGTGGAACAGAGGAGTCGGGGGAGGAAGAGTCGTACGCCGACATTAGTCCGATTTTTGATATAAAAAAGATGCGCGGAAGGAGGATTACACTGAAAGAGAGTGATATGCCGTTAAACCGCATTTGGTTTGTGATTGATGTTTGGCGCGAAGCACTCTCTGCCATGTCCTTTCGTTCCTGGATGCAGCTGCGCAGTGCACAGTATGGAAAGCTTCTCAATTGTTTCTGTGGTTCGTTCATGAAGGGTCACTACGAACTGTCCACGGAGATTGCGAAGGAAGCAAAGTGTCTTGAGGAAGTACTGCAGAGGAAGGGGAATGAGGAGAAATTCTTGAATGTCGATACCCCCGAAACGCTGCAGCGCATCAGTAACACCGCAACATGTGTCGCAGGCAAATTAACGTGCATGCGTGGACATATGTTTGCCACTGCATTAAAGGAAAACAAAGAGTAATGCGCAACTAATGGTATTTCTTACTTATGCATGTGTGTAGTGTGCACGTGGACACGGCTTTTGCTTGATTGTACTGCATTTTCTTATTATTCATTTGAAGAAATCGGGATGTTTGCGCGGACAATGAAATCAAGAGGTGTAAAAATGGAACTTAAAGTGCAGGTGTTGGTTAAGTTTTTTTTTTTTGATTTTATCCTTTTTTTTTTTTTGCACCTTGGGCGAATTCTTCGATAAAAAGAAAACTCCATGCAATAAAAAAAAAAAAGTGGCAATGTGGTTTTTTTATTTTTTTGCGGCACGTGTGGTGGTGTATGCGTGTATCTATGGGATAGTGATTCTTTCTATATTTTGTGTGACAAGTCTTTGCATTACAAGAGTCAACTTACATTTCTTGTGAAGAATTTATTGCTTTAATTGAAAGTCTTTATAAAGCATACAGCACTCATTCTATAGAATTGTTTACATTCTTTACTGTTTTCTCCACGTACGTGGATCGCATAATTATCATATGTATGGATGTAGCAGAACACAGTAAGTTGCGATTGAGTACAAAAGTTTTTTTGGAGGTGGGTTTTTTTTTTACTCGCTGCCGTTTTCTTAGCGCCTTTCTTGTATATAAAAATATGTTGTTTAGTGTTACATATTTGTATCTTTACTATCTTTTTTTAAAGAGTTGTGCTTGGTTTCTTGAAAGATTTCTTTGTATTTAATGTTTTTGAAAAATCGTATACTATCACTTTCGACTTTACTTTTTAAACTGTTTCGCACATAAAAACAAGAAAGATAAGGTAAGAGTTTACGCGTATACATAGACACTTGTCTTATTGTTTCACCTGTACCCAGACTTTTATAGTCACATACCTATATATATATATATATATAGATACACATACAAAATAGCGTATTCTGATCATGACAGCACCCCCAAGTAATGTCAGCACTCGTGTATACTACAGTTCGCTGATGCCTCCTGTTTTGCAAGGCGAAGCGTCTTTTTTCTCCGCGGTATCTCGTGTGGCTCCCTCTGCGTACATCGTCACTGACCCGTGGCCTCGTCGCCCCCGCGACGGCGCCCTTTCTTCTTCCTGGGCGGACTTGAAGGTTCTGGACTCGTCCGCCTACACACGCCAGATGGAGGCCGTGCTGTTTCGTCGTGAGTACGAGCTCCGCGGGGAGTTCGCGCGCCTTCGACAGATGGACTCTGTTCGTGTGCAGCTGCGCGAGGCCGACGCTGCGCGGGCCGCTGAGCGCGACGAACTGATAGCCGCCGCGAAGGCGCTGGAGCTCGAGCGGGCGCAGCGCATGGAGGCCCAGCAGCAGCGGTTGCTCGAGCACGAGAAGGAGCTCGAGGCGTGGAAGCACGAGCGGGCGCAGGAGCTCGAGGCGGACCGGCAGCGCCACGCGGCCGAAGAGGAGCGCCGCCGCGAGCGCGCACACGAGCGCGAGCTGCAGCGCATGCGCGAGGAGGCGGAGTGGGTCCAGCGCGCCAAGCACGAGGCAGACGCGGATCGAAAGGCACTCGTGCGCAGCGTGGACGCGGCAAGTGTCGCGGCAGCGGCGCGAATGCGCGATGAATGGATCGGGTACGACGCGGAGCGGCGGCGCGAGGCGGAGCGGCGCGAGTCCGAATTCTTTGCCAGACTCGATCGCGCAGAGGCAGTGCGCGCGGCCGACACGGAGGCGTTGCGGTCGACGAGCGGCGACACAGCAACGCAACTCACGCGGCTTGCCACGGAAGTAGAGGATCTGCGCCGGGCACTCCATGCACAGGCACGCGAAGGAGAGGTGTCGCTGGCGCAACAGTGCGATGCGGCACGCGAACAGGTGCGCCGCGCAGAGGCGGAGCAGCAACGCGAGCGGGCGCGCGCGGCAGAGGCGTTGCAAGAAACCGCGCGACTGCGTGAAGAGTGCCGCGCTTTGCGTGACGGGGAAGCGGCGGCGGAAAAGGCATTGAGCACCGCGCAGCAGCAACACACGCGGGACGCGGAGGCTGCAGCGGCGAGACTGCGCAATGAAGTGTCCGAGCGCGAGGCAAAGGAACGGCGCATGGCGGAGGAGTTGCGCACGGCCATGGAGGCCGTGAGGCGCGAGGGAAGCGATCAGATCTTTTCCCGTGAGTGCGCCCTGTCGGAGCAAATAGACAAACAACAAAAAAGACACGACGAAGAGCGCCGCGTGCAGGAGCGGGTGGTGGAAGAAGCGAAAAAGACTGCGGTGGAGGCGGTGCGACGAGCCGAAGGACTGCAGCAGCAGCTGGACGAGGCACGCGCAAAGCACGAGCGAGAAGTAGAGGAGGCTCGCGCAGACGTGGTGAAGTGGCGGGCTCGCAATGCGGAATTGACCGCGACGGTGGAACGCGTACAGAGCGCCATGTGGGAACGCGATGGCGAAATTGGAAAACTGCGTGCAGAGGTGGAAAAATTGCAGCGAGAAGCACGTGAGTTGTCCAAGTCTAACGTTGTTAGTTATCCCAATGACATAAGCCAGACAACACGACCCCAGATGGCACCTGTCGAGTCTTCGCTTTCACAAGCGGGCACTGCCACACAGCAATCACAAGTGGCCAAGGAGAGCACGGAGGAATTTATACCTGCGCGGGATGCGGTGGTGTTGAAGAGCAGTTGGAGTCCGCAGGGCATAGCAACTTCGCAAGTTCCAGCTCCTTCGCAGATACAGCCTGCGTCGCAACTTGTACCTCCGCTCGCGGATACTCATACAAGCTTACCGGGCCCTCTAGTAGCTAAGGCTACTGGAGTTTCTTCGTCGGGGACTTCTTCACATTTGACTAGTCCACGACTCGAGGTTGCTCCCTCCGCCTCTATAGCTCCCTTGGACGCGCAAAGCACAGTGAACAGAAGCAGTCCTGCCGTCATCCTACAATCACCTGTCTCCCTCATTTGCCCCACGACTTCGCATACGTCTAGGATTGTATCTGTACCCGAGTCTGCCACAGGGAATCCTCCAAGGTCTTCGTCTGCGACTATAGCTGGTTCTACATCTTTGCCTCTGAATGTACCGGGATCTATAACATCGCCTCAGACTCTATCTGCTTCTGGTGCTCAGCCTGTGGCTTTACCTAGTTCTGGACCTTTGGCACTGAATGCACCTAGTTCTGGAACATCGCCTCGTATTCTCTCTGCTTCTGGTGCTCAGCCTGTGGCTTTACCTAGTTCTGGACCTTTGCCACTGAATGCACCTAGTTCAGGACCTTTGCCACTGAATGTACCTGGTTCTGGACCTTTGCCACTGAATGTACCGAGTTCTGGAACATCGCCTCAGACTCTATCTGCTTCTGGTGCTCAGCCTGTGGCTTTACCTAGTTCTGGACCTTTGGCACTGAATGCACCTAGTTCAGGACCTTTGCCACTGAATGTACCGAGTTCTGGAACATCGCCTCGGACTCTCTCTGCTTCTGGTGCTCAGCCTGTGGCTTTACCTAGTTCTGGACCTTTGCCACTGAATGCACCTAGTTCAGGACCTTTGCCACTGAATGTACCTGGTTCTGGACCTTTGCCACTGAATGTACCGAGTTCTGGAACATCGCCTCAGACTCTATCTGCTTCTGGTGCTCAGCCTGTGGCTTTACCTAGTTCTGGACCTTTGGCACTGAATG
>JASANW010001393.1:0-115138 GCA_030849725.1 Trypanosoma boissoni | reverse complement strand
CCAGTGTGCCAATCCCGCAGAGTGCCTTAGCTGCGCCCCTGCAGCAGTTGCCAGCGGCCCCTGCGATGGTGGCAAGCACAGTCTGACCATAGGTGTCCACGGAAAGAGGACAATAACAACAACAACAAAACTGTTTTGGTCTTGCAACCTTATAAATATTGATCTCAATCCTAGTATGGATAACAAAGCAAGGAACAAAAGAAGACAGCTGTGTATTTGAATATATTTTTAGCTACTCATCGAAAACCGCACCGCCTAATAGAGTCATCAGGCTAATAAAGACGAACGTATGGCTTATTCATGTTGTTATTTTTCTCAATATACAAAAAAGAAAAACGATGATCAACTTACGCTGCCCTTGTTCATTTGGAAGTAAAAACCTTAAAGTATGTAAACGAAGAAGAGGTACCGCGTTAATATATTTTGAATGCATTGCTTTCGAACTGAAAGATTTATAGAAAGAATGGGAAAGGAATTTTAAGAGAGCGTCGATTGGTTAGAGGTTTCTAGTAAAAATCTTAATGGGAAGAAAGTGGATGCAACACCAATACGACCCCTTTTTGATTTTTAAAAAAAGATGTATAATTACGTATGCTTTTATGAATCATTGTTTTGGTGTTTTATTTTGTTTTATATGTGGAATCTATGTTGGCTTGTTAGCTTTGGCACACCGGGTAATTTTGAGCGTTTAAGAAATAAATTTTTTATACCTTTTTTTTTTTTTTTTGTTAGTTGCTTTGTGTATTACTTGCTAATGGCGTGCTCCTTTGAATTTTTTTTTTTTTTGTTTTACCCGTGAACTTTGTGTGTGTGTGTGTAGTAGAGTAGTAAGCTACCCAATGAATACTGCGACAAGTGACACTTGGCTGGATAGTGCCCGCAGGGGCGATACAGAGGAGTTTCTACGCATTGCCGAGGAGTACGAGTGCGCCTCATACGCCAGCGGTGAGCTTCCAGCGCTTTTTTTTCATCTTCTTGTCTTGGCCTACTTGATTCACAACGACGTGGAGAACGCGCGGTTAGCGCTGTTGCGGTGGGAAGCGTCGGCCGCCACCAACGAGGAAAGCAGTGCTTTGGCCTTTCTCAAGCGAATCATGGAGTGCTGCGATCGATTTGCGTACGATGAAGCCTTTCATGAGGCTATGCATGTGATGATGGACCGCAGTAGCCGCAGCGGCAACGCGTGTGAAGTGGCCGAGGAGGCAAGTGCGCCCCCATTCAGTGGCTTGTTGTTGGACTACTTGGCTGCGCGGCATGTGTGCCAGCGAAAGACATTTTATGGCGAGACGGACACATGCGCGCAGGCGGCGAGGCTTTGCGTAACGCCGGAGGATTTGGCGGCGCGGCTGAGGCGCGTGGAGGCCGATGAGCGGCGTCGGATGTGTGAATCACAGGTTTGCGGCAAAACCATACCGAGTGCTGTGACACCTGAGACACTGCATTGTGTGGGATTGGCCGGAGCAGATGAGGAATGAGGTCTCTTTCTCTTTTTTTTTTTTTTTTTTTTTGTGTATGTGTGTGTGTTTGTTTAGTCGTGCAGTGTTACATTTTTTTTTTTTTTGTTTTTAAGGGCCTGTGAAGAGAATGTAAACTGAGATAAGGCTATTTACGCTTTCCATGAGCGCCCAATCGTATTATCCTAATTCCCTTTCTTTCCCCCTTAACTGGTTGGATTCTATAACAAGGGGAGCACGCAGTTTTTTTCGTTAAAAAGGGTTCTTCCCATTAGGGTTTTTGTATGTTTTCTTTGCACCTGCCCCTCTTGATCCCCTTCCCCGCGGGGAAAGAGACGTTCACCAGTGCAGGAAAGCCCCTCGAAGCTGCCACTTCGTAATTTGTTATTGATGGGTTATTCAATCTGTCTTTAGAGAGATAATATTGTTGTTTGCACTTGTCATGGAAATTGTTTTTGATGCGGAGTGCACCTAGAGCTCATTCAGAGGCATATTGGATTTTGCTTCTTGTCTCTTTATTTACCTTCTAGGATATCGTTAAGTGCTGTGCCAGGCCGAGTCGATAAGTTGATATTTATTTCTGAACTAACTCTTGAAGTGAGAGTACTTGGATTAAGTTCAAATAAGCTTTCCTCTTATTTAGACATGTGTTCTGTGTTGTTCATTTTTTTTTTTTTTGTAACTTCTGTGTTTGTATATATTTGTGCGCCTGTATGTAACTGTTTTTTTTTTTTTGGGGGGGTTGTGTGTGTGTGTGTGTGTGTGTGTGTGCTGAATTTCAAGGTAGAGAAAAAATAACTAGGTTCCCCCCTTTTTAGATAAAGGGGGAGGGAGAGGAAGGATAGTGTTGGGAATTTCTCGTAACATTTGTATTTAGTAGTTATTGCGTTATTAGAAACACGATGCTTCAGCGCAACATGACGCGCTTACTCAAAGCGCGACCAAAGACTGTCAACATCGAGCCGGGTTCGAATCGCTCACTTGAACCGGCAGTTTTTGCGAAAGCAAAAGACATTTTCGCCGTCCCCGAGTTTCCTGGAAAGCGTGTGCTGCATAACTGGCGCTTCTTCATCAAAGCGGGAAAGGCTGCAACGGGACCTCCGGTCGGACAAGAGTTTTCAAAGCTTGGTCTGAAGGCAATGGAATTTGCAAAGACATTTAATGATCGTACAAAGCCACACTTTAAGGATGACGTGGAGCTTATTGTGCGTATTCAGGTTTACTTTGATAAGACATATCTTTACGTTATAGAACCACCTCCTACAACTTGGTTTATTCTTCGCGCATTACGCAAGAAGCGTCGCGAGACAGGCCCGGTTCCCATTCGCGGTCGTTACTGTGCTCTCATGACACTCGAAATGGCTTACGAAATTGCCAAGATGAAACAAATGAGTTGGGGAAAACCGGAGTACCCTCCCATTGAAACACGTGTGCGCCGCGTTGTTGGCCAGGCACGTCGCATGGGGGTCTGTTTTATTGGCGTTGACACACCACACAGCTCCCCTGTAAAGGGAATGACAGAGAAGCAGTACACGGAAGAAAGTGAAAAATACCGCAAGGTGCATATGCAGCAGTATCTTGAACTGAAGAGGAAAGAGTTGGCGGAGGCTCCACTGATTGAGCGCGTACATCGGCCAAATTTTGCGCCACTCACAGATGAGCAGATTGAAGAGGGCTTGCAGGACCCAAACCTTTTTCACGCACTCTGGAAGTCCAGTCACCCGAATAGCCCGTATCATAAGGACTTGCATCGACGGGAAATGGCACGTCGCTTTATTAATGCACGTGGGTGGTTGAAGCACATGTCACTTGATGAGATGAAAGTTGTTTTTCTAAACTACAGGATCCCTGAGAACGAACAGTCAAATCAATTACATGAAGATAAACCGGATGACCAAGTGTATTGGTCCCGCGATAACTCCCAGTAAGAAGGAAAAAAAAAAAAAATGAGGAAGGAAAAGATTTTATTACGCCTGAACAGTGCAAGAAAGAAAGGGAGAGGAGGGCGGGGGGAATTTAATTAATGTTTGCTTGGGCATCTTCTGTCTCATCCACAGGCATTTTAACTCCTTCCTCGCTTATACTTAATCTTACTCTATCTTTCTCTCGCTCTCCCTTCCAGACACACACACACACACACTCACACACACACATCAGTGCTGAAACTATTTTTATTTTATTTTATCACTTCTCCTGGACTTTACTGTGTCAGCAGTTGCGATAAAAAAAAAAAAAAACCAAATGTGTGTGTGTGTGTGGGGGGGGGGACGGGATGAAGGTGAAGATGGCGCTGTTTGTGCATATGCTGAAGTTACTTCCTGCGTAGCTGCGGTTTCTCCAGCGTGAACCATCGCACGTTTGTGGGAATGCGGATTGACTGTATTTTCTTTGCACTGGCACTGGGACAACCAGTTTCTTCCGTCAAGCGGATGCTGCTTTAATAAGGTACTTGTTGTGCAGTAGGAAAGCTCATTCATTCACAAAACAAAAAAACAAAACAAAACACAAAACAAAAAAGCATAATATTTATAATGCGATTTGTTCAATCTTTATATTGCTCTTAATCCATGATAAGGATTGTCATTCTGATTATTAATAGCGAGAAAAAAAAATAATGCTATCTTTTATTATTATTATTATTATTATTATTATTATTATTATTTTGGCTGTTAGGAAGTTGTAGTATAGCGCCCACACACCCCTTCTCTTACATAGACACAGCGAAGGAAAGAGAATCATACACAGTTCTGTATGAGTTGCTCTCTGGAATGACTCTAACTACTATCGAACGTCTTCACTTTGTTTTGATACCCCAGCAAGTCCATCTGCACCTGCCGCGTGCACTGCGTGATAACATAGGCGGCAAGTACAGCACAGATGCGCAACTTGTCGTGAAGTGGAACGTCCACTCTTTGGAAAAGGGAAAAGCGCAGTTTCCTGTCGACATAAGCGCGGCCGCAAAGACTAGTCAGCCATTCCTTTCTCTTTCTCCCGGTGATACTCTTGCGGATACGGCTCAGCCCACTTCGATTGCTTTTGACGCGGAGATGACCCGCAAGCCTCCGCCACGTAATAATGTGTACCGCAAGAAGATGATGGAAATGACATTGCGATTGAGTGTAACAAAACGGCGGTGTCAGACAGTGGATATCTTTGACACTGCGTGTTGTGTGACAGATCTGCGCGACTTGATGCCCTCCTCCTCCTCCTCCTCTTTATCCAGAGACGCCGCAGCTCCTGGCGCGAGTGCAAGTCGCGTGCGCCTTTGCATGAACCGCTCCGGGGACTACATGGACGTACACTGCACTGTTGCGAGTGCCTGCGCCGCCTCGTGTGGTGCGTTGCGCGGAGGCATTGCTGTGTGCCCCAAAGACATGCACTGCTCCAGCGCCCCGCCCGTGCAGGGGACATGTGCACCGGACACAATAAAACCACACATGGCTTCTGGGATTTCAGACCCGGCGTGCGATCGCGCTCCGAGCTGTAGTACCGCCGAGGTGCTAAAGCACAAGTTTTCTCTTTGCGCGCCCAGCGGCGGTGGCAATGAGTGGGAGGCCACAGGCAGCGCAAACGGTTTCTGCGGTACGGGCACGCACCTCTCCACAGAAACTTTGACTGCTTTCACTCCTTTCCCCGCCGCCCAAGGCGACACGGCGGCGAGCGAGGCACAGAGTGCAGTGGACGATAGTCTCCTCACAATGGCCCCACTGCCCACAGGGGAGCTCCATGCTGTGTACAATTTCTGCAACGAGGAAGCCACGTGGGCGGCGAAGCACTACGCCTGTGATGCGCTCGCAAACCGCACATCGCTGCAGCGCCTTATGCAGAGCATTACGTGCGAGCAGCAGTTTCCCGTGACAGACGCGCTATCCCTTTTTGCTGCGCTCTTTCCGCGGCGGCCACCGGATCCTGCAAGGCGCGCAGCCGCACTTATGGCCGCCGTGCAACACGCGAGGCGCAATCTGAATTATCCAGAGGTACTGCAATTTTCAGACATGGCCCCTGAGCACCCGCATACGGTTTTCTACACGGCAACGTATGACATGCGTCTCCCGCGTGATAAAAAAGCGGCAGCGGAAGAGCGTGCGGTTGTTGTCGCTGCGTGTGATCGCGTCATTGTCCATGCCGTACATATGGCACCATCTGCCCCACTCGTGGGCCGTGACGCGCGGCTGGAGTTTGCCGTTGAGGTGATACATGGCGGCCTCGTGCGCGTGGCGTTTCTGCCTGTCATGCCGAGTTGGGCAAAGACACTCATGGGGGATAAAGTGAGTGTGCAGCAGCGTAAGGTTGAGAGCGCAGTGCGGGCTGCGTTGCATGCGTGTGCAGACGCCTTGGGGCCCGCACGTGTGTCCCCGCGCGGTGCCACAACAGTGCAGTCGCAGGCGCCGAAGGCAGCTGACGCCACTGTGACACTGCCCTCCTCCTCGGTTGACCCGAGTGTCTGGCGCCGCTTGCGCGATGCGGAGACACTTTCGAGAGTGGATTTGGTTGAGGACACACTGCGACATGTGGCGCGGGCCTCGTTGCCCTCCCTGCGCGCGGCGGAGTCGTACATTCAAACACTTGAGCAGTGCGTTGTGCTCCACCGCACCTCCCCCGCCGTTGTGCGCCTCGTGACGGCCTCACTGGTTCGCTTTGCCGACGGGCACTCCGCCGCCGCCGTCGTCGCCGCGGCGCCACTGCTCGCGGCGACGCTGCGGCGGGTCCACTGCCTGCACGCGCCCGCGGCGCTCTTTCCCGCCGGCGCCGGCGAGGCCCTCTCCGCGGGGCGGCTGCTCGCGCGGCTCGACGCGGGCGCGGGGGCGCGGGAGGCGCGGCGCCGGCGGGAGCTCTCGAGCGCGCGGGACCTGTGGGGCGCCCTCGGCAGCGCCGCGCGGGACCGGCGCGAGGCGGCGGAGGTCCTGCGCCGCATGGCCGCCCGGCGCGCGCGGGTCTCCGCGCAGGGACAGTGCCGCGTGCTGCACGCGGTGCTCGTGCTGCACATGGAGTGCCCCGGCGTGGCGCGCGCGGTGCTCGGGATCGTCCTGCGGAGCCACGCGCGCTCCGCCTTTCTTGCGGACCTGCGGCCGCTCTGCGCGGACTTTGTCGCCGCGCTGCGCTGCGCGCTCGCACTGTACCGCGACGCCGTCGCCGCGGACGCCCCGGAGGCCGCCTGCGATGCGCTGGAGGCATCGCTCGCAAAGCGCGAGGCCGCGCTGACGGAGTTTGAACGCCGATTCGGCAGTGCGCTTTGCGAGGAGCCGTCGTTCACGTGCACTGTGCGAATGGTCTGCGCGGGGGAGGATGCGCGACACACATTTGGCGCCAGCGGAGAGGAAACGAAGGCCGACAGTGTGCCGCTTGCGGTGACGCCATCGTTTTTGTGTCTCGGGGACGCTGCGCTGCCGCTCGCACACGTGCGGCGCGTGCGATTGTTTCGGCATTGGCGGATTTTTCCCGCGGTGCGACTGTTCGTCGTGGATGAAAGTGCTGGAACAGTGCCGCGGGGCTCTGCGCGCGTTGTCACTGGGCGCGTGCCAAGCGGCGGAGTACAGGAAGTGGCGTTTACGATTTGGAGACGCGACGAGTTCGTGTCGGTCTTGCAGAAACTCAACGGTGCTATTAAGTTTGACGGTTAAGTAGATTGATTTTTTTTTTTCTTTCTTTCTTCTTTACTAATGACAAAGGCGCCCATTTTTCTCATTATATTAGTGCGGCTACTTGCCATGGAATGTTTTTTTTTTTTTTTCTTTGTGTGTGCTCTTAGAAGTTGGAGGGGCTTTGCTTTAGTGGTATTGCTTCGTCAGTTTCAAGCGAGTACTGTTTGCGACTGTTCCCACACAAACATATCAAAACGAAGGAAAGGAAATGAAATCTTATGCTGTCCACGATGTATATGTATGTGGTTATATATATATATATATATGTAGTGGCGAGATCTTTTTTTTTTAAAAAAAACAAAAAAAACAAAAATAAAAAAAAAATTCTTTTTTCCTTTCTTTTTTTTTTTTTGTGTTTTGTACTTGTTTTACTTTACTTTGGATTTTGTTCTTCGCCTTTTTTTTTTTGTTTTGTTTTCTCTCTTTGCGTATCTGTTCCGCGGATGTTTATTATTATTATTTTCCTTGTCGTGGGGTTGCCGAATCCCTTGAGAAGACAGAAACATTCAGCAACAAGGATAAAACCAGTGACGTAAAAGGAAAAAAAAAAAAAGAGAAGAGAGAGAAAGAGAAAAAAAAAAAAAAGAGAAGAGAGAGAAAGAGGAAAAAAGAAAAGAAAAAAAATTGGTACGATGACGAAATGCTTTTCCAAAAGACGTTTTTATATTTTTTTTTATCTTTTTTTCTTTATTTTGTTTTTTTTTTTCTATCAAACTTTTGCAGTGTTTTTTCCTTTCTTTCTTTATTTCTTTCATTTTCACTGCCTGTGCCTTATCTCCTCATTGAAAACATGACTGCCATTGCTTTGCTTTCTATCTCTCTCCTTGACGCGCCCAGGCCTATAACCCTCTTCACCGGGTCCCACCAAACAAAACAAAACCAAAAAAAAAACCAACAACAAAAAACAAAAAAACAAAAAAAAAGCAAACCAGAGGGATACGAAAGAAATACTTTTTTTTTTTTTAGCGGCGATGCCTCCGAAGCGCGAACTCCCACTGGCGGATTTGGCGGTCCATTTCGCCGTTCTCCGATTCATCGCGCGGCGCCAGCAGCCGCCGCCCATTCCGCCGGAGCCGCTCGAGGCGTTCCGGGTGGCCGCGACGTGTCTCCCGCCGGACGCGCGGCGGGTCGGGGCGGCGCGGGCGGAGCTGCGGGAGGCGCTGCGCGCGGCGTACCCGCACGACGCGGCGGAGGTGGGCGAACTCTTCGCAGCGGGGGCCGCCGCGGAGGGACAGCAGCGGGAGGCGGGGCGGCCAAGTTTCATGATGAACGATGTGTACGCCATGCAGTCTATGCAGGAGATTGTCCCGGGGCTCTTTTTGGGCTCTTATCACCCAGCGACAAACAGGGAACTGTTGGCCAGTCACAACGTCACGCACGTGCTGTGCTGCATTGGTGTGACTCCGCGGTTTCCTGCCGAGTTGGTGTACTTGACGCTTCCCGCAGACGACTCACCCGCCTATGATATATCCATTTTCTTCGCCAAGACATTTGACTTTATTGAGAACGCGATCATAAAAAAACACTCGGGCGTCTTGGTGCACTGCGGCGCTGGCATTTCACGCGCGCCCACTGTTGCCGCGGCTTATCTTATCCGAAAAATGCGCATGAAGGCTTCGGATGCCATTGCGTTGCTTAAAAGCAGGCGTGGCGTGGTATCGCCAAACAAAGGATTTCGCCAGCAGCTGTTGGCATACCAAAAACAATTGGGGATTTAAACATTAAACTTGCTCTTCGACGTCTTTTGTCTTTTTTGTTCTAAGCTCACCCGGAAGGTGGAGATAAAATCCTTTTATTCGTCTGTTGTTTTCGACCTGTCGGGGGATTCTGTGCAGAATAAATAATCAGAGTAAAAAAAAGAAAAAAAAAGTTACGTAAAGGAGGGAGAAGCATTGTTTGAAGAGTACTGAACACACACTCAAACAGAGAAGCACGGACAGATACGCAAAAAATAAATAAATAAATGCTGATATGGCTTATGATTTTGATACGTACTTTCTGAATGTGCGAAAGGAGGAAAAGCAGAGTAAACTTCAATATATGTATATACATTCCTTTTCACTTGTAGATGTACAGAATTCTCTGCAAGGAAAACAAAGCATGTAGACCACCAAATATGGTACGCTCATAATGTTTTACTCTTTATGAATAATTCATTAAAATGTTTTTCTTATCATGGAGCGGGCTGTGCGAGTGGTAAATGTATATATATATATATATATATATATATATATCTATATATTTATTCCCATAACTTTTTTTTTTTTTTTTTGCCCCCGTGAGGGTATCTAGCGGATTTGAGGGTCACACAGAAAAAACGAAAAAAAAATAATAATAATAAATTGCTTTTATTCTGCGTTGCGATTTTTAGTGGCTTTTTATTCTTTTTCTTCTTATAGAAACACATTGTACTTGTTATTAAATTTTATTTTATTATTATTTTATTAATGGGGTATCTAATTTTGTAAACTTCTCTTATTTTCTTTATCTCTGTATATTCATTTAGAATATTGGTGAAACAAGGGGAGTCCACAAAAAAAAAAAAAGGCGGGGAGGACTTCGTTCATTGTGCATTTTAACTCCACTCTCATTGGCGACGATCTGGTGCAAATGTTAGGCTCCGGGAAGAGCAGTGGCATGATCAATGAGGCCACGAACCTCAAGGCGAACGAGAACCTCACCTCCGCCATTGAGCAAATGGGCACAAGGCAGTACCAGCGCGACCGCGACATGGACGATGTCATCCCGACACACCGGCGCCATGTGGAGGAGCGGCCGCGCAATGAAGGCCTTGCGGTGTACGACCCCGCGGCAGAAAAGGCAGCGGAGAAGATTGAGCGCGGCGCCATGGACGCGGAGGAGCGCTGCAACGAGGACGAGGACGACGAACTGATGGAGCTGCGCCGCAAGCGCATGGCACAGATGCAACGGCGACACACAAAGGAGGCGGAGTGGCGACAAAAACAACACGGCGAGTACAGGGAAATTTCACAGGATGAGTTCTTTAACATTGTCGTGCGAGAGAAGGGAGGCAGCGAGGACGCGTGTGTGCACTTTTACCACAAGGATTTCGAGACATGCAAAGTGATGGACAGCCGTCTCTCGGAGCTTGCGCGCCTTATGATGGGCGTCAAGTTTGTGCGAATCGACGCGGAGAAGTCTCCTTTTCTCGTCGAGCGGCTGCGCATCGTCACACTGCCTTGCTGTGTGCTCTTTCACAACGACGTCGCCGTTGACCGAATCTATGGGTTTGACGGCTGCATGGCGGAAGACGGGGCGCTCGATATTGGACTTCTCGGCGAGCGTGTCGCGCGGGCTGTGAGTGGCGGGGACGAGGAGGACTGATGGGATGCCCAGTGGAAAATACATTGATGAATTGATAGACACACACACAGATCACACACAACAAAAACCCACAAGATACCGAAAGGAAAAAAAAAAACAAACAAAAACAAAAACAAAAATAAAAGAGAAACATCGATCAGTATGTTCGGTATTGTTTTATTATATATATATATATATATATATATATATTTGTGGCGTGTGTGTGTGGAGGGAAGAGGAAAGAGCAACGAGAAAGAAAGTTGAAAAGGAAACTGGGAAACCCCGCATGCCATACTTAAAGAGGAATCTGACTCGCAAGGAGTGCACTAAAACTTCAGTATTTTTCTTTCGTTGTTATCTTTACCTTTGTCTCACTCTTCTTTTTTTTTTTTTTCTGTCCTCTTTCACATTTCTATTCTGACTGAATTCTATAGAAGGACGCAAACATGCCGTCTACTCCGTGGACGTCTCGAGTTTTGCCAATCCTCGCATTGATTAATTTCCTTCTTTCAAGTTACGCCTACTATGTAGAAAATCGCTTTGAGAGGTTGTCCGCGCTTGGCGTGCCGTATCGTGCCTACTGCGACATTGGTATTTTCTCGTGCACTAGAGTTTTCTCCTCTGAGTACGGCTTTCTCATACAGAGGCTTGGTGGGCCGAAGATATCCAATGCCGCACTTGGAATGGCATTCTATCTTGTTCAGCTTGCGGTTTCTCGAGTTTTGAGTCTGGTGCTCGCAATGAGTGCTTTAAGCTGTGTGACTTCTGTTGTATTATTTTTTATTCTTGCATTCATTTTGCAGGACCTGTGTATCGTATGCTGTACCATGTATCTCGTTAACTTTGTAGCATTTTTTTGTGCACTGCACTGGAAAAAAGAAAGGGATGCGAAGGTATCAGGCTCCGCAGGGCACTCGAAGCTTTGCAATGGACGACCCCGCAAGCGATGACAGGATGATATATATATATATATATATATATATATGAGACTGCGATTGATTTTTCTCTCGTACATCATATGATGTTGGATTCTTTAGAAAACAAAACAAACAAAAAAAAAAAAGTTTTTTTCTCCGTCAGCATGAAAATCAAACACAAGAATAAAAAAAAAAAAAAACGAATTGTTTTTGCTATTCTTTACTTTAATGTGTGTTTTTTTTTCTTGTTATTCTTGCTTGTACTCATGCTGAATTTTTTCCTTTTTTTTAAAAAAAAAAAATAAATTAATAATAATATATTTACTTTCCCTTAACTTTTGTTCCATTGGCAATAACGGACCAAAGAGTGGGGGAGAGGTGTTAGAAGGAAACTCCGGCTCCACTATGTACCGGCAGTGCTTGCGGCGACTCGCGCGCAGCTCTCCGTCGGGCTCCTCACCCGGCTCGAGTTTTTGGGGACCGTCAAGCCACCTGAAGCCATCGCGGGTCCCAGCCACAAAGGACTCGAACATTTTTTCACCGTCCCGGACGAGTGTGCACATGTACGCTAACAAGGAGAACGCGTGGAAGGACTACACGGATGATCGTTTCTACGGAGCGAAGCGGCTGAAGGAGTACTGGCAACGCATGCTAAAGGACCGCGGAGTGCGTTACTATTTTTTTGGTACGATAGTTGTAATGGCTGCGGCGGGGGCCAAATTGTGGCAGTTGCAGGAGGCTCAGCGCGCATACAACGGACTTATTGGACCAAAGAAGAAGACCTATCACAGTCGTCTCACTGTCGTACTGGACGTGGATGAGACACTCTTGTCGTACGGGGATAAGGCATTTCGCATGAAAGCAGGTATGGTGCCGCGTCCTTATCTGGCGGAACTTCTTGATTTTCTTTCGTCGATTGACGCGGAGGTGGTTTTGTGGTCAGCATGCAGTGAACGATATATGCGGCAGATACTGAGTGTCATCGATCCATCCGGCATACGAATCTCGCAGTACATCACGCGCAATAGCGAGTGGTTTTCACAGGATAATTACTATGAGAAAAATATACTTTGGTTGAAACGTTCAATGGAGGACACACTCATTATCGAAAATAGACCTTTGAGTGTGCGAAGCTGTAACGCAAACGCTATTCTTGTCGACGATTTTATCCGTGGCGAGTACATGGATACTGGGCAGGACCACCCACGCAACGATCGGGCTCTGCGCACGGTGCGGGAGATCATTTCTGATCTCGAGAAGTCGGGAATGCCTGTAGCTGAGTATCTTGCCGATACGAAACACAGAAATAAGGAAATTAAGGAGATCCCCTGTCATTTGGCGTTCAGACAACTGCCTGATGAGCTTGCTCGCGGTATCTTCTATTACATAGGAGAAAAGTACAAGACGCTTTAGAGAAGTGGAAGGGAGCCTCTCTTTCCTGCTCCTTGTACGAGATGGGGTTTTTCCCCCATTTTCTCTCTTTCTATTGTTTGTCTACCATTGGCTTAAATGAAGTATTCCCTTATTTATTTTTTTATGCATTATATATATATATATATATATATATATATGATTGTTTTATTTGTACTTTTTTCTGCTGTCGTTTCCTTTTTTTTTTATTCTACATTTTTTATTTTATTTTATTTTTCTCTCTCTTTTCTTAAATTTCTTTTTCTTTCTGTGTGCACGCGTGTGTGTGAAGACGGAACACATTTTCTTTTTATTTTTAGCGAAAGTATAGCTGGGGTATTTTTCATTCCGACAGGGTCTGTGAGAATACATGGACCAGGAATCCTTGGGTCGCCACTTAGCGAAGCGACACGCGTTTGGGGTTCGACCCGATGTATACAACTCTCTAAATTGGGTCGAGGAAGGAACTCTCATGTATCCTGTGGGGAAAACAGTGGCTTTACACAACCTCAACTCCAACACGCAGCGCTTTTTTGAAGCAGGACAACACAGTACCGCCTTGACTGCCTTGGCAGTGAGCGCCAACAAAAAATTCATTGCGATTGCTGAAGCTGGAAGCAGACCACAAATTCAGATTTTTGACTCAGTTTCTCAAAAACGCCGTAAACTACTTGTTATACCAGAGATCGGTAGTGATCGCGTTGTTGCCATGGATTTTAGTGTGGACGGGCGCCATCTGGTGACACTGGGTGGTGCACCGCATTGGCGGCTCTTCTATTGGAACTGGGAACGCTCGAAGCCACTGGCAACCACCACTTTGGCGGATGAGCTTATAAGTGACGAGGAGGCGGATAACTCTCGTAGAGGCTCGCTGCGACCCGGCGCGAAGGAGAGGGGCGCTGCTAAGACTGCATTTGTCTCGTGTGTGACGATTTGCCCAAGTGATCCACTACTGATTGGTTTGTCGGGAATTGGTTTCATGCGCTTCTACCGTTATGTAGAGGGCACACTGCAGTTACGGCCATTTATAGATTACGAGGGTGAAGGCAATTCAAACTTTTTGACTCATGCATGGATCACAGGGGATCGAGTGGTAGCCTCCACACACAGTGGCGAACTGTTGCTCATTGAATCTGGCACTTTTCTCCGCTTGCTGCCGATGCCACCGCTAGTCACTGAGCAGACGGAGAATCCTATGGTACTTTCCATCGTACCGAGCAAACGTGGCTTTGTTGTCGGGAGTGACCAGGGCACAGCCGCTATTTACGAAGTTCGGGGCGGTGACGATGAGTACACTCTTATTTTTAACGTCCATGTACCAACAGAGGAGTCTGTGCACTCCGCTGGAAAAGAAGCCGATGCGGTTGTGCCCTTGGCCCTGCGACACACTCTCAGTGGGGGAGCTGCTGAGGGGGGCTCGCCAGTACCAGAGTCGTCTCCCACTCCCACAGGGCAATCTACAAAACCAATTTTTCAGATGAATACGCCGAGTCGAGTGAAACCAACAGGTTCCTCGAACGATTCCCACCATTTATCACTCATAGCTAAACTCGAGTCGTCAAACCGTACGGAAACGCGGCTGGATAACAGTGTCGTGCGTGTTGCGCTGGATCAACTTGAAGAGACCCTCGCACTCGTCACATACAACGGCCAAATCCTTGGCTTTAGCTTTTCTGAGACATGGGAAAAACGTCCGGTTGATGATATGCCGAAAATTACCCACATTTGTCAGTCCTTCCATGTGGGTAGCATCATCGGTGTGGGATGCAGTGTACGCCGGCCTTACCTCATTACTAGTGGCGCAGATAAGAGTGTACGCATTTGGAACACACAAACTCATCGATTGGAATTATGTCAATATTTTCCTTTTCAACCTGGTGCTGTCGCAATGCATCCAAACGGATTGTACGTTGTCATATGTTTTCCAGACAAGGTACGGGTAATGAGTGTATTGTTTAACTGCCTTCACGAGCATCGCGTATTAAATTTACGCAATGTAACAGATGTCAAGTATTCGGTGGGCGGACAATACTTTGCATTGGCTCACGGAAATCTTATCCACTTGTACAATTCTCTAACGTGTGATGGGATGGGGCAATTGCGCGGCCATCCTCAAAAAATACACAGTTTTCAGTGGTCTTCTACTACACCGTACCCAACGGATAACAGTATGATTTCCTGTTCACTTGATGGACTTATTATCAACTGGAATATCAGTGAAATGAGGAAGGAGACAGAGCACTCCGACAAGCGCTTTCAGTATCAACTCATTGCTGCCGACGACAAAACCATTTGGGCAGTCTCAAAACCCTCTTCAGCGTTGGTAGATGTAACATGGAAGTCCACATTGCGTGAGATGGACCGCTTTGGTGCATTGGGAACAGGATCGACAAACGTTTCCGATTACGAGTTCCGTGAGAATACCTTTACAACGCTTCTTGTTGCCCCACAGAAGCGACTACTCTTTGCTGGTACGGAAGATGGTTCTGTGAAGTTTATGTCTTTCCCACTTCAAGTCAGCGCTCAGGACGCACCGCTGGTATCCCACTGCGGTAAAATTAATCGCATGGCTCTTTCATATGATGAGAGTACACTTTACTCTGTCGCTAGTGATGGGACGCTCTTTATTTTGGATGTACGTGAGGATGGCCGTTTACTGCAGCGTGATGCTGCCCACTACGGCGACGAGGTGCTGGTCCTCGCAACTGATGTGGAGGACCGTGAGATCGCCGTTGAGAGTCTTGAGCAGGTAGCCAGTAAGTTGCGTACCGAGATAGAGGGCGAGGAAAAGCGTCGCAATCATGAGCAGACAACTCGTCTGCGTGAGCGGGGCGAAGAGTTTAAGAATGAAATTGCCGCCCTTGATGCAGAGTACACTGCATTGCAAAACGCCAAGTTGGATCAGGAGCGATCGTTTGTTGCGGTGAAACTTGAAAAAGAAGCGGAGGCTGTCCCATTGCTCGAGTCTCTCGAACGGGAGGGCCAGGCTGAAGTTCAAAGACTCGAGGATGAGTGCACAGAACTTCAGCGCATTTTAGACGGGTGTAAAGAACGTTTTTCCAAGGAAATAGGTGATATTGTCTCAGAGCAACAGCGTGAGTTTGCTGAAGAAGAAGATCGTTTTAAAGATGTGAAGTCTAAACGAGATGAGCTTGTGCAAAAATTCGATAAGCAAGTGCAGCGGGTAAAGCAGACAAATTTAGAGGCACGTCGATTCCTTGAACTCGACACGGACGCTGAGCTCGAGAAGATACAACAGCAAAGCCAAGATGATTTAAAGTTGATTCGTGAACGCTTTCTGCACATGAAGGGCGAAGGTGCTGTGATGCGCAAAAATGCACTTCGTATGGAAAAGGAGGCAGAGGTGCATGCAAATGAGCTGAATATTCTCGAGAGCGCCAAAACCGCACTCACGACGCAGTTGGTAGACCTAAATCAGCGCATGACACAGCTACACTCGGACATTGATGAGCGAGACGCCGTAATTGGGGAAAAGGAGAAGAAGATTTATGAGCTGAAAAAGCTCAATCAAGATCTTGAAAAACATAAATTTGTCCTTGACTATCGTATCCGCCAGCTTAAATCGCAAATGGAACCACGTCAGCGAGAGATTGCACGGGAGCATCAGCGCATCAATGAAAAGAATGTTGAGCTTGAGACGCTTCATCATAATAACATTACTCTGCGGCAGAACATCGAGGAGCTCAAGGGCGAGGTTGCGCAGCAGCAGGTACAGATCAAACACACTCTTAACCACCTGAAAGATTTTGAGACATACAAGAGCCGCGTGAAGACCGATGTGGGCGAGCTGGCTTCAGCGATGCAAGAACCAACACAGCTTCGCGAGGTCGTGGACCGGCTCTATCAGCGACACGTTGCGGCGCGCGATGGATACCGAGCGGCGCAAGTGGACCCAAAGATCAAAGATGAATTCCGCTCGCAGCTCGAGTACCTGAACACATCTGTGGAGGCACTGCGGCGGAAGAGCAAGGCGGACCAGGAGCAGCACCGGGGTCAGGTCTCGGCAATGATGGTGGAGAATCTCTCCCTGATCCGCGAGATCCACGAGCTCCGCTCAGAGCTCTCGGACCTGCGCAATATCTCCGTAGCCGCCGCGGACAAGGCGAAGTGGCGAAGCCGCACTCGCCACTCGCAGACGAACAAAGGGGCGACGCCAAGTGAACAGAGCGCCCTGTCGCCTAGTACAAGTATGCAGACGGGCGGCGGGGCGGGAATAGTAAAGAAACCGGAGCTACCACGTGAGTTGGATGAAAACCGCACGGAGATTGGGCAACTCCGCGCAAGCATTGAGACAATGAAGGAGTTTCTCGCGGCTCACACGACACGGCCAAACTCACATGCGGGAAGACTGAAACCTATCAACGGTAGCAATCAAGACAGCGACATGAAAGAATGAGAAGGACAGAAATATACTAATAAAAACAATATATATATATATATATATATATATGCTGAAACGAGATCAACAGCTGGCAAACAAAGAATAAAAGCAAAGGTGAATAGGTTCATGTAAACTACAACTAGACAAACGCTTACTTTCACAGGAAGAAACAAACAAAAAACATTCTTTGGGAGCAAACATTACAAAAATTGATGAAGAAAGGGTGTGTGTGAGTGAGAAACAGAGTTGTTTCTGATGGAATGTGGCGTTCTGGGGAAAAAAGAGTGCAAATATGTATGCTAGAGATAGTGTGTCAAGAGTTAAACCAATGAAACTAGAATAATCCCAGAAACCATCTCTTGTATATTTATTTATAGCCAAACTTGTTAAAATGCTTTGTTCCTGGTGAGCTCGATTTAAAAGTATTTAGTTTTTATTTCTCTTGTGCTTTTTTTTTTTATGATTCTTTTTTTTTTACTGTATGCTTTATATATACATATATATATATATATATATGTATATATATATCTTTAGTCCCTTGTAAGCGACATGCTGCAGCTGAAGGCATTGCGGCGCATAGCCTTTACGCTTCACAAGGACACCACACAGCGTCCTCGCATGGTGAAGGAGGTCGGCACGTGGCTCTATCGTCAAGAAACTGTTGATGGCTTTCGCGCGTGGTGTAAGTCCAATCAGGTACGTGGGTACAACAATATCAAAGTAGCGTCCTCCATGCATTACGCGCGGTGCCTCCGTGCATCAAGGCATATTCGTCCTGGACAGGCTATTATCACATGTCCTTACTCCGCTTGCTTTAACTTCCTTGTCGTTTCGAAGGAGATGTACGATCTAAACGGCAATGGCAGCACGCACAATTTCCCACTAGAGGTGAATTGGATGAACTATGACCAGCGCTGCAACTTTCTGCGGGGGGCTTCCGTAGCGGAGATGGTTGTGGCGGGATGGATGTGCCGCATTGCTTCGCTCGAGGAAAGCAGATTCACACCGTATATCCAGTGGCTATTGGAGGACACGCGGGGTCGGGATGGCATTGCAAATGGCGTCTCGAAGGAGCGTGATGAGGAAAGTGGAATGCTTGATCATTATTTTTCCGAAATGGCTACCGACGCGTGTGAGGATCCAGAGGTGTTTTTAGAAAACGTTTTTCGCTCCTTTGCAGCGTTGCACTTGCGCGCAGTTCCGATTGAGGCGGAGCCTATTCGCTGGTTTGTACCGGGAACGAATTTCTTTAAAGCCAAGGCTGATGACATGTTCGCCCCCACCTTAATTCCGCTTATAGACGCGGTGCCACAGGTAGAGGATGGACTGCACAACACTGTCGTGCAGTATTTCCCTTTTAAAGACGAGGAGACTCTTCGTGCGCAGTGTCACGATTTGTTCTTGTCGGTGGATGGTGAGAGCGCAATGGATACGAAACTGCTGGAGGGCGGCGGTTTCTTTGCTCTTCGTGCGCTCTGTCCTATTGAAGAGGGAGATCATTTATACCTCCGCGGTACACCGAAGCTCGGCGATGCGGAACAGGAAGCCATGGCAGTGAAGGTCATGGAGGCGAACAGACTTATGAATAACGATTGATGATGTACTCGGGTATTGCATGCACGTGTGTGCCTGCGGTTTTCTTCAAAAGTAGTGAATATATTCATTGTTGTTGCTATATATATATATATATATTGTGAAATACTTTTAAAGACACTACTACAGTTTTTTTTTTTTGTTCATTTCTCTTTGTTTATTAAACTATGCATTTTAATTACTTAACATGATTGACAATTATATGTGTTTCTATGTGTATTCTTAGATCCGGATATAAGGGAAAAGCTAGCGGAGAACCATGGCTACTTGGGTAAAGTATCAGGCAAACATGTACCGTTACGGTCTTATCTTTTGTTGTCTGTCCGCCGCATTGTCTGTTCTTGTTGATCCCCGCGGGGGACAGGAGCAGTGGGATTGGATGACATCTCAGTACGACAAGCAGAAGGCTATCAAAAAGTGAAGGTTGTGGTTGAAATAGTTCAATTGTGCGGCTGCGATTTTTAAATTTTGGTTATTTGAATTTTTGTTCATTTCTAGAGGGCCTACTTGGAAATTTTTTTTTTTTTGTTATGCATACATTGTCTGTGTGTAATCGTATATGTATTTAAGGAATATATTGACCTAATTGCTTAGTAAGTCCATTTCAATCATTCCCACACAAACTCTTCTGTATTTTTATCTTTTTTTTCGCTTTTCTTTCTCATCTTTCTGTCTCTATTTCTTTCACATATAAACAGCCAAAAAACCCGCCTCAGTACCCAAAGCACAATATCGAGAAGGTTTTCTTTTGTTGAAAGGAAAAGAGAGAAAAAAAAAGAAAGTTATTCTGTTCTTACGAGTACAGTGAAAAACAGTAAAGAACCCAAAAGCAAGGCGAGGGCATTTTTTTTTTTTTTTACAGGAAAAAAAAATAACAGAAGAGAAGAAAGGAAAAACTAAAGATATATATATATATATATATATATATAAGAGACGAAGAAGAAGTTACTGAATTTTACAAGTCAAAGTACTACACACACAAAAAAAAAAAGGACAACAACAAGTACAAAAAAAAAAGAACAAACAAACAAAAGTAAAACTCTTTTTTGTCGCGTACGCGCAAAGCAAAACAACAAAAGATTACAAAACCATAGACAAGGAAACAAACGGAATTCGACCGCTGGTCGTATATCTTTTGAGCCACTGGGATTTTTGCAGTTTATGGTGTTTTAAAAGGGGAAAAAAACGGGGAAAAAACTTGAAAGGGAATATAAATATTTCGGACGCGAGGGCAACATTTGAAACTGACGGCAGTCTGTGGAGAGTTTTTTTTTTTTTTAGTCATTTATTTGTTTCGGGAGTTGCCGTTTCTAGCAAACTTAAAAAAAAAAAGTTTTTTTTTGGGGGGAGAGGGTGCAGGAAAATTGAAACGAGGCAAAAGATATAGGAGATAATAATACAACAAAATACAAAAAGAAAGAGAGAGAGAGGAAAAAAAAAAAAACGACATTTTATTACTATAAGTGATAATTACACTGGAAACAGAAAAAAATTGGGGTGGGGTTGAAAGGCAAAAAGAAAAAAAAAACAAAGTCTGAGAGCTTTAGTGTAACCGTGCTAGTTGGAAAAAAATAAAATTGGGAATACCCAAAGCGAAAGCGGAACAAAAAAGAAAAAGAAAATTGCGGGTATAAAGCGATTTGTTTGAGCAGAACCACAATAGTAACTTGAAGAGCAAAAGAAAATAAAAAGCGAATCTGACTTTAAACAAGGATTGAGAAGCAAGCACTATTGCTTCACGTGTGAGCTCACTCACTCACTCACTCACTCACTCATTCATTGATATATATATATTATATATATATCCAAAGAGGGATCTTGTGGGGGAGGGAGTGTGCGATTGCTCTTTACCAAATGGCAAGCGCTGCGGTCGACCCGCCCGGCTGCGTCCCGTGGGCGCTGCACGAGTGGAGCACTGCCTCAAGCGGCGGCCTCACCGACCGCCTCACCGCTGCGACTGCCGACAATCCGCTCGTCGTCATGCGCCCACTGCGCGGCGGCGTCAACGCGGCGGTCCCGTCCATTACCTTTGCGCTTCTGCGCGGGCTATTGGGCCGCCCGGTACATCTCCGCCTGCACGAGCGCAGCGCGGGCGGGACATACATGGTGCGCCTCCCCGGCGCCGACGGCGGGCAGATCCGCGCGGTCTTTAAGCCCCGCGCGGAGGAGATTGGCCAGGAGCGCAACCCGCACGGGAACTGCACGAGCGAGCGGGCGGGGGAGTTTGTGCCTGGCACCGGGAGCCGCCGCGAGGTGTTGGCGTATCTGCTCGACCACGAGGGCAGCGCGGGAGTGGTCCCGACGATTGAGGCCTGCGCCGCCCCGGCCGCGAGCGCCGACGGCGACGGCGACGGGTCGGAGTGGGGCGACGACGAGGCGCACGTCGGGAGTCTTCTGCTCTTTGTCCCGGGCTGTGTCGAGGCGGCGGACGTCCTCCCGGGCGAGTTCGCCGTCGAGGAGGTCCACCGCATCGCAATATTTGACATTCGCACGCTTAACAGCGACCGGCACGGGGGAAACGTGCTTGTCTTCTACGCCTGCGGCGCCACGCGCGCCGCACCGCATCTCGTCCCGATCGATCACAGTTACATTTGCCCCGCCGGCTTTGCGGACCCCGAGTTCGAGTGGCTCAGCTGGCCGCAGGCGAAGGTCCCGTTCTCCCCGGCGGCTCGCGGATACATTGCGAGACTCGACGAAGGGCACGACGCGGCCATTCTCCGCGCGGCACTGGGGCGCAGAAGCCATCGCGGTGAATCATACGACAGAGAGGCCATGGGGGACGACGCCTCCGCCGCAGAAGAGGTCTTGCGTTGCACCACACGAATCCTGCGCGTGGCGGCGCTTGAGTACGGCATGACTGCGCATGACATTGGGCAGTTGTGCCGCCGCAGGACACTCGCAACGCCATCGGCGCTCGAGGAGCTTATGGAGGAGTCGCGCGACGAGGCGTGGCACGTGCAGTACGCGCGTTTTGAGGAAATGCTTCACGCGCGGCTTAAGCGCGAGGGACGAACTCGGAATGAGAGATGGAAAGAGGGATCCGCCCGGGACACGGCGAAAACAGAGGGAAACGAATTGCACGGGGTATGCTAGGCGAAACTACGCGGGTTTGGAGAGAGGATCTTCATAAACGCTGAGGTCCTAGCGTACCCCGGAGTGTATAAAACAAGGGTATACATATATATATATATATATATACATATATACAAAAAAAAGAAAGAAATTGAGGTGATCTTAGTGAACTTCTGAAAGTATGCTCTCTCAACTCTTCTGCGCACTGCCACTCACCAATGATGACAGCAACAAAACAAACGACAAAAAAAAAAAGCATCCAATATGATTTATAGTAAGAGAAAAAAGAGATACAGTGCATTTCGAATAATGCATTCAAGGAGAAGGAATTATTGGAGAAGTGACTGAAAACTACAACAGCAAAAACAATATAAGTTAGGGAAGTATCGTACAATGGAAATCGCGTGCAAGGTAAACGATCTCGAGGACAGAGAGCGAGTACGGACAACCAAAGTATCAACAGTAATAAAACGACAACGAAAGCAAAAGGAAAGAAAAAAAAAAATACACTAAAGTAAACAATGCCAACAAAAGAAGGTGAAGCACGAGTTACACACAAAGACGAAAAAAAAAAATTACGCATTGTTTGATGCATTTTTTTTTTCTTTGTATATAAGATGGCGGACCCCCAAAAGGACTGATATAAGATATTTGTGCAAAGAAATTATATGACATTTTTTTTTTTTTGCAACTGTAAAAAACAAATGCGTAATTATGCATTCGTATTTTGTTTTCTTAGAGCGCGGTGTTGTATGAGGCTCACCTGCGCTTAATTTTTTTCTTTTTTTTCTTATTGACCGTCTATTCAATACTTTATATATATATATATATATATATATATGTATGTATGCATTCTCTTCCATTCCTATTGTTCATTGGGCAATTGTGAGATGGTGAGAGGGAATTCAGTTTGTTTTGCGCATCGTCTGCCGGGCGGCGTCGAATGCCAAACTCACAGCATTTCCATTTTTGCCCTTTTGCGGCTTTTTTTTTTTTTTTGTGTCTGTGTTTTACTTCGGTTTTAGGAAAAAAAAAAAAAACGTAAACGCACGGAACCGGCTTTTTCATTTCATTTTTTTTTTTGCATTATTTAACAAATTGAATTTTTCGTTTTTTTTTTTTCTGAACAAGTCATTAAGCACTTCGTTCCGAGTTTTTTTTTTTGCGTGGATGGTATTTGATAAGGAGAGCTGCTTTGAACCAGTTATATATATATATATATATATATACATACATACATATATACCTGCTTAGATGTGTGTATCCGGAAGCGCTAGTTTTTTTTTTTTTTATGTTTGCAGTAGGCATTGAGTTATCTTTTTTTTTGTGTGTTTGCTGTTTACTTTTGTTTTAGCAGTGTCCACTGCTCCTCGATCGATATCCCTGTAGTCCTATATATATATATATATATATATATATATATAATTTTGTTTAGAAGAAGAAAATATCTCTTACTTGCCATTCTACTTTGCAGTATTCCGTTACTGTTCTTGGTTATATGTAGATCTTTGATTTTTTTTTTTTCTTTGCGGGAATATAATCTGTGCCGAGGAGAGCGATTCTCTGCTAGCGAGTGTGCGTGTCTGCACAGGTTATGCCAATACTTTCTCTACCTTCAAAACAGTCCTTTTAAAAAAAAGAAAAAAAAATTTATTTATAGTTCCCGGAAAGCACTTTAAAGTAAATGTGAGAGAATGAGGGAGAAAGGAAATGTTTTTGTAGAGAAACTGAGGGCCCTGCTGCTCAAGTGCTTTAAAAAAAAAAAAAAACTTTTTAATTTTATTTTGATTTTTATTACGTGTGTGTGCTCGGGATAACCTGTTGGCGCACATTTGGGTGCCGTTGCGGTTACTGCATGGCCGGAGCGGTGTGGAGAGAGAGAGAGAGAGAGAGAGAGAGAGAGAGAGAGAGAGAGAGAGAGGCTGAGAGATGTCTCATGGTATTGCTGCAATAGGGTATCTATGCATTGCATTCTTTAGACTAGAGGAGGGGGGGGGGGAGGCAAATCATGCAGTGTAACCTCAAGTTTTTTTTTTTTTTGCATTTTCGTTTGGTGCTGTATTTATTTTAGGCGCTTCTCTATCCATAGCTGTGGATATGTGCATTACAATAAATAATTTGTTCTGCCTTATTTTGTTGTGGTTCTTATTTTGTATGGATTTTACTTTACTTTCTATCACTTGCCTTTTTTTTTTCTTTTTTTTTTTTTGTGCTTTTGTACTCGTTTATTAAATTGTTTTAGTGAAAGTAGAGTCACAGTTCACAGAGTTGTGTTTAAAAGAAAAAAAAAACTCAGAAGAGCGCTAGTTAAACGCAGACACAGACAGATATATATATATATATATATATATATATATTTCTTTTATAGTCCTTTGAATACACACAAAGCACAAACAAAAAGCAGTCGAAGGAAGAAGAAGAAGAAGAAAGAGCGACGTGTGAGAGTTAGTGAACAAACAGGGAGTAAAACCCAACAACAACAAACAAACAAACAAACAAAGATAAGACAGTCCCTCGGCCTCTCTTTCCTTCTCTCTGTTTCACTCTATTTCCTTTAGTGTGGTATGTACGCGCCGCTGGCGACTGCACCGGCGCCCTCCCCGCGCCCGCCGCTTCCCCGATTCCCCACGACACTTGCGCTTCGCCAGGCCGTCATATCCGCGGAGGACGAGTACAGCGCGTACGAGGACGCCCTCCTTGCCGAAGTAAACACACTTCGCCGCGACCCCGCGGCGTACGCACAGGTCGTGGAGGCACACGCCACTGTTGGCTTTCCTTTTGTCCGCGACGACGCGGCGCCGGAGCAGTGCTCGTACATGACGCTCGACCAGCTGCGCGTGTGCGTGCAGGACATGCAGAGCGAGCGGGCCGCGCTCGAGCGCGCCCTCCGCCGCACGCGGGCGGAGTGGGTCGACGCGGAGAGTTCGCTGCGCGAGCGGTGGGGCCAAGAGGACGCGGAGCGGCTGCGGCGGGCAAAGCGCACGGCGCCCCCGCGGCGCTCGGTGCGCGGCTCCAGTCAGCAGTCCATGTCGCAGTCCCAGCCGCCGGGGCGGGAGACGGAGAGCGCGACGGAGCGGCAGCGCATGGCGGCGGAGTTGCGCGGGGAGTTCAGCGCCAAGCTGCGCGAGGCGGAGGCGCGACTGCACACGGCAGACGCTTCGTGCTATTGGGCGGCGGACGGGGCGCGACGCATTGCGGCGCTCGTGGCAGAACTGCGCGCCTCACCGCGGCAGTGCAGTGTGGCGCCAAGTCGAAGTCTTGTGCTCACGGCACGTGACGTGGGTAATGCACATCACCGTGTGCTTGCGGTGTCTGTCCCCCCACCGCGTGCGGTCAGTAACGTGCATGCGCATGCGACGAATACCCCTAGTGGGAATGCGAGTGCGGTGATGACTGGGTTGCGTATGCGTGTCTCTGTCTCTAGCAGTGGAGACCGATATATGTCTTCGTTAGGGGAGTCCGAAACGTCAGCCGAGCCGGAGGCGGAGGCGGAGCCGGAGCCGGAGACGGAAGAGGCACCCGCGGAGCCCCTCGACGCAGTAGTGGAGGGCGGACGATTAGCCGCCGCGACGGCAGAGCTGCACAAGCGCTATGGATACTGTGCAGGGGAAATGCGTGGCGTGCAGTTGTGTGATGCACTCCCGCCACGTGCGGCGGTGATTCAAATGCTTCTGAATCTCCGCGCCCCAACATTTGCTGTTCCCGCGCCATTTTCGAATGATGACGTGGGCAGTGACGCTCTTCGCGTAACGAGTCCCTCAGGCGGGAATACCTGCGAGGATCCAGCCGCGCAGTGTATGTCCCCGCTGCTGTGGGAAGACGCGCGGCTCTTTGGCGGTGGTTGGGTTCGCGCGGCAGATGGCGTTGTGTGTGTCACTGTACTCCTCGCAACAACATTTGAGCAGCTGACACTCATCCACGCGCGACAAGACTTTTCGCTCCCGCAGATCCATCGCATCTTGCACCGCAGTGATCTCCCCACACAGACGGGCGGGGCCTCTGTGGTTTTTGTGGAGTCTGCGCTTGGATTACATGTCGTGGCCCCCGCATCCCATCCGCTCGTCGTTCCGCCCGCACAGCGCGTTGTGCGCATTGCGGTTCACTGTGATTCATCACTCGCCCAACTCTCCGCCGCGCTGACACCTGCGGACGCCATACCGCCCAACGCCCCGTGTGCCGACCGCGGGCTTCTGCTCGTGCAGCGCAGCTTAGACGAGGCCCACACGACTGAGGTACTGCTGGACGTGCGTGCGGCCCGGCGCCTGTGGGGCGCGACGACGCCGCTCTTTGTGCATCTCTTCGAGCGCGACCGTCGCGGGGGCCCCGGCGCTCCTTTTGCGCGCATTGGGTTTCTCCGCATTTCGCCCTCCGCCGCCGCGCTCGACCCGCTGCGGGACACGGCGACCGTTTCGCTGCGGGACGAGCCGGACGGCTGGCCGCTCGTGACGGGTGAGTTTGACGAGCGCGAGGCGACGCTGCTCGAGCCGCTCACTGGCGCCTGGGTCTCCCACGGCGCCCCGCACCGCGTCGCGCTGCGCCTCCCGCGCGCGCCGCACTATTTGCTCTCCGAGCGCGCCGCGGCGATGCGGCAGATGGCGCGGGACGAGCGGACGGACTCGGCCGCCGCGGCGCCGCTGGCGGAGCGCGTGGCGGCGTGCCGCGCGGGGCTGGAGCGCGCGGAGGAGGAGCTCGCGGAGGGGGGCGGGGCGCTCGAGGCGGAGAGCGCGCAGCTCCGCCGGCAGTTCGCCCGCCGCCGCGGAAAGGAGCTCGCGCGCCTCCGCCGGCAGGACGAGGACGCGCGGCGGCGCCTCGAGGCAATGCGCAGCGGCGTCGAGGCGGCCCGCGCGGCCCTCGCCGGCGCCGAGCGCGACCTCGCGCAGCGCGGCAGAGAGGACGCACTGCGCGCGGCGCGGCGGCGGGGGCTCGCGGAGGAGCTGCGGCGGCTGGAGGGCCGCGCGGACCGCTCGGCGCCGCTGCGCGTGGCGGTGGTGCTCGTCGCGGAGAAGCGGCCGCTCGAGACGACACGGCTCGCGCCGCGCGACGAGGCGGCAACGCTCTACGGGGCAGACGTGCACGTCGCGAGGGGGTTTCAGGGCCGCGCGCTGCTGCTCATCAATGACCAGGAGGCCGTCTGGTGGGACGTGCGGCCAGGGCACTGAGAGGTGCCAAAAGGAAATGTAAAATAGAAGAAGCGAAAAGCAAAGAAGCAAAAAAAAAGAGAGAGAGAAAAAAAAAAAAATGAAGAAGAAGGAAAGTTTTCGATACAGGGAGTGAGAAATGAAAATGACAACAACAACAATAATCCCATTGCGTCCAAGTGCTTCTGTAAGGGTCAATGGAATATGTTTCTTACGTTTTATTTTGTTAAAAAAACAAACAACAACAACAAAGTTCTTTTTTTTTTTTGTTTGTTTGTTGTTTCTCCTCTGAAGTTTCTTTGCTTAAATGCAGATGTGTTTGTATCTGTTCCTGTTGCTGGGCGTACTGTTGGAATTTGTACATGTTTCTTTGTTTCTTTTTTATTTTTTATCCCTATATATATATATATATATATATATATATATATCTTTCTTTTTGCTTTCTTGAAGGTCTTTCATTTGTTATAAAAAGATTTTTTAAAGGGCTTTTGTCATTGGACAAATTCTCTAAAAAGAGCCAACGAGTTGTACAGAGATTTATTGTTGTTGGTGGGGTGCTTCTGGCCCTTTTTTTCTTTTTTAGTGTGTGTGCCATTTATCATAGATCCTTTCTCTTGTATATATATATATATATATATATATATATATACTGTGGATTGGTGCGTCAAACTTTTATAGACTTCACACAACGTTTGCGTAGAATTCCTTGAGATGAATCACACATAATTCTTTGAGTGCATGCGCATTGGCGAAAAGTAAGGGATTTTATTTTGCGGACATAATGCCACGGAGCCGAAGGCTGTGGGAGGCACTGCTGCATAGGAGCGCTTCTGCATTATGTACGCGCAGCAATGAAAGCTGTGCCGCCAAAGGATTGTATGTATGAGTATGATGAAATTGTCGTTTAACGCTGCCGCAGAAGGGGTATATATATATGAATGTTATAATAATAATTATTATTGTTATTATTTTTTCTGTGTATGTGTAGTGGCGGCTTTAAAGAGGAGCGGGAAAGAAAGGAGGAGCTCCCCATCCCAAAAGTACAGTTTAGTGAAAATGAATAAACGGAAAAACAACAACAACAACAAAAAAAAAGGATTGGAAAGGAGCGAAAAGGAAATTTCGTCTCAGACATTGAAGAGAGTTGCAGTATCGAGTGTAAATATATAATTTTAATTGCGTTACGCGATGTGCGGTTGTAATTTTTTATTTTTTATTTACTTTGATGTGTGTTTATATATATAAATATATATATATATATATATATTGATTTGCCTGTAATTGGACATAATGTTATTGTGTGATTGTCTAAAGGATGTCGTACTCTAAAGCCTTTAATATAAGGAGAGCACAACTCCTATTCAATATACTTTTTTTTCTCTTCTTCTTCTTGTTCTCTCTCAGTTCTTTTTTTTTTTTTCGTCATTAGCTCAAAGGGCTCTTGACTCTCTCTACTTTTTTTGCGCTCGAATTTTTTTTTTTTTTTTTTGCGTGATCGTTTGGGCGTAAGATACTTTGAAAGTTAGGTCCTTCGGAGCAGATAGGAATACATTAAAGTCAAATACAAAAAAAAAAAAAACCAACAATAACAACAAGAACAACAAGAAAAAAAAAAACCATATTGAAATCAACTAGTTTAACTGCGAGTTACAAAAAAAAAAAAAAAAAGAAAAGAGGAGTCAAGGATTTCCAGAAAGAAAACAACAACAACAAAGCAAGATCTATTATTTTGTTTTTTGGTTTCTTTCTGTTGAAATTCTGTTTTTAGTCTTTTTTTTTGTTCTTGTTTCTTTTTTCCTTATTGTGATATTGAATTTGCATACGAGGCTTACTCGTCGGGGTTGTTTATATATATATATATATCTTCTGTTATATTCAAAGACTGTTATCACCAGTGCCCTGTTCTTTCCTGAAGTATTCACGAAAGAAAGTTCAAGAGAGAGAGAAAGAGAGAACTGATAAGAAGCGAAACCACTGGGTTTTCCCTTTGAAAAGTAAACAAAAACAAAACAAAAACAAAGAAAAAACAAAACCAAGCAAAAAAAAAAAAGAAGAAAAAAAAAAAACAAAGAGAAGGAAAAGAAGAAAAACAGTAAAGAAATAGCAAAGGAAAAAAAAAAATCAACAGCAGAAAACCTTTTTTTTCAAAAAAAGAAAAAAAAAGGGGAAAAAAAAAGCATTTGTATTTTTATTCTTACTATTCTTTTTTTTTTTTTTATTATTATTGTTATTGAGAGCACACCTGTCGCCGGATGAAGGCCCGGAAGGCCCCGCATGTGTGTCTCACGGAGGGCCTCTTCGAGCAGGCGCCAGTGGCGCTGCCGCTCGCGCCGTCCCCGTCGCTCCTGTGCTTCGGGGACCGCGCCGCGGAGGCGGCGGGCGGCAGCGCCACTGGGTCTCCGCACTGCAGCATCTTCGAGGAGCAGCTCTGCGTGAAAAAGTTCTTTGCCCTCGGTACACAGATGCGCGTGACGGAGCTGGCTAATGCTATTCTGCGACAGTTTGTTTTCCGTGCGTATCCTCAACGTAGGTCGGATGTATTAGTGACTTTTAATCAGGTCTTCCCGCGTGCGCCTTCTTCACTGACGAGTAAAGATATTGTGTTGGCGCTGCTGAATGAAATGGGTTTTCCGCTCGAGTCGCTTCAGCAGCAGGAGGAGGAACATGCCGTCTCGGGGGATCGATTCCTGCAACCTAGGAGCTCGAGCTTTAACTTTCGCCTCCCTGTATGTACGTCCGCTACCGATACGAGTATATCTTCCATGGAAGACGCAGGGCGCTTAAAAAAGGAAAGCGTTCTTGAAGGGATTGTACGACATGCACTGCAGCAGTTTCACGTCCGCCACACGGGGCGTTGTTGTACACAGCCGGCGGACTTTTCTTCGGACAGCAGCATCTGTGAGGATTTCAACTCATCCGGGACCAATAGCCGTGTGAGTGCGATTCGTATATCAGAGAAGACGAATGATATGGTGAGTAATGCATTAGGTGAGGATATATCCAGTGCGATGCGTAGCTTTTTTACTCAGTACCCACCGCTTAAAAAACAAATTATTGTGATTTCTAATGCGTTGCTTATGCAGCATGTGTGGTGTGCACATGCCCTACCACTGGTAGCCAGTGATGCCGAAATTGTCAAGGGCTCTGGCGAGAATTTATCCCTTGAGAGTTCTCTTACTGCTGAGGTCTCCATGCAACGCGAAAGTGCAGTAAAACTTGTGGATCTTCTTACATTACAAAAAGGTGTACATGTGTCCGGTGAGGTGCTCTCGGAGCTCTTTGGTACACGAGATTGTGGTGCAGGTTCATTGCTCACTTCATTTGGTGATACGCCCATCACTGGTGACTCTCATGGCAGTCTCGATACCCTTAGTGGCCAAAGATGGACAAACTCACTTGGCGTCCCGAGTTTACTTTCGCTCTATCTACAAAACCAGATGTTGAAACATATGCCAACTTCAGATGGAGTGCTTCATCGCTTAAACGAGACGGATCGAGATAACTGTAAACCCATGAAGCCTTTGAATATGCTTGACAGTTCGAATAACTTTGGACTCTCTTCATACTCTCAGAGGCGTTGCTCAGGTGCTATTAGTACGAGTAACGATAGTATACCAAGGACGGCTGGTGATGGGATTGTATCTGTTAGGAATATTGAGAAAAAGCTACGTATTGGCCGGGGTGCCAGTGGAGAAATTTTCGCCGTGCCTCGCATTGACGATGGAAAAATGGTTGCGGTGAAGCGAATCTATCTCACAGAAGATTCTCAAAAGCATTTGGAGAAGGAACTCTCCGTGTTGAAATATTGCGGTGGCGACGCTGTGGCGAGAAACAATAAAGATGCCCACGCGGTAGTGCGTTGCTATGATGCGTTTTTTGATGGTGAATGTGCTTTTATTGTGATGGAACTTATGGATAGCGGTAGCCTTATAGATGCCTTTAACGCCAGATCCGCTCACCCATTCACCGAAGAAGAGTGTTGTGCAATCACATTTCAAGTACTGCATGGACTTCGCTTTCTACACGACACAGTACGACAGTTACACCGTGATTTAAAACCGCATAATATTTTACTCAACCGAGGCACTGGATCAGTGAAGCTGACGGACTTTGGGTTGTCCTCCAGTACACTGCAAAGTATGGGATTTCACCAGTGTGGTACGTATGTTGGTACATTGGCGTACATGTCACCTGCGCGCGTAGATGCGGACTCTGTTTACGGCAAAGAAAGCGATTTTTGGAGTCTTGGCATCACACTACTTCAGCTTGCACTTGGGCGACTGCCTTTTGATCCGAGTCTTTTTACGATTGCCAGTTTGTCGTCTCATCCACCACGGTTAACTGTAAAGAGTGATGAACAGGCAAATCCCTTCACAAGTGCTTTTCATGATTTTATTGCGCTCTTGTTGCCCTGCCAGGAGCGGCGGGGTTCGCACCAGACGAAATTGAACAAAATGGACACGGAGACGAATTCCACAATGAGCACACGCTTAAATAATGACACACATGCACACTCCGCAACAGAAATGTGTTCCACCACTGCGGAGGACGCCATGCCTTCAAAAGCGGTTTCACCGGAAATAGAGCCCTGCAATAGAATGAAGGAGAATGCACGAAGTGCGTCTGGTGAAGGCGCAAACCTGAGCGGTGTGAAGGCCGATGCGGAACAGGACCCGAATGCTTTGGGGGACGAAGAGGAAAAGGAGATGATTACGGCAAACACATTATTGCAGCATGTGTGGTTTGAGGAGATGACATGGGAAAGGAGTGTGTCCATTCTTTCAGCCATTTCATTGGATCCCGTCCCGCCCGCTGGGGGCTGCGGGAATTAGTGTCTTTGCCTCTCCAAGGTCTGACTGGTGTCTAATGCGAAGAAAAGAAAAAAAAAAAAAAAAGTTTTTTTTTTTTTTTTTTTTTTGAGTGTGTTTGTGTGTGAATAATCATAGTATGAATCTTAGGTATAGGAAATGTTGTAACGCTGGAGCAAAAAAAAAAAAAAAAAACAAGAGGGAAAAATATTATTATTATTATTATTATATATATAAAGAAACGATCAGTGACCTCCCTTTCTCTTTTTCTCCTTATTTTTCACCGGGAACAAAGCGGAAAAGTGTATTGCACAAGAAAAAACAAATACATCTTTTTTTTTTTTTGTTCTTCTTGTTGGCTTTAGTCTTTTTTTTTTATAAAAGAAACTGTCTCGTAATAAAACAAAAAAAAAAATATATATATATATATATATAAGAACAACGCGAATAAAAAAGGCTAAAAAATAATCCTTTCAGGATTTGTAATGGCGAGGGTGTTTATTTTCTTATTTGGTTGTAGATAATGCTTTTTTCTTTTTTATTTCTTATTTTGTTCTTAGTGAGTGAGAATATACAAAAGAAAAAGAAAAAAAAATATGTCTATGGTGTCGTTTGGCAATGCAATAGTTCTACGGCATCTGGAGAAAAAAAAAAAGAAAGTACAATATATATATATATATATATATTGTACCCTGTGTTATACGGGAAAAAAAACAATTAGAGAAAAACGAAAAAAAAGAACCAATGAGAGCTCTGTGCGTCGGATTGAACGGACATGAGTAGAAGTTTGTGATGAGTCAAAGAAAGCAAAAGCAAAAGCAAAAGCAAAAAAAAAAAAAAAACAATAAAAGAAAGAAATAAAAGCAGCTGCGCTTATTAGACTGATGAAATTACCATAAGTCAAGCAAAGCGCATTTGCATGCGAATGCAAACGAAAAAAAAAAAAAAAATTTTTTTTTTTTTCATAGTGGTGGAATAGGTGATATGCCTTTTACTACTCTGTGTGTATTATATATATTTATATGTATTTACATATGTATCTCTATGTGTATGGATCTTTTGAATTCAACATTTCCATTCGAAACATTTTCCTGGTAGAGACCGCGTAAGTTTAGTTTAGTTTAGTTTTTTTTTTTTTGTTTGTTTGTTTGATTGGTGTATATGAACTCTGCACTCAATGTAGAAACCTTTTGTACCAGCATCTTGTTTATGTGTTTAAGTAGGAAATTATACAAAATGCAAAGAGGAAAAAAAAAAAGAAAAATCGATGTGGAGGAGCAAACTTGATCTCTGTTTTTTTTTTTTTTAGCCCTTTATATATTTCAGTGCGTTTTTTTTTTTTTTGCTGGTTAACTTATTCCCTTTTGTCAGCGGAACTTTTTAGTAATATTTTTAACTTGTTGCCTTTACTCCCTGTTTTACATATATATATATATATATATATATATATATATGTATATATGTATGTAAGCTGTTTGATATTATTATTATTATTAATTTTATTATGATTTCGTGAAGTGATCAAAATGCCAGTCACCACGGAGTATTGAAAGCACTCTCACGTGCAGTGAGAGGGATTGGTTAATGATTATGAGAAGGAAAAAAGAAAAAAGAGAGAGAGAGAGAGAAAGCAAAAAAAAAAAAAATTGACTTTACCGGGGATACTGCTAAATGCGATTAAGATTTTTTTTCTTTTGATACAACTTACGTTTTGTGAAATGTTCTTCTTTTCTTTCTTGGGTGCGAAAGCATCAAACTTCTCATCACGGGACGAATGCGGTAGATACACACACACACACACATTGTGTGGTGTATAAATTTAGGCATAACCAGTATTTCTTTATGGGGGAAAAAAAAAAGCCTTTGTGGGGATTGTGTGGAATGGGGGGGGGGGAAAGTAACTCATGGAGAAGACACACATAATGAAAAAACTATTTTGGAATATAGAAAGAAACAAAAAGAAGAGTATTATTGATGAATTGCTGCCCAATTAGTGTAAGTCATCTTTATTATTATTATTACTTTTATCTTGTTTATTTTGGTCTAAATAGAGCCTTTTATTTAATTCGATATATAGATTTGCTTCTACATGTTTTCTTCTTTTAAGTTGTTGTAAGTTGGATATTTTTCCTCTTCTACCACTTCTCATTTTCTTTAAGTTTTTTTTTTTTTTTTATTTGTTTGCTTTGATCATTTTTTTTTTTTTCTTGTAAGGACGGGTCATCACTGTAGTTTTCATATCCATATAAAGTGAAGCAGTTGAACTATGACAGAAAATTCTGTGAATTTGCTTCGACTGTCCCAGGATAATTTATATTTCCCCATGCCCCTTAGTAATCTTATTGAAAATGTTATACAATTGAAGAGTTTACTTCAGCCAACGGGTGTTCGTGAAGAGAACGTTTTGGCCTTTAAGGTACTAAGCAGCGTACGCAGTCGTTATGGCGTGCGGCCCCAAACAGGTTTTATATTTGCATCTGCGAATGCAAAGATTACTTTTTTTCTTGACGTGCAGCAAATGAAAGAGAAAATAAGAAGAGGCTTCACCACCATGCCAGGGATTGGTACAGATGATGTAATTTTCATTGATGTTGCGGTAGTTCCGGCGAGTGTGGTGGCGGGCTGTCTTTCAAAAAATGCCCCAGACACAGGCGGCGGCAACGAGAAGAATGCGTATGTCGAAGAGGCCGCCGAGTTCTGGAAGTCCAGGGGACGAGTGCAGGATGCCGAAAAGGGCGCCAGGCGCTATCAACTTCGTTCGCTTTACTACGAATCCCAGGACGGCGTGCCAGAGGGCCTTGTGGTGCGCAAAGGCAAGCCGAGGGCCTCTCTGAACGCGACAACGCCGCGGAGTGACGGGGCAACGCCGCTGAGAGCGAATTCCGCGGACGCGGCGCCGGCAGTGCCCACCACGCGGCCGGCGACGGACTCCGCGGACGGGCACAGAACCGCTCCGCCGCTGGCGCCGCCGCGGCGCGTCCCGTCGACCGCGACGACTCCGCGAGCGGCGCCGGCAGTGCCCGGACCCGCCGCGGCCCCGCAGGGCGCCTCGGCGGTGGCGGCGAAAGGGCCTTTGGGCTGTCCGGCGAGGGGGGAGTTTGTGGCCATGCATGGGGTGTGCGATGTGGCGTTTTGGAAAGAGCTTGTGTTTATTAAGGTGCCGATCCCGGTCGTAGGGGCTTTGCTATTACTTTCGATTTTGTGCGCATTGTTTGAACGCGGAACAATCCTCAGTATGCTACTTATAGGACAGTAGACAAGGATATTAGTTTATTGTATACTAGTGCTGAGTCTGTACACTTTTTTTTTTTTATATTGTTATGCCGGTTTTTCGCGCGAGCGAAAATGAAATGAAATTTTTGGTAGTTGTATTTAGTATTATTATGTAGGCACTTTCATTTGCATATTAAAAAAAAAAAAAATGCTTTTAGTTCTTTAATTGAAGCCTGTATTTTTTTTTTTTTTTGCCGTGGGAATGTCCGTCTGAGAGGGAGGGGATATGTAATAAGTAGTTTGCGCTTTCCATTGAAATTCTTTGCTTTGGAAACCCTTGCTCTTGTCATGTCCGATACGGAATTTACTATTTGTGCTGCAATATCAAACAATATTAACAAAAAAAGTGTTTTTTTTTTTGCGTTTGTTGAATGTGTGAGGAAAACAAAACAAAAAAAGGGAACAGTGAAAAAACACCAACAACAACAATATTTTGTGAGAGTGGGACGGAGCAGTTCCCTTATCAATGCTTGTCAAAAGAATTCTTTATCCATCACCGCCCCTCCTTTTTTTTTTTTTTTACAAATGCTTATTTGATCTGGGGCATCCTTTCCAATTCTTCATATCATATATATATATTATTGGGGCGTAATGTTTTTTATTTACACTTTTTCTGATATCACACAAAGGCAAGGTCAAGTAGTTCTTTCACGCAATAAGCTTAGTAGTGTCAAGAACTCACTGCTGCTGGTTTTTGTTTTTGTTTTTGGGCCGTACGCCAGAAAGAAGAAGAAGAACTACAACAAGAGCAACAACAGTATCCAAAGAAAAAAAAAATAAAATGCAACAGTGCCGTCACACCTTTGCCCTCTGCTCTCCGTTCTTTTCCTGGCGACACTGCAGTTTATGTTTTGTTCTAATGCTGCCGCTGAGTGGACAGGTGTACCACTGCGCCAGATGCGGCAGAGTTCTGCACCAAGGGTGCCTCGGCAAGTTCCTGCAGCTCAGCGATAAGGGAGTTCACCACGAGGAGGCTTTAACGAATGGATTGAAAGATGCTGCGAAGGCAGAGTTACCGAAACGAGATATCAAACTGTGGACCTCGTTCCGAGAGTTTATGCGACAACAGGAGATTGAACTGATGGCGAGTCATCCGCCAAGTGGCGGTTCCACACAGTCCTGGCCCTTTGTCTCATTCTTCTCTGAAGGCGGGAGATCACCTGTGCCGCATCGGCATCACATGATGCCTTGCAGGTTTTACTATCCAACGTCATGTAGCCATTGTCTTTCCTCGGGTGAAGGACAAAAGAAGGATAGTGGTGGCGAGGCGCGGTCGGCTTCAACAGTTCCGAAAAATAAAATGTTGGGGTTTGGCAAACGTGGCTATCGTTGTGTCACTTGTCATTTTGCTCTTCACTCGGAGTGCTTGCACGCACTTGACCCAGTTATGTATGAATTGGCAAAAGATCATATACCAGACGCAGAGGGCATACCTCGCATGAATAGTACTGAAGAATCTAGTGAGAAGAAGAATGCTTCACCGACGGACGCTGAGGGAATCCCCTCCGCAGTAGTTTTTATTGCTTCACTTTTATTTGATACAAAGGATCCGAATACGATGCTCATATTGCGGGACTCCATAGCTCTTCTGCAACGCTTATCCAATCGTCACCCATCGATTGGCATTACATCACTAAATCCATATAATGTGGCGGAACTTAGTAAGCGAGATGCTGAACTGTATAAAGCATCCTGTGATTCCTTACAAGATGCGGAATTTATGCGGTCCGAGGGTCCTGAAGGACCAACCATGCGATTGCTGCGTGAGATGATGCGGTACGCCACAGCAGTGTACGGCTATGCGTACAAGAGTGGACTTTTGAGTTCTGTCGCAGGTGGTGTGGCTAGTCGCAGTATTCGCCGCGATGTCCTTTACGTTGACGCCGCGACAAACAACAAAGCCGTTATGGATATTCTTGCATTGCCTTCTGCTACCTTAGTTATGTCGCGTTGGTCACAGAATGCTTTAGAGCCGACTTATTGCATCATTGTCGATCACGAAGCGCGACGAATTGTCCTTTCCTTTCGTGGAACACTATCGGATGGGGATTTGCTCACTGATATCTGTGCGTATGGCGATCCTTTTGCCGGTGGCTATGCGCACCAAGGCGCCGCTCGCATTGTTGCGGCAATGTTTGATCACCGCACTTCCTCCACAGCTGCAACGAACGCAAAGAAGATGGAGGGCGGAGAGGATGGAAAGGAAACGGAGCATAAAGAAACAGAGAATGAAAGAGTCGGTTCGGAACTGCGAGGCCCAACGACAGCCGATGGCGGCATTGATGCCATTCTGGCTTTGACCAAACTTTACACGGATTACGATATATTCGTAACTGGGCACAGTCTAGGCGGAGGCGTGGCGCTTCTCTTCGGCGTCCGTGCGATCCGCGAAAAGATATTTGGGGAATCCGCTACACAACGTATGCGCGTTATAGCCTTTGGAGCGATGCCTGTGCTGACAATGCCCGCAGCGCAGTCCTACGAAAATCAAATATGGTCTGTCGTCAATGGATGTGATGCTGTGTGTCGCATGCAACTCAATTCTTTCGATCGACTAGCGGCAGAATTGTCACGCGCCGCGGCGCCGGCATCGAAAGATACGGATGACATGACAGAGGAGATGCATCACCCGGGTCGGGTACTTATGCTCACTACAAAATGTGATAACGCAACAAACCGCATAGTGGAGGTGCCTCACGGGCACATTTCGATGCATCACCTGTTTATCTCTTCGGGGATGGTTAAAATACACTTTATGGATGCGTACTCAGCGGCTCTGAGAGAGGTTCACCTGCGCACACCAGAAAAGGTTTAGGTGATACGCGTTTGAATTTCTTTCTGGTTGCGTGATGTGAAAAATGTGGAATCTATGATTCCCTGTGTTTGTGTTTTTTTTTTTTTTTCTCAACCGTTTGCACCACTATGCAATGAATTGCATTTCTATACTGGCGCCGTGTTGTGTGTGAAGAGTTGGAGGAGATAGTAATCTATTCCATATTCGCTCTTCTGCTGGTTTGTCATATTTAATGTTTAAGAATGCGCGCTATTGGAAATAGGAAATATCTTTTTTGGTTACTTTTAGTTTCTACAAAAAAAGAAAAATGATAAACAAAAGAGCAAGCCGCACACAGACACACACACACGACTTACAGATTTTAAAATGATCGAATGATACTTTTATTTTCATTTTTGCTTTTATGGAGGTTTTTAATAAGAAAAGGAAAGCGAAACGCTAATAACATTACTGAATAGTTTTTTTTTATTTTTTAGTCTTGAAAACGACCGGATGGCTAGTTGGTACCTAATCTCATTATTTTGTACCATAATTGCTTTAGTGGAGGTATTGTGTCCATTTACAAAGGTTGAGGAAAGCTTTGGCATGCAGGCTATGCATGACTTTCTCTATTGCGACACAACTGCTCGCTTTGATCACATAGCGTTCCCAGGAGTTGTTCCCCGCTCCTTTCTCGGTCCATGGCTCACCTCCCTCCTGGCACTTTTCCCTTTCGCCATCATAGACTTGTTGGCGCCGTGGGCTTCCATACAAGAGAATTTAATAAAGAATCCTATGATCTTCTCGCATGCCTGCCGGTTGTCACTGGGGCTTGTGGTGTGTGGGTCTTTCTTGTACGTCTCTTCTTGTCTGACTACAATTCAATTCTCAGCGAATAAAGAAGAAAACCGGAAAAAAAGACAAGAAGCACATGGCAAGGCAAAGTGGAAATGCCAGTCCTCATCCATTTTTTTATTACTCACTCTTTTAAATTTTCATTTGATCTATTACGCAACTCGACCGCTTTCAAACACTTATGGACTGATTCTCACTACATTGGCTTGCGGTTGTACATTGCGTGGGCGGTACTATCATGCAATTTCAATTTTAAGCGCTGCGTCCGTACTATTTCGCTGCGACGTCTTAGTTCTTCTCGCCCCCTATAGTTTATTTCTTCTTCTACGTGGTGACTTGACCCTTATGCGTGTTGTGAAAACTGGACTTACCGCTGTCGCCGTCTCCTTGTGTATCAGTGTTCCTATGGACAGTTTTCTTTGGGAACGTTGGCTTTGGCCGGAGAGTGTGGTGCTGTTTTTCAACACCGCAGAGAATCAGTCGTGGAAGTGGGGGCGGCAGCCGCTGAGTTGGTACGCCGCATATGCTTTGCCTCGGGCATTTCTTTTCGTCTATCCGCTATTGATATTACTTGTTTGTCTAGCATGCCGGCCGCGAGCCTCGGAAAGCCGATCCGTCGCAAAGGCCAAGGAAAATTTTTCGATGATTCGACGTGTAGGCTTTATATGGTCTGCAGTGGCTAGGCGGCATCGTGCGTTGCTGATACCGTCCGCTCTTTTTATTGCTCTTTACAGTGCACTGCCGCACAAGGAGGTGCGTTTCATCATGGTGGTTTTCCCTTGGTTTTTGGCTCCTGTGTCTGTCGCCATTGCCGAGACATGGAATACACTTCTCATGCCCTCTACTGCAAAGGTGGAAAAAGTTACGGAAACTGTCAAAAGTGGCATCTCTACAAGCGTTCGAAACAAGAACCATCGTATTTTTATTTTGTTTATTGTTTTAATTTTTTTTTCATTGCAGCTAGCAACCGTTGGGGTCTCCGTGTTTATGAGCATGCATAACTATCCTGGGGCGCATGCACTAGAGCGGTTACACCAAATCATTGAGGACGACAAACACAATGCATCCTCTTGCATCGCTAACACTGAGAAGCCTATTACGGTGTTCATCGATGCCTATGCAGCAATGACGGGTATTAATCGCTTTCAAAAGCAGCATAGTGAGTTTTTCTCTGAGAAGCTTTACGAAGACTGGAATATGGTAAGGAGTGCACCAAATGCTCTTCAGCGCCGTCTCGTTGCGATGTTGGCGTTTCCTTTTTTGACACTACAGCGAATGCTACTTTTTAAAAATGGGGGAATAAATGATATGGAAGCCTACGACTTCATCGAGCCTTTTGCCTCGGTTAGTTTCACAAAGAATGACAACAGTATGGAGAGGGTATCGTCATTATCCTCATCATCATCATCGTCACTCTCAACACTTAACAAATCTGCTGTTATGCTGCGGTACATCAAGGATTCCCACCGCTTTAATGAAACGAGTGACTTATACCGTAGTGATGGGATTGATTATCTCCTGGTACGTTATTCACAGCGGGAGATGCATTGCAGGCACAACCAATTCGAGGAGGTCTTTATTGAATATTTTCCAGACTGGCTAGCCACAATGAAGAAATTGGTTGACTTTTTCATATCAAAGTTTAGAACAGTTGCTAGTGTATCTACTAAGGAACTTATTACCCATGGAGAACCGTTTCTCTTATCTTTACGAAGACGACGTTGCGAATAAATATACCCTAACAATGACTAACAGCTAAAATGTAACTATAGTTTCTTTTTGACATATTGTTCTCACATTACTTCGTAAGAGGAATTAGGAACAAATAACAAGAGAACAAAAACAGTTACAACTACAAATGGGACAAGTGAATTTTATTACGAAATTATGCATTCGGCGTGTGGTTCTCTTTTTTTCTTTCCTTACACGAAAAATAAAGTGCTTTTGAAAACCAAACGTCAGGAATGAAGAATTAATACAAGAAACAAAATTGCGTCTTACAAAAATATATATCTATATATGTATATATATATATATATAGATATATTACGTGTGTGTATATATGTCTGTGTATATTTTTGGCTTTGTGAGCATGCTCAAACTGATGGTTGAACCTTTTACTAGACTTTGACATTTTGTAATGGCACATTGTGTTGCGTGCCTTTATGGATGCAGTAGTGCTTTGCCTTCTGTTGGGGCAGCTGGATGGACGTAAAACGGGAGACATTTGACTTAAGGAAACAAAAACAACGAGATTGTCTGTATTTACATAAGTACGCAGCTGAGCTGGGTTGCTTTTTGTTACGATATGCGCGAGTGGCTTTGTATGACCAAAGAAATTGTCATTTGATTGCTGTACGCGTTTCTTTAGTTATCGCCGTATCCAGCAGGAATTTCTTTCTTAAATTTTACCTTACTTATGTGAACGACCTTTTCGCTGTGACTTGCAGGAATATTCAATCTACTCTTAAGACGAAATAAGCAAACAAGAGTATTAATTTAGGTGAAGTTAGACAAGGAAGCTGACAAGGAAAGGAGTACACACGTCGACGCACACAAACTTATACACATATTTATACATATATATTTATACATATATATATATTATAGGATTGGTGCAAGGCGAATAGAACCACAACAACTGCTAATAATTCTGTGAACGAGCGATAGACCAAGAATTATACAAAGCCAACTGAGTAACAACGACGAAGGGACAATGTCATCTTACGCTATTCTTGTTCAAGGTTTGCCTGACGGCACAGCAGAGACTTCCGTGCGCGAATTCTTTAGCCGTGTTGGCGAAATTTCCAGCTGCACGATGGATGGGGCCTCCGCGACTCTTGCCTTCGACAAAAAGGAGGACTTCGATGAGGCGCTCAACATGAATGGCGTGGAGTTCCAGGAGGGTGCGAACCTTCAAGTGGAGGCGGTCCCAGAGGCGCCCCTGCCGTCGGAGGACGCAGCGGAAACGAAGGCGAACGGCGATGACGACGCTGCACCTCTGTGCGATAACCGTAAGCGATTTCCAGATGATTTCAAGATTGCCATACGTCAACTCGCGAGTGGGACGACAGAGCAGCAGCTGCGCGATATTTTTGAGCCGTTGGGAACGATTGGCGACCTTTTCATCCACCCATCGCGGAACTACGCTTTTGTTGGCTTTGACAATGCTGAATCCCTTGAGGCAGCGCTTCAGATGACAGGCCGCGAGATAAATGGCGCGGCAGTTGAAATTGAGAAGAAGCGCGCAAACGGGCGCGATGCCAGGAACAATAAGAACGCCAGTGCCAACAACGGCGGCCAGAGTGACTTGGAAAAGAAGATTGTTGTCAAGGGAATCGCACCAGATACAACGGAGGAGGCGCTTCGCTCGTTCTTTGGATCCGTTGGTGAGGTTGAGGACGTCTTCGTTCATGGCACAAAGTCTTTTGCTTTCGTTGGCTTCGCCACTGAGGAGGCATGCGCTGCGGCTATTCGCATGGATGGTGAGGAGATGGGTGGCAGTCGGCTCCACATTGAGCGTCGCCAGCGCCAACGCTGCTTCAAGTGCAACAAGGAGGGCCACATGGCTTTACATTGCCGAGCAACAGACCGAGCCTGTCGCAACTGCGGACGGCCAGGCCACCTTGCCCGCGACTGCCGCATGTTGCCCCGCGACGACCATCGCAGCCACGACAGGTTTGATCGCCGCGATGACCGCCGCGATGATCGCCGTTATGACCGCCGCGATGACCGTCGCGATGATCGCCGCGATGACCGTCGCGATGATCGCCGCGATGGCCGCCGTCGCCCGCGCTCCCGATCGAATTCCTACGATCGCTACCGCCGCCGCTCTCGCAGTCGTAGCTCTCGGTCGCCGAAGCGCTTCGCCCGGCGCGAGCGAAGCCGAAGCCAAAGCCCTGTGCGCCGCCGGTACTAGGAATTGGGGCTGAACTGGGAGCAGGGAATGGGCGAGTAAGGAAAGGCGGGGGGTGTAGGGGTGAGAGAGAGAGAGAAAGAGCGAGAATGGCGCATCGAAAACAAACGGCAGAACCTCTGACTCTCCTGGTATATATCATATGAACTGCTACGGAATGGGGGGTCGTGGAAGTGGCGTTTCGCGTGCGTCTATTTTTTCCATATATGCATTAATTGGTGGAAACTATTGGTTGAAAATAATGAAAACGACCTTGAAAGAACTAGAGAGCCATAAAGGAGGCCTAAAAGTATCAATGGCATTTTTTATTGTCACTTGCGTTTCTAACACTCTCACTCTCTCGATTTCTTTCACTACTCACGCCTCAAACTTCCTTTGCTAAGAAGCCCCTGCTCTAACTTTGTGATTTTCCCCTTTTTTTAAATTTTTATTTTGATAATAAATGAATAATGCTACGGCGTGCTTCTTTTTAGTGCAGAGCAGCGCTACACTTCTCTTTCATTATATATATATATATATATATATATAAGAATAGGTGAATTTGGTACAAAAGGAAAAGAACGTGCTCTTAAATAGAAATGAATGTCCTGCTAAGCTTTATTGCAAATAACAAAGTGTAGTACGCAGTGATGATATTACTGTTATGAAGGAATTATGATGAGTGTGGATAAGTGAACGAGTGCAAAATTTTGTTTTTAACGTTAAGAAAAAAACAAAAAAGGTGTACTGAAAAAAAGAAAATAAAAGGAAAGTAAAGATTTTTCTAGTGCTGCGTTGTTTTTATTATGCAGTTTAGTGTTTGCACTTATTTCTTTTCTTTTCGGTTTCTTTGTTTTTGTGGCCAAAAATAGATAATATGATAAAGGAATTTATGTTTTTTAATTGTAATTTTTTTTTTTTGATGGACATCTTCTTCTGTGATCGAATAGTATCTCTGTATTTGTCTTTATCTATGTCTCTTTTGTATATATATGTGTATATGAATTTTTTTTTTATGGTTAAGTTTTGGTTTTTAGTTTTCTTCATACGTGAAAAAAGGGGCGTAAAAGGAAAGCATACAACAAGATAGTGATGACGGGCAAAGATGGTAAGATTATTATAGCGGACCTTCCGATGATGTATCCCAGCGATTTTTTTCGCTTTGAAAAGGAAGGTGGCATTTGGGGAGACCAGTTCCGCGTGCGCCGTAGGCAAATTACGTTTGCACTCACCTCGGCTGCGTTAGCAACAGTTCTTGGCTCCTACTACGTTGTATTCCAGCGGAAAAACACGGGTTTTGTTTTGTTCAGCACGTTTTCTGGGTTTTCTGTACTGGGATTTTGCACAGGTTCTGCGTTGGCTCCGATTGCGTATCCAAATGTTGCGAGTAACAAGGAGACGTCGATGATGCGTCGCGTGTGGTGGGCGAAGGAGTGCGCCAGGCACTGGGACTACTCTCAGGTAAAGCAAGACATATGGAAGGCAAAGTACCCTTATGCGCGGATTCCTGGAAGAACATAATGCTGCCATTTTTATTTAGGAAGTTTTATGAGGATGAATTAATATGAACAGCTCTTACAAGGGCTATCATTAATACTATTAGTATTATTCTTAGTGTTTTTTTTTTTTTGTTGTTGTTGGTGGTGGTGGTGTATGGCATTTTTGAAATTTGTATTTGGAATGGGGAATGAGTGTGCGAGGGAGTTAAGGTATACGCAGGTATGTATATATGTGTCTCTGTGTTTTTTTTTTCTTGGTTACTCAAGATGCTTGTGCCCCGTGTGCTATTCCCCCACTCTTTTTTTTTTTCTTTTTTTTTTTGCATTGGAGATAAGGGTGAGAGGGAGATCTCGTTTGTCAGGTGAAGCAGCAAAAAAAAAAAAGAAGTAGGGAAAGCCAGACGAAAGAAATTGCAAATAATGCATTAATACGAAAAAAAAAAAAAAACTAACCTTTTTAGTGGGTTGGAAACTGGAAAGTAAGGACGAAGGATGAGACGCAGTGAGGGAAACATTTTTTACTGTAAGAAGGCTTAAATAGAGTGTGTGAACTTGGGCGCATTGTCATATATATATATATATATATATATATATACATACATACATATAAATACATACATACATGGCAAATGCTTTGCTATTAACTCATTGGGATTATCCCAGTCTCTCAGTCCTGTTTTTATTCATGTCCGATTTCTAAGGCAAAAAAATTCATATATTTTTTTATTTTGCTGGTTATGAGGCTGAAACAGGACAGTTTGGAAGACGGGTTATAGGAGAAGTTGTTTAAGGAATACACGACAGAAAGCTTTTCGTAACACTTTACTTTTCTTCATGCATTTTTTTTTTGTTTTTTCTTGCCGCTTTCTGAGAATCGGTGGAGCGCCAAAACACGGACTTTAAGATTTAAGTCTTTTTAATACTATTATTATATTTTCAAAGCTTTTGGTTTTATGTTCAAACTATGCTTTTGGTCTCTTCTCCTTTTTCTTGCTATTATTTATTATTAATATTTTGATGCAACTTCTCCATGACGAACAGCAAGAATACGACTCCATGCGGCCTCCCTCACACACAATCCCTCATGCAGAAAAGTATGTAGGAAGTCCATCACGCGTTTCATCGTCTGCTGCAGACGCTTCACTAAAAGGACAACTTGCGACACATATCTATCGCATTTACGCAAATGTCTCACGCCAGCGCGAGTGGTTTATAATACATGAACAGAATGTGAGGGCTATTGCTGAAGAAGCTGAGGCGTTACGTCAGCGTTTTTTCCCCGAGGAGGAGAGTCTCCTCCTATCTTCAGAAGACAATATTTCCAGAGAAAATACAAACCACATAGATGATCATAATAATAATAATAATAATAGCAACAACAATAGGGATATGACAACAAATTCTCAACCTGTCACGTGGTTGTCTGACGTTGGCGAAACTGACGGGGCCTATTTGGACTGTAGAGAGGCCGTCTCTCGTCACAATCCCGAGGACCCAAATGATTCTCATTCACTCATGAAACCTCATTTCCCCGATGATCATTCTATTCACAGTGCCCTGGAACGTACGGTGCCTGCGTATTTACTGCAGCTTACACCTAGTTGGGTTCAAGAGCGATTGAGCGCAAACACTGAGGAAGTTGAGGCTGCGCGAGCTGCACTGCTTTTGCCATTGCTACAATCTCTTGGCGGCATTGTTGCCATTGCGTATCATGTCATATACGATGAGAGTCACCACACCCACAAGGAGAACTGGAGTGACAGAAAAAAAACAGATGCGTTGACGTTACGAGGCATCGCACGGCACCTTTTTTATATTCTTCATGAGACGCTCTGTTGCTTTTCGTTGCAGACAACAAGAGTCCCAGTGGCGGACTCGGGAGAGGTTGCACCGCTGGTCGCACAGCTGCTCCAGGCGCCAATACATGAGGCTCTGCTGCGGTTGCTCTGCCAGGGAGACGCGGAGTGGCGCGACTCGCAGTCCGCAGCGGCAGTTCCCCCTCATGTTGCGGCGGAGGCATTGAATTATTTGGCCTTAGTGTGTATGGGTGGACACAGTGAGGGGACATCTGTTTTGGTTACGTGAGAGATTATGTTGCTTCACTACGGTATTCTCAGCTTCTGGTGGATAGCTCTCCTCTTTTTTTTTTTTTTTATCTCTCTTTCTCTTTCTATATATATATATATATATATATATATATATATACTGGTTTTCTTTTTTTAGTTTGGTTAAAGTTTTTGTTTCTTCCCCTCTGGTTAAATATGAATCCTTTTTTTTTTTTTAGGGTCTTACATACTTTTTGTTAGGCAGTATAAGAGCCTATATGATTTATTTATTTATTTCTATTTATTCACAAGTTGTATTTATATATACAACTACTGCGCATACACACAGAAAAAAAAAAATGAATGAGTGTTAATGCTTTTTTTTTTTTTAACTTTTGATTGCTGTGAGTTTACCTATGATCTGCTTACTATGCTTTACTGTTGTTGATATTATTATAACTCTCTCTCTTTTTTTTTTACAAATGTGTATTACTTAGTATGGTGTCTCTATCGCATTGCAAGAACTTACATAGTTTGGGTAGCCATGAAAAGAACTGTGACTAGTGCTTTACAACACCCACAGGCGGAGAATGAAAATTGTGCCACTGAACCATTTCCCGCTAATACCTCTGCGGAACTTAGAGAGGGCTTCGAGGAATACCCGAGAGCCACTTTCCCGTCACAAGTAGTTGCTGATAACTTCAACAGTAGCATGGTGAATTCAACCACGGCAAACCGTCTTAATGTTTCAGCAAGGGAATGTGAAGTTTTGTACAAGGAGTTAAAGCATCAACATACCAATACATTGGGACGTTTTATTATCCTTACTCTATGTACTTTAGTTCCTTCCATTTTCTTTCATAGTACTGGTATAAGTTCGACTCAGTGGTTAGTCGTGCGGTATAACGGACAGTTTCGAGCTTTAGGTGTCTTTCTCATGTGTCACGAAGGAATATCAAATGTTTGTCTGAAACGTGGAACCTCCTTGGAATTGCTGAAACTCTGGGAGTCAGACACCAGCGGAGATACGTGTAAAATACATCGCAACACTATGTGGTATTTTCTTGTTTTTATGTACATCTTGGCACTTATCCAAATTGCGCTCGTTGCAGTCACGCTTTTACTTGTTATACGAATGACACGTCGTCCAACGCGATGCAAAACGGCTCTTGTGGCGATGTGCACCATTGCCCTCTCCGTCCCGTGCGGGGTTATAACTGCTGTGTTATTTTACTACTACACACAATGCAAAGGAAAATTGTGTGAGACCGTGAATTTGGGAGATGACTGCACGGCCAACTACAAATGGGGTTACAACTTTCACATTGCGGCAACAACTCTGGATTTTGTGGCATTTATTTTTTGCGTGTGCCTCTATACATATCCCCACTCTTTCCGTGCATGGGCACGAAAGATGTTGAAGGACCGACAGGAGCGTTTGGATCGTGCGCGTGCCCGGTGTATGTCTATGGATACCGTCGAACACCGTGAGTCTCGGAAGAAGAATAAGGGGTATTTGACTGCAGCGGATCTTTCCATAAAGATAGAAGGTGCCAGTGCCGATAAATGGGTTTATGACGCACTGAGTGACTATTTCTATTGCTTTGAGTTGGATGCTTTTTGGGATCCACTATCGCGTGAGTACTATTGCCGAACATTGCAAATCTGGCAGACAACACCTGTTGGACTGGATATGTATAGAGGCTTACTCCCCTCCTGGGGAATGACTCAGCCGCCAGGGACACAGGAGTGAGGCCAGAGATCTGTTTCTACAAAGTGCTTCGCAAGATTTACGGGAACTCAGAATTTATTGATGTGTTCTACACACATATGGACACATTTTCAAGAGACAAAAAATTGTGCTCCTTTAGCGTTTTATTTCTCTAATAACACCACTTATATTCGTATTGCTTTTAAATAATTATATATATATATATATATTTCCTGCTACTCATTTGTATGTAGTGATTCAAACGTATCTTTCGTTTTCTTATGTATTTCTTTGCTTCATTTACACAAACGACAACAACAACAAGAACAAAAAAAAAAAAGGAATTCCTTTTTTTCTCCCTCCTACCCTTCTGGTAATATACACAGAAATTGTGGAGTCGGAGGGTAAAAAGAAAATAACGGAAATTAAAAGACGAAACTTGCTATTGTACGAATACAGGTTTGCGCTTCCTGCGTGAAGGCGGCGAGGAACATACAATAACGAGAAGATAGGCAGAGTACAAAATCGCACTCTCCAGTTACTTCTATGGCAAAACGCCCTGCTTCAGAAAACACGTCAAAACGTGCGAAGAAGAAAAAGGAGCAAACACACATTAAGCCACCACCACCGCCACCGTTTCTTTATCTTCGTCGTGGATTTGTGTACGAACCAGAGCGCACGACTCTCGATGCTGTCGTCTGCGTCCCTTTGTCTCAGCTGCACAACCGCGCAGCTGTGTACGACACAGTGTTACGAAAGGTTCTGTACCACTTACATAGTGCGCCGCAAGAGGAAGAGCATAAGGAGTCTCCATCCACTGAACAAGACCCCGAGGAGAAGGAGAACGACAGCGCGGACACCAAACCTCCCGAGTCCACCCCAAAGGTGAAGGACATTCACATGACCCACCGCTCCGTTGTGCATGTGGAAGGCATCACCGTTCACCTCGACTCTGCGCGGCACGTGAACCACAAGGGCGACGTGCAGCTCCGCGTGAGCGTTGCCGCGGTGCTTGCCCACGTCGTGCACGGGGTCCTCCCGGGCGTGACGGAGGACCCGCTGTACGCCGACACGGTGACTGTCCGGCTCCGCAGCGGCCCCCCGGGCGAGGGCCTCGGGGGCCCGGGCCATGCCAAGGGCCATGCCAAGGGCCATGCCAAGGGCCATGCCAAGGGCCATGCCAAGGGCCATGCCAAGGGCCATGCCGAGGGCCATGCCGAGGGCCATGCCGAGGGCCATGCCAAGGGCCATGCCGAGGGCCATGCCGAGGGCCATGCCAAGGGCCATGCCGAGGGCCATGCCGAGGGCCCTGCCGAGGGCCATGCCGAGGCGGAGCTGCGGGTGACGGCGCGCTGCTCGCAGGAGGGGACAATTGCCGCGGGGCAGGCGGTGCTGCTCGTGTCGGAGCCGGGAGCGCTGCGCTGCCTCACCATCCGCCCGCCACGCTTGGCTCGGGGGGAGTTCACGCTGCGCGAGGAGGGAGATGCAATGGAGGTGGAGGCGGCTTGGAGTATGAAGCCCCGCTTTGTGTAACATTGATGTTGCAAGATGCGCAATTTCGGTTAAATTTCTTACACTGCGAGTAGGGGAAAAGTTAAGTTATATTAAAAAAAAAAAAAATGAAGGTAACGTTCCCATATTCGTTTTTGGTTCTTGTAGTTTTTTTTTTTTTTTCTCATTCCGTTGTAACTCGATGGATGACTGAGGTCCTACACTGTTTTTCTTTTTTTTGTTGCTCTTATATATATATATATATATACATACATATTCATATAGTTGCTTTTGGGGTGCTTTCCCGGAGTAAGACAGACAAAGTAGTGTTATTGAAAATAAAACGAAGAAGGTGAAAAATACCTAAGGAAGAGAAAAGCTCTTCCTTTCTTTCAAAAATAACTAAGGAAAAAACATCCCATTAGTTGGGGTGGCAACACCTTTTTCTACTTTTGTTTATTTTCGAGTATTTTTTATATATTTGAAAATACATACAAAAGCAACATTATTGGGAAATATCATTTACGTTTCAGGATGGATTTTGACCACGAGTTTTACGGGGCGTATATAGAGAACAGAGTTCCATATATTAGATACGGCCCGTTTGATTTATTAACTTTTATTATGAATTGCCTTTTTGTCGTCATGCTACTTTTTAGTTTTTTTTGTGCCCTGAATTACATTGCTGCCGCTGCCGAGGACTTTCCCACTCGTACGAAGCGAATCATTCGTGGGCTTGTTTTGGTTGCTCTCGTAGTACATTTCGTCTTGATGGTTGAATGTTTCAGTTTTTGGCGCTCCATCCTGAGTCTCGTGACGAATGTCCTTTACCTGCGAATCCTTCAAACTTTCCCATTTGTATCGCTGACCACTCCGTTGACAATAGCCACTGTTGTGGCGTCTGTACTAGAGACTGTTTCGTGGTATAGTCTTTTTGCTTTTGATGCGCACTTTTCAGGAACTGTAAGCGCAGCGAAAATTTTGGGATTTTTGAACTTTCTGTGGATGGCACCGATAGGCCTCATCGCGTCGTTGGAATTTGAACCGATCAAACTGCCGGGTAGTCAACTGGGCGTGTCTGGTGTTGGTAAAAGTGAAATATGCGCCGATGGAGAAAAGAAGACAATATTCAAAGAACTGAAAAACTGGATTCTTCTACCGTTGTTCCCATAAGGCAATTTTGGGCTTTGACTTGTTTGTCTGCGTTTTTTTTTTTTTTTTTTTTGTATATCTACTGATGCTGAATACTGAAAATATATGTTGTGTGCATTTACTTTTTTTTTTTTTTTTGCGAAAGGTACTTGACTGTTGGCACTTGCCTTAGGCAGGGTTGTTTTTTTTTTTTTTTTTATGCGGGTGTAGTTTGGGCTAATTCAGAGACATATTGGATTCTCTATTTATGTCTCTTTAATTCGCTTTCTGGGTAGAGGCGAGGGTAGGTCAGGCAGGGTCGCTAAGTGGATATTCTCTTTTTTAAAAAAAACTTTGGTAAACCCCTCTCTCCACCCTCTTATACACAGAATTGGAACAACAGGAAGAACAAAAAAAAAAGAAAGAAATATTTGCACATTTTATTGACGTATGTCTTGGTACGGTTTCACCAATGGTATGTGGACCCTGATTTTACGGGCAATGCGGGGAACTTCATATTCAGGAATACCATTGCTTTAACTTGTTTATATATATATCTATCTTTGCTGAGTCATAAGCCCTATAATGTCTTTTTTTTTTTACATTTGCAAAATAAAAAGGAATAGATAATCGTAGCGCAACACAAAGGAGAACAGCATATTTTTTTTTTTTTTTGAGGGGTGGTACAATGTCATTTAAAGCAAAGGATCTTATTGTACAACTTGCAGAAAACCCTCCACCTCTTCCATCGCTGAAAAATGTGAAGTTCGGCACGATCTTTTCTCCGCACATGGTTGAGATTGATGCTGAGGGGTCTAATTGGGGTGCTCCTCATATTACCCCATTTAAGAACTTTTCTTTACCCCCACAGACAGCTTGTCTACACTATGGTTTGCAGTGCTTTGAAGGCCTCAAGGCATACCGCGATACATTTGGGAATCTTCGTCTTTTTCGCCCGGATCGCAACTGTCATCGACTGCTCAACAGCATGCAGCGCCTTTGCTTTCCTTCCTTTGATCCCGGTGAGCTGCTCGAGATTATCAAAGCCTATGTACGGGTAGAGAAGGACTACGTCCCATCGGAACGGGGATTCTCTCTCTACCTGCGGCCGGCTGCCATTGGCACCGGTGACCAACTCTCCGCCTCGCCCTCGCTAACGACAAAACTTTTTATCATTGCCTCACCTGTGGGGCCATACTATGCGTCCGGTCTAAAGCCTGTTCGTTTGCTCGTTGAGGAAAAGCGGCGCCGTGCGTGTCCTGGTGGCACAGGCGGCTACAAGCTTGGTGCAAACTACGCGGGACCAATGCTCGTGCAGCGCGAGGCAGCAGAGCGCGGGTACGAGCAAGTCTTGTGGCTCAGCGAAGACGACAAAGTTCAGGAAGTTGGAGCAATGAACTTTTTTTGTCTCTGGCGCCGGTCGAAGTCGAAGAGTGATCTCGAACTCATTACAGCCCCTCTCGACGGAACGATTCTCCCGGGCGTGACTCGTGACTCTATTCTCTCACTCGCAAAAGGGTTAGGGACGATGAAAGTGTCTGAAGAGCATTTCACTATTCATGAGTTGGTTGCAGCGCTCAAGGAGGGCCGAGTGGAAGAGTGCTTTGGGTGCGGAACAGCAGCGATCGTGTCGCCAATCAATACATTGCACTTTGCTGGCGTGGACTACAGTGTACCATGCCCAGAAGAGAGCAAGTCATTCACGCACAAGATGCTAACTGAAATCAACAAAATACAGTACGGGGATGTGGACCATGAGTGGTCCATTGTCGTTTAAGACAGTTAGAGAGAGAAGGATGGGGTGATCGCTTGAGTTGGAAAGAAGTCGAGGCAAATTTACCAACAAAATGAAAAAAAAAAAACAAGTGAAAAAAACAAACAAAAATCTTTTTGTTTTGAATAATTAGTGGCTTAGCAATAGAATGAGCTGTGGATGAACACAATCAAAAAAAAAAAAAAAGATAATAAAACGTCTGCGGAAAAAAATACCAAAACGAAATATTGTAAAGGAAAAAAGGATGCCTTTTTTTTTGTTTTTAGGGTAGATTTTTGATGTTATAATTAATGTCTTTTATTGTTGTAATTAAAAAGAATGAAAAATGACTACGAGAAGTAACTTGCAAGGGAAAAAATAAAGGAATTATACCAAGTCGTAGGAAAAAAAAAATTGAGATACTGTTTTGATGCTATTATATATATGTATATATATATATATATATATACCATTTATATATTTTTATTTCAATTGAGCCTGTGATGCTATCTTTCGATGTAATGTGTTAAATTTCCTCTTTTTATACAATTTTAAAGACAGTTACTTCGGGTATTTTTTTTTTTTTTGGCCTCTTTTGTAAAATTTGCGTTTTATTTTGACTTTATTTTTTGCTCACTGAAAGCCTGCGGGATGAATGTTATCACATCGACTACTGATGTACGTTTTCTTTCCCTCTCCTTTTTTTTTTATTAGTATTATTTTATTAACTGTGGTGCAAGCTCGTATAACCAGTAATTGTTGGAAAAGAAGACCTTTCCGATTAGGTTTATTTATTTATTTATTTATTATTATTGTCAAAATGTTGAAGATGCGTTAATTTTGTCATTCTGAAGTGCAATTGCGAGAGACGTACGAAACCCTGAGAGCGTTTCTTGCGCATAATGGTCTGGTTCTGATTCCACATTGCAGTTTCGCCCCTGCGGCAAACTTGTGGATATTCTATAATGCACAATCTACGTCATCTCTTGAAGACGGAATGTTTTATTTCAATGTAATGGCACGAGAAGGGACCATTCGTAGAGAATTTTAGACAGTGTATGCTGTTTTTTTTTTTTTTTTTACCAATGTTGGAGAAAAAAGGGGGAAAAAAAAAAAAAACAACAGCAACAAAAAAGATTTTCCAACTGTGCTTCAAGAAGCACACAGATGATATTACGATTTTGCGACAGGAGACAGTTAAAGCACAGAAATTGTTTTATCGGATATGAATATGAGTGTGCAAAGGCAGAATAAAGAGGGAAAGTGTATCGGGGAGTACCCCGCGCTGCGGTATATCATTGCGGCAATGCTGTAGGAACAAAGCTGCAAGTGGGATACACAAACGCAGGAGATTCAACAAGTGAGGGCACAGACTTACGGACAACAAGACACTCCGATTTCTCCACCTGCCGAATCATCCGAACTACTACAACAACAAAAATAAAAGTTTAAACCAAAAAAAATGTGGAAAAAGTGGCACAACAAATTCATAGAAAATGAACCGGTAAGATCGCCAAGGAAGACAGCAAGCGCAGTCACGCTTGTGAAGGATATTATCTCTGCTGCCGGATAATGAAAAATGTTATTCAAAAGACATTAGAAAAATGTTCGCAGCCGGGTGGCGTGTGGGAAGAAATCTCATGCATGATAGCGCAAGCGGAAACTCGCGCAGTGCTTATTGGCTTTACAGACTTTTAGACAAGGATATAAAACCCGTTGATATATATATATATATATATATATATATCTGCGCGTGTGTGTGTGTGAGGATATTGCAATGATCATGCATATTATGGAGAAGGGCAATACCCATTCACAATCTCTATTCACGGAGGTAACTGCTGAGTTTAGGGTTTGCGGGAGGAAGGGATTTAAGGCACATGCAATTATTTGATATTTGAGAGAAAATTTCTGCGGAAAAACGTTTCGCGAGGACCCGTCATTCAGTGAACAGAAGTACCGAAAAGTCTACTGCTTGCGAGGGGGAGTCGCGGGAGGCGACCGAAAGGTGATTTCGGCACTTTCTTTTTGGTCAGTGAAGAGAGAAAAAATAAAGTCTCCAACGAATTCATCTTATTGGTATAGATTTTTGAGCGGTAAAGCTTCTTTTTTTTTTTTCTCTCTCTCTCTCTCTTTCTATACTTGTAGGAATAGGAACAGGACGAAATATACTGTTTCCTCCATTTCGTTTTCTTTTTATTTGTTTGACGTATAAACTGCATAGTGAGATAAATAGTAGTAATAGAAAAAAAAAAAAAAAAGGGACTTTCTTGAATATATATATATATATATATATATAACCCGTTTTCTTTTTAGCACGTCTTCTGTGTATTTATTGAATGCGCAAATGTCTGCGAAGCAATTAACTCCGAATCAGTCGCTGCCACGGGATGAGAAGCCTCGAGAAGGGAAAAGTGTATGGCGCAGTGTCCTCATGGGCCCCGGCGGCGCGGCGACCATTGCGGGGAGCTGTGAGATTGTCATTTTTCATCCTTTTGACACAACAGCTAAGCGACTCATGTCACACCGTCACGTTGTTGTGGATCCCACTTCTTTTTCCAAATCGTGGTGCAACTTTAAGAGTGTGGTCTTCACTGGGATTGAAAAAAACAAGGCACAAGGAGCACCAATTACATTTGCGGATCGCGTGAAATATTTGTATCCTGGTAGCGCGTACGCCGTCATGTATAAGGTGCTGCAGCGCGTCATTAAGTTTGCTGGGCAGCCTTACATGAAAGATTTTCTTGAGGATAACTTTCCGCAGGTATTTTTTGGTGATGTGGAACAGCATCAACTGCGAAAAGAAAACGGTAGAGGTGGACACAGTAATAGCAATGGTGCGATGATGCTTGAAGCAACAGCTGGCTCTCTTGTAGGTATATGTGAGGTTGTTCTTCTTCCAATTGATCGAATGAAGGTATTAAATCAAACCAATAAGATTGCAATTCAAAATCGCTCTTTTTTCAGTATTATTCGCCAAGAGGGAATCGCAAAGATGTACGCTGGTATTGGCACGACAGCAGTGCGCAATGTTACGGGAGCTTTTCTGCTTTTTGGTGGCGCGGCTTTTACAAAGGAACATGTTTTTCATTTGGAAGACTACCGTAAGGCTACATTTTTTCAAAATTTTGTATCTTCTATTGTAGGAAGTTGCCTTGGTGTCATATTTACTAGCCCAATGGATGTCGTGAAGACACGTATTCAAAATAAAAAATTTGATGAGGGTTGCGTCAGTGGATGGAGCATTTTGAAGAATACCGTACGAGAGGAAGGGGTCGGGGCGTTTTATAAAGGAATTTTACCCAAATTGATTACTACTGCTCCTCGTCTTGTGTTTTCGTATACCTTAACGCAATTTTTTACAAAGGTCCTTCGCGGTGAGAATAGAAAAACACTGTAGTAGTCGGTAATTCGAATAATAACAATAAAAGAATAATGTATATATATATATATATATATATATATGAAGTTTGGCTAACGTTAAACCATTATTGGGTTGATTGGACTGAAGGTGGAAGGGAAGCCTGATCAGCTTTAGCGCTTATCCGGTTTGAATTGAATTGAATTTTGTCTGTGTTTCTGTCAATGGTGTTGTGAGTTAAAAAGGATAATAGTATAATAAGGAAATGTGGTGTTGCCCCTATACATTTCTTGAGTCGCAATATCCTTTTTACGCGGTGTTCTCTTTTATCGTTCTGTTTTTCGTATACGTATTCATTTCTGAAGGACGGATTTTCTTTTTGTTTGTTACAGATGCTCTTCTCTCGGGGAGCGGAGAGTCTTTTGTGTTTTTTAATTCTGTGCGGATATGTGTGAGTGCTGTCTTGTTTTATTCACATCCCCTCAAAGACATACACAAATACACACACACACATACATACACACGTGACGCCATTTATTGACTTGTCTTTTCTTTTAAAGAGAAAAAAAAAAAAAAATATATATATATATATATATATATATATAAGTAAGCCCTCTTCCCCCCCTTTTTTTTTCTGTTTTCTTAGTCTTGCACTCACACGTACTCAGGCAGAAGGGAAAAATATAATCAAGGGAAGATCTGCAAAGCACATAGTCATATATATATCTATATATATATACTTTTCTAAACTTTTCTTGTGCGGATGAGGAGTCGTAGGTCCGAGGCAGCGAGTGGAACAGTTGACGCGTCTCGCACGATGCTGTGCGTGCGCAACCCCGCCTCTGGTGTCATTTATCATCTTGTCTTTGAGGGCAGTTTGCGAAAAATAAGTGGTGAACAGCTGAAGCAGCATATTGAAAGTATCTGTCGGATTCCGGCAGAGGATCAAATGCTCACATACAATGGATTGATTGTTGACAATGATAGCACTGGGGCCTCTCTCGGGCTTTATGATAAGTCTGTGTTGGATCTTCACATCAGCGGATCCTCGTGTTCCCCAAAAGCTTCTGCATCTCAGAGGTTTCATGTGAAATCTGTTCCTACTACTACTACTACTACCGCCAAGAATGATAGAAACAACAATCTTGCCAATGAGCATTTGAACCGCAGTGAGCATAGTGATATGTTCCGCAATAGTAGAAGTGAACCACAAGGAACACAAGCGCAAACTTTTTATTCATCACATCAAGCAGATCCGCGTCTCCACTCCACAGATGCGAAGGACTCTGCCGATTTAAAGGAAACTTTTGATCATCTTTACAATCACAAGAAAGATCCTCTTAAAACGAGAAATGACGGGCATGCATCAATTATATCTCAGCAAAGTCCTCGGCAGAGGGATCATGATGAGGAGGGTGATATTGTTATCGGGATTGAAGAGGATGCCATTGACGATGTGGAATACGCCATGCAACCCTTCAAGGATGCAGACCTACTCGAAGAAGAGATTGAGCAAAAAGAATATGTTTGGAAAATGGAACAACTGCGCTTTGAGACAGAGCGCATGAACCGCAAGCATGAGCTCTTGCGTCAGTGCCAGATGATTGAGAGTGAGGCGGAGTCCTTGGAGCGTGAGGGGACTATTTGGGGCCGAAGAGCGCTGCTGGAGCGGAGAAAACTATGGGAACTCAGTCGATGGGTTCGTGAGGAAATGGATATGGAGGCGCGGGTACTGCACATGCACAAGGACCTCAGCAGCCACCGCTGCGGAGAGGTCTGTGGGGGTTCGCGATGAAAATGGAGAGGATGGCACTGTTTGCGGAGTTCAACTGTTGAAAAAAAAAAGTAAGAAGAAGAAGAAGCACATATCAAACAAAAGGAAACAAAAGCTACGGAAACCAACAAAGGATGACAATGAGATAGGTCTTTCATAACGTTCCGATGATCAATCCGAAGTCTATGCTGGTGGGAAAAGTGAGGATGCAGTACAAGAGAAAGACTTCCGGACCGAATTATTCGCGAGAACATGACTCGCAGAAACGATATATATATATATATATATATATATATATATATATATATATATATGTATGTATTTTTACTATCAATATAGGGATTTTTTTCTTTTTTTGTCTTGTTGCTTTTGAAGAAAGGCAAAAAGTCAAGCATTAGCAATGCCAAGGGTCATTTTTTTGTGTTTTTTTCTTTTCTATTTTATGTTAAAATCCATCCCTTTCCTTAAAAGGGAATAATTTAGATATGCAGTGCTTAACGAACACAAAAAAAAAAAAAAAAAGCAGCATCACTACCTGATTTATGTGGTGTCAGAGGGGAAAAAATGTTTTTATTATATTGTATTCGTATGTGTGCGTGTGTACCGTCAATTGTATTGTTTTGAGTATCGATATATGTATATATATATATATATATATATATATACATACATAGTAAACTTTTATTTTTTGTTCTTTAACTTTAAGACATGTTATTACTGCGCGTGGGCTTTATTCTCTTCTCTTCCATGGAGTTCTACTGTGCACTGTTTTCAAATTCTCTATCACCGTTTATTTTTTTGTTTTTTTTTGTGTGTGTGTGTGGTGCGGGGCGGTAGTGGACGGGAAACCTAACGTCAACAGGAATTAGGAACTCAAATCAATACCAAGAAAAAAAAAAACAACAACAACGAAAACAAAACAAAACCAAAAGCGAAAAGAAAAAAAAAAAAGTAAATTGTAAGATAAAACGAACAATAGCGACCAAAAAAGGACTACAACGACCGATAGAAAAATATATATATATTTTTTTTTTTTTTTGAGAGATGCATTACGCTCACATAACTCCTGAACAAGTGCTTGAGCTTCAAGCGCCAACTGCAGATTTCCTTTGTCCAATAACTGCAAATACGTACAACATTGAGTTTCTCCGTTTTGCCATTCGAGATGTGGAGACGAACGAGACAGTTTTTGAAGTTCAGCGTGACCCAAGTGACTGTCCAAGTATCGAGTCGATTGCGCAGATGCCAAAGGAGGCGATTGATGAAATGCGCTCTATTCAATACCACTTTCCTCCCTCACTTCTCCAGCGTAAGACAATTGGTGCCAAACTTGTGTTTGCTGTTAACGGCAATACCGCCGTGCCAAGCTTTCGCATGGTTGAGAGACATTATTTTCGCAATACACTGATAAAATCTTTTGACTTTTCCTTTGGCTTTTGTATTCCTAACTCCACCAACACGTGGGAATCTATCTACGACTTACCAGTTCTCTCAGAGGAGTGGAAAGAGGCGATTGTTCGGAACCCGAATGAGACGGTAAGTGACAGCTTTTACTTTGTGAATGATAAACTGATCATGCACAATAAGGCGTTTTATGCGTATGATGCGCCAGAGTGCTGTGGCGAAATGTGATGCGATTTTCTCCGCACATTACGTCAAAAATATATGTGTGTGTGGTGAGGAGGGTGGTGGGAAGTGAAACAAATATATATATATATATATAAAAAGTTTTGTGCAAATATATTTTGTGAATTGGAAATAAAAAGGTTGAGGAAATAGGATTGGATGCTTTATCCTCTTTGAGTTGATGGGATTGTAAGGCCTTAGCGAACTTACTCTAGGAAAAGGTTACCTTTAAGGGAGACGAAAAACGAAAAGATAACTGCGCACGGGCAAAAAGAAAGAAAACGAATATACATGTACATATATATATATATATATATATATGTAAAAGAGGGAAAGGGTGCCAATGTAAAAAAAAAAAAGTGTGACTTGACAAAAGAAAACAATAAAGGTTCATCAAAGCGAAATATGAATAGATGATGGAGGCAAAGAATTTAGAAAAACCAAATAGGGTATAAAATGCTAAAGGAAGACAAACTTCTCGTGGGAGCCTGTTTGAATTTTGCTTTAGTGGTGCCTTGTTTACTCTTTACGTCATTGATTTTTTTTTTCTTGCATTTGAAGATTATATGTGTCTATGTATGTATGTATATATATATATATATATTATGAATCTTCGCAGGTGTCTATGTTTGCCTTTTTATGCACACACCGATACCCTTGTATAGGTTTTAAGGAAATATCGTGTGATCACTTAGTCTTCCATAAGCTGTTAGCGTACTACGACCGTGCGTGACTGGATATTGTGTTGTGCAATCTAATATTGCGTCTGAGTCGGCCGTGAAAAGTTTGGTCCGACTTTTTTTTTATTTTTATTTTTGTTTTTTTTTTTCACTAAAAAAGTACCTTGTCACTTTTTACGTGAGGTCCACCGAAGTAAGCAAAAAGAAAAAAAAAAGTGAGGACTAAAGAAATTGATTCCATTCGTTTGTTGTTTGTATTGCGTTTTTTTTTTTTTGTTATATTTTCTTTCGGTTCTATCTTTTCGCTCTTTTTTCCCTCCCTCTCTCTCTCTCTCTCTCTCTCTCTCTCTCTTCTTTTCTTTTAATGCATTCTCCATTGCAAAAAAAAAAAAAAGTGATGGTCACTAAAGGCCCGGGGGTTGTGGTGCGCGCCCCTCCCGGCACGAAGTACCGTGTCTACGGCCTCGTGGTGAAGTCCGGGAGCCAAAGCTCTGCCTCTGAGGACCGAAGTGTTTACATCGCAAACCCCACTCCGCTCCTGGGCTCCTCCGCCACGGCATCCGATGACTTTATAACACTCAGCGAGTACGACCGCACACTCGCAATGGTACTTGCGATGCCTCTTGGCACTTTGCCGGAGGAACGGGGCTCTCTGCGCGGCTTTGCGGGGGCGCACTTGGTGCCCTCAGCCGCGCGGCCGTGTGTATGGCGAATGCTGTGCGGATATATGCCTTGTGTGCAAGGGGGATCACCACGGCAATGGGTGGAACTGAAACGCAAACGTGATGAGTACGCAACGTATGTCGCGAACTACTATAAGATTACCATTACAGATTTTATTCAGTCCAATGAGCAACAGAGCCATGTGCAGAAATCGACGACGTTGTTGTCGTCATGGTCGGAAGGAGTGGCAAAGCGTAAGGAAAATGACTCTGGTGCGACGATGATGCCCCTCCACGAACGAGCGATTCTTTCGCAGATAGCATTAGATCTTCCGCGGCATACCTACGCTCTTTTTCATGTACCTGAGCTAGCTTCGGCTCTGGCACGTTGTCTTTTTCTTTGGTCACTGCGGTATCCAGCCGTTGGGTACGTACAAGGCATCGATGACATTATGGTTGTCTTTTTTTTTGTCTTTCTTGAAGGCGCGGTGCTCGAGTACAATATGGATATCCAGCGAAAACGAGAAAGTAGAGAGGAATCAGAAGGCGATCCAATGGATGGTGATGTTATTCCTCCAACTGTAGTATTTACACGTGATGTGTGTAAACTCAGTGATGCTTTAAAGCGTCTGCCAGATGAGCTTTTAAAATCGGCGGAAGCTGATACATACTGGTGCGGTGGTTTCTTTCTGTCATGGATGCAGGACAATTTCACGCCGGGACAATCAGGCATTCTACGCAGCTTAACTCTTGTTGAACGCCTTCTGGGGCGGGCAGATCAAGAACTTTTGAGCGCTATTACTTTTCACGGAATTACATTGGTGGACTGTTGTCTTCAATGGGTTCACTGCCTCCTTTCGCGTGAGCTTCCACTAGAGAATGTCATTGTTTTGTGGGACATATATCTTGCCATTGGAAGTAGTGAATTGGTACTGGATTATCACGTGTATGTGTGTGGGGCGCTATTGATGAAAGTTCGTGAGGATATTATTGGTAAGCCGGTTGACGTGGTAATTCAATGCTTGAAGGATCCACTGAAGCTCAGAACATCAAAAGATCCGCAGCAAGAAGATCAGAGACAAAAACACAGTGTGTACAATCGCCAATGGATTGAGAAGGTCATTGAGCATGCATCCACACTATATCGGGAGTACCCATTGGCTTCATTAAAGTGAGGAGTATGTGAAGAAAGGGCATGAAAAAATGCGAGGAGGTGATGCTCAATGACATGCTCATGAAGTTGTGGATAGTTTTTTTTTTTTTTTTGTGTGTGTGCTTTCCCTTTTTTATGGGTTTTTGCCTTTGGCAGCTTTTCTGCTCTGCGTTGAGAAAGTTAAATATATACACAGTACTCTACCTCTCATCGAGTACAAAGAATTCAACAGGTGAGTTTTTTTTTTTTTTTGTTACATTGAGTACGCTGCGATATTGTTATTGTTTTTACTATTATCATTATTATTATTATTATTTCATATTTTTTTTTTTTACGCCACGCCTCTTCCTTTTTTTTTTTTTGGTGGGGGGTGGCTTCTATTGGTTTCAGACGTTTTTTTAGTGTGTAGGTGGTAAGGAGCCGGCAGATACGTCATGGGAACAAAATCGAAGAAGAAGGCCAAGACAAGGCTTGATACGTACTACCGTCTTGCGAAGGATCAAGGCTATCGTGCTCGTTCCGCATTTAAGTTGATTCAACTTAACCGCAAATATGACTTTCTCGCCAAGTCCCGTGTACTTGTAGACCTCTGTGCCGCTCCAGGTGGTTGGTGCCAAGTGGCTGCAAAGCACATGCCTGTTGGATCAAAGATTATTGGTGTGGATTTAGTGCCCATCGCTCCGATACGCGGTGTGAAAACATTTGTGGGTGATATCACAGATGATAAGACTCGTAAAATTGTCACAACCTACCTTAAGAAGGAAGAAGTTGACTGCGTTATCCACGACGGTGCGCCTAACGTTGGTGGTGTCTGGTCGCGCGATCTCTTTGAGCAGAACGCACTGGTCTTGCACGCTGCAAAGATGGCATGTCAACTTTTGAAACAAAATGGTTGGTTTGTCACCAAAGTCTTCCGATCTCAAGATTTTCAGAAACTCATTTGGGTTCTCAAACAGCTCTTTGAGAAGGTCGAGGCGACTAAGCCACTCGCTTCGCGTATGGAGTCTGCGGAGATTTTTGTTGTTTGTGGCGGCTTTAAGGCTCCGAAACAACTCGATCCCTCGATGTTTAACGCTCAGAAGGTCTTCTCAGATGTAGGGGAAGAAAAAATTCTCGCCCCCTCCGGAGTCCTTGTCACGCCTAAATCGAACGTCCCGACAGGATACGATGAGTTTGCTACAGTAGCGCACCATGTGGCTTCTTTCTCGGATTTTCTGCATTGTAATGATCCTAAAACATTTCTCCGTTCACATCACGAGTTGCGGTTTGCTTCAGATGAGGATAAGGTTTACCTACGCTCAAAATACTCACGGAAAGAATTGGTCTATCTCTGTGGTGACCTGCAGCAAGTAGGTGACGCGGACTTGCGTCGAATGATTCGTTGGCGGGAACAGATTCTACGAGAGCAGGCGAAAATGTTGAAGGATGAGTCTATCGGTGATGAAGCAGTGGATGAGAACGAAGAAGGTGATGCAAAGAGCAGCGACGAAGACAGTGACAAAATTGACTTTGACAGCGCTGAGGGGTTAGCTAAAATTGCAAGGGAACTGCTAGATATACGCAAAAAACAGTCAAAAGCGTTGAAGAAACGAGAAAAGAAAATCGTGGATCGCAAGTTAAAGCAAATCAAAGGTCTCATCAACTATGATCCTACAGCTAGTTCAGAGCACATGACAGAGACGGATGGTTTCATGCATGATGATGATGATGGAAACGATGGGTACGACACCGATGGCAATGACGAGAATGGTGATGACGATGCGGATCAATTCACAGTGGAGAAATTGGCTGTTGTGAATGAAGCTGATGTGTCTAAAATGCTGGACAAGCACTGGGAGGAGCCCGACGTTCGCCTGAATGAGCCATTGAACCCTGTGATGAATGCCAATCTTAATGGGGAGAATGATTGGGACCTCGGCAGTGATAAAGAGGAGGGCGCTGATAATAATGCTGCTGTGGATGGACCTCAGCACCTCATTGAAAGAGAAGAAGACGTTGATGTGGATAACTACGGTAATTACATTGCCGCTTCTCGATCGTCACGCGTAAAGATTTACGAAGAGGGTCTTCTACCAGAGGTTACTGACGAAGACGAGGAGGATGAAGAGGATCTGGATGAGGAAACAGCGAAGAAAAAGGCCTCCGCCGCGAAGCACCAAGCAGATCTGGACGCTGCGGGTAAACAAAGTAAATGGCTGCGGCATCACGTCAACATTGAAAAGGTTCTTAACCAAACATTTCCAAAGCCCCGTGAGCCGAAGAAACGCCGACGTAGCTCTGCATTAGAAGAGGAACGTGTGGAGATGAAGACTGACGCCCCAATGAATCTCACAAATGGTACGGAAAGGAAAAAGATGCGCTTTGACGACCGCGTAAGTGACCATGATGAAGATGATGACGATGATGATGAGGATGATTTTGTGCCTTCAGATCTTTCAGAGGATCGCTTTAACGAAGAAGCTGACGATCTTGAAGTCCGCGCCGGGCGCGTGGACTCGCGACGCAAACGAACAATCGTTCCTGACATTGGCAAAGTAACCTCACAAGAGCTAGTGCGGCAGCAACGCAAGCAGACATTAAAGGACAACAAGGAAAAACGTAAGCAGACCCAGCGCAGCAAAAACAAGGAAGATAACGAGTTTGAAGAAGTCCCTGTCGCTCTCACAGATCCGGCTGTGCGGGCACGCACACTTGCTATTGCAACAAAAATGCTTGACCCACGCAGCCGCCGCGATATTCTCGACGCTTCCATCAATCGCTACACCTTCAACGATGATGATGATCTCCCTGATTGGTTCATAAAGGACGAGCAGCGCAACTGCAAGGTACTTCTTCCCGTTACAGCGGATGAAATTGATGCGCAGCGAGCCCGATTCCGCGAGATGAACGCAAGACCCGGAAAGAAGGTGATGGAGGCAGTGCAACGTAAGCGCAAGCGGGCACAACGCATGCTACGCGGGATGATTGAAAAGGGAAAAGTGGATCCTCGTGCAAGAGAAAAGGCAGGTAACATGTCCGTCCGAAAACTTATGCGCTCTCAGGCAATCAAGGGCAAAGGCAAGAAGAAACAAGGACCGCGAGACAATAAATCAATGGGAGAGGCGCGCCGTACCAAGCAAAAGATGAAGCGACGCAAGTGAGAGAGATAGAAAAGGAAAAAAAAAAAAAAAGAAGTAAGGACTGAAGAGAAGAAGTAGTAAAAGGTGGGTTATTCTTTTTTTTTTTTTTCTTCAAAGAAAAAAAAAAAAAAGAACTAAAGACCCTTGACCCTTAATTACACTCTTCTCCTCCTACCGCATCTTTTTGTAAAGGAAAGAAGTAGATAAAGGGTAAAGACACTGCAACCCTACTTCCCCAACAAATAAACCAGAAAAGAACAGTCAGTACGCATAAGAAAGCTTCGTGTAACATTTTGCATTTTCGGACTGAGAGAAATGGAATGAAAATGAAAAAAAAAAAGTGGTGAAACCTAATAATGGGAAGAGTGATAAATAATGCGAATCTTTCCTTCCTGTTTTTTTTTTTTTTTTTGTCTCCTTTGTGCAACAAAACCTGATTATGAACTTTGGTTGTGCATTATATATATATATATATATACTTAATTCTAGGAAAACTTCCTTTTTTTTTTTAAATCACATTTCCTTTTGAACAGTTTTATAAGTGGTTTAGATTATTTTTTTTTTCTTGGAGGATCGGCTTGGTCTATTTTACTTCCACTCCTTACCATTTTGCGTCTCTTGTTGGCGCAACTCACATCATGGGCAAGGAGAGTATGATTAACAACATAAACCGCCAGTTAACCATCGTGCTGGACGACGGTCGTGAGATGGTGGGAAAGCTCCTTGTGTATGACCGACACATGAATGTTGTACTGGGCGAAACCACAGAAACTCGTCCGGAGACAAAGAAGATGCGGGACGCGGAGATAAGCCCAAAGCGCAACCTGGGCCTCGTGTTGCTCCGCGGCGAGCACATCATTTCGGTGACAGTGGAGAAGGGACAAGTGGCGAAGTCAGCCAACTTCGAAAAGGCGCCGAAAGCAAAGAATGCAGGGGTAAAAAGAGCTAGCTCACCTTAAGAGTCAAGGGATAAAGCCTGCTGGATATTCTAAGGCAAAGAAATTGAAGGATAAATTCCTGTGCTAAGTTCGATGTCACACTTTTATGTATCTGCATGTGTAAAAAGAACAACAAAAAATGTATTTTTTATATATATGTGATAACATTATGGGCTTTTTTTTATTTTTATGCGTGTCTTTTTTTTTTATCCTTGTTTTTTTTTTTTTTTTTTTTTTACTTCGGATGTGTCGATAAGATTATAAAAAAAAGCAAAAAAAAAAAGCAACGTGTCTTCAATTAGGTCATATAGCGATTTCAAGGTAAAGGCAAGTGGTACGGGCAAATCTCAAGAACAAAAAAAGGAATTCTATTCTTTTTTTTTAGTCAAAGAATCCCTCTCCAATAGTCTGCTGCGATGGCGCCAAAATTTGGTCGACGGGCCGGGAACGAAGAAGGGGGGGAGTCTAGTGCGCATACCCGGGATAACTCTGCGAGAGCTTCTGCCCCTGGGGGAGGAACACACAGCCACCGTCCCACTGACCGTGTTCTACAAGCAGACAAATTGCGTACCGTGGATGACGGCGTTGATCGCACGACGAGTGAGCAGGCCATGCAGCGAGCCGTAGAACAAAAAGAGCGCATTGTGCGAAGCGTCGCGGAGGCGCCTGTGGCGTACTCAATGCCTATGCCGAAACTTGCTGAGCTCGACATCACGAATCAGTGGAGCGAGTTTCTTCAATCCATCAGCCAAGAGGTTGACATGCCCGCGCTCACCTCTTGCCTTGTGCAGAACCTCGACGACGAGGACGTGCCGTGGAACCCCGACATGCTTCTCGTGCAGCTCACGTCTGACATGCTCGACGCCGCCGAGGCACTCGACGCCAATCCGGTTCCCGGAAAGACGAGCACGGCGGAGGACCGGCGCCGCAAGCGGGCCATACTGGAGGACCCGGAGTCCTTTGTGCCGGCGGGGCAACACAGACTCCGACGCGCCGACTCGCTCAGTAAAGGGGCGGGGGACAGCGCAAAGGGGGGAACGTCACGTGGATCATCCGTTTCGGGGGAGGGCGGTGGCAAAGCGGCTCGAAGCCAAGGAAAGGTAAAGTCACAGGGGGATAGCAAACAGGGAGGTGCACTGTCACCATTGAAAAAGAGGACATCGTCAAAAAATGTAACTTCAGCGGCGAAGCCCGACGCAAGAAAAGCGAGCCACTCCAAAGAGGGACGGAAGACATCTTCTGCTTCTTCAACAAAGTCTAAGGGCGATGCACGAGTGTCCTCGGCGAAAGGGACATCTGCATCAAAAAGTGTACCCGAAGCAAAGTGAAAGGCGAGAGATAATTTTTTTGGGGAAAAAAACCAAAAGCTGATGTCTTAATGGGTTTTTATAGTTTGAAAGCCCGCTCTCTTTGTTTTGTGTTGTTTATTGACATTGCTGTTTTTGATAACTTCTGGAAAAGTGGTTGGGGAAGACATATATATATATATATATATATATGTATATGTGTGTGTATATGTATCTCGTTGTTTCTGCTGTGTAGAGATAGAAGGAATGAAAGAAGATAGAGAGAGAGAAAAATTGTGCATGGAGAAGGAGAAAAAAAGCAAAAAAAGCCAGTGGTGGATATTTTGAATGAATGATTAAACAATTAGATGTTGAATATACCCGACATTTTTTTGTGTGTTTTAAATTTATATTTTGCTCTGATTTTCCTTTTCCTACAAATGTTTGCACACACACACATATATATACGCATATATATATTATATTGAAGAAAGTAGATTACTAAAGTTGGAACGCGAAACGGCTAGCCATGCATCCTTCACGGAAAAGTAAGGCTGGGCTGAAACGCGTACTGGTTCTGAATGCGGATTCCTTTGTTGGTGCTCACGTTTGTCGTTGCTTTTTTGACAAGGAGGAGTACCTTGTGGATGGAACACTTTACTACTCTCCGGAGTTGCGCAGCAAAGCAACTGGATGCAATAAAGGAGAGCCAGAGGTGCCGGAAGAAATGCGGACGTTTCTTTATTCGGTCATGCCACGGCATGGAACTATTAGTGACGAGCAGTTTCGTGCTCGTGTACTTAAGTATGACATTATTATTGCTATTCTTGAAGAGGATGCTTTTGAGGCTGATTGCACTATTAAAGTGTTACGTGGAACGCACTATGAAGTGGAAAAAACTTTTGTGCTTGTCTCTAATGTAATGACGTGGGCACAGACAGATATGTATGAGCTGGAGCAGCGCCGCGCCGCGCGGCGGGCGGCTCGAGAAGCGGAGCTCGAGGCGCGACGAATTGAGCGCGAGGAAAATGGTGAAGACGAGGAGGACCCCGAGGAAGAAGAGGAAGAAGAGGAAGAAGACGAGGAATTAAAGTTAACGGACTGGACAGAGGATGAGTATCGCAGGCGGCAACCGGATATACGATACAATGCATGGAGAGAACTTGAACACACAGTCAAGCATGCGAACTCAGAGACACTTCACACGTATGTTCTATGGTCTGGTCTTCCCTATGGCGGCGGTGAACACCTCCTCGCCCCGTATTTTAATTCCGCTTGGAAACAAGGCACTATACAGCAGTATGGTGATGGGTCTAACTACGTCCCTACTATCCATGTTCATGACCTCTCACGTATCATATATCTTGTTGGTTCATCGTACGACACACTAGATGAGCGATACATGTTCGCTGTGGACCAAGGCAACAATACACAAGCAGAAATACTACAAGGTATTTGTGACTACATTGGAGGCACTGTTGAGGTTTTACCACTTTCCATAGATCGCGACAGTCAGGCTGTGGAGATACTTCACCGCAAGGAAGGGAGGGAAAAGGAAATGGCAACTAAATTTGGTCTTCGTCTTGATGAGTCTCATGTAGAACTTGCAGTCAATCTGCCCCATGGTCTTGCAAACTGGTTCAGCGCTGTGAACCTGCGTTGTGAACCTGGGGCGGTTCTTGCGTTACTTGAAGAGAATGAGTGGGTCGGGCTTGGTGGTTTTTTTGCGTCTGCTAGTAGAGCAATGCGGGAATTTAAAGAAAAGTCTATGAGACAACCATTGCGCATAGTTGTATCAGGCCCACCATTCAGTCAGCACGATGTTGTTTCAGCACGTCTTGGAGAAATCTTTGGTATACCACGTCTGACACTGGATAGTGTTATTGAGTCCTATCAAGCTTACGTTGTAAGCCTACGCGAAGAGATAAGCGAGATTATACTTCGCCGCCGTGCTCGTCAGCGTGCCATTCGGGAGGAGCGCCTTCGCCGGGCGAAGGAGTTGGAGGAGAAGCGTCTTGCCGCCGCCGCCGCGGAGGAGGACGAGGAGGAGGACGAGGAAGGCGGGGACAAGGACGAGGAGGGAGGCGACGGGGATGCTGAGGAGGAAGAGGAGGAGGAAGGAGAGGAGGAGGAGGAGGAGGGAGGGGAGTCCGCGGAGCCGCCCGGGCCGGATACGGTATCGGAGGCGCAGATTCTCCGCGGCCTCGAGGACGAGGAGGACGAGGAGGAGGCAGAGGAGCCGGACGACGACGAGCCCATCAGCCGCGCAGCGGCAAGAGCGGCAGAGCGCGCAGCAGAGGCGGCCGCGCTAGTGAACGAAACCGAGCGCCGGCGCCTTGCCGAGCTCCGCGCGGCGTATGGCTTCGCTATGGATCTGCTGCGCCTGCGCCTCGAGAATGGCAAGTTCCCTTCTAGGCCCACAGATGAAGAGGACGAGGAGGACGAGGAGGGAATGTACGATGACGAGGACGCTGTGCGGTTGCGCCGGCGCCGCGAAGAGGCGCGACGGAAGAAAGCCGCTGCTCTTGCTGCTGCACCGCCGCCGGTCATTCGGTATTTGGATGAGGCCCTCGCCGTCATGCTGCGCTGGCGCTTGCGCTGCGAAGACTGCCGCAGTCAAGGGTACATTCTCGACGGCTTTCCCAAGACAGTCCGACAGGCCCGTCTCGTCTTTCTCGCTGACACGGAGGAGCAGAAGGAGAAGTTGATCCCCCGGCTGCAGCGCGAGCTGGAGGAGGCGGCGGAGCCCCCGCAGCCCCCAGACGCAACCTTCCCGCTACCTAATCTCAACGAAATGGAAGAGACGCAGCAGCAAGAAATGCTTAGCGCAATGGATGGTAAGACTTTTGTCGCGGCCGAAGAAGCGCTTGTGCCGGCACATGCGGGGTTCTTCCCGGATTGCTTTCTTGCGCTCACGTGCAGCCGTGGGGCTCTTCAGGCGGAGGTGGCTGCCGCAAGGAAAGACACAGCATCCGCACAGGAGTTCTACGAACAGCTCACAGAATACGAGAGACACACACGTGAGTCGGGGCCGCCAACGGAGTCGCTCATTACGTGGTTTCAGACTGTCACCACCGAGCGTGAGGTGGAGGAGGAAGAAAACGAAAAACATGCCGCTGCGGAAGGCATGGAAGATGGCCCACAGGGTGAGAAGCCCCCGCGTATGGCAGCTGTGCTTCTATTGCCGTCACCGATTTCATTAAACATCAATGCCTTGAGTGCAAAATCGTTGGATGAGACCGCGATTAATAACTTCTGCGAGTTGATTCATTGGCGTGTGAAGAGTTGCATAGGGGAAAATTTCTGCGGCCCCGTCGTCGTTACGCAACGCGATGAGGAAGAACTAGAGGCCCTGCGACTCGCCGAACTCGAACTCGAGGCGGCGAAACTCGAGTCTCTCGACAGAATAAATGAAGTCTTAGCCACTGCCGCGCGCGATGAACTGGAACAGTCCATTGAGGAGGAACGACGTGTGTTGCGCTATTATCAAGCGAAGGAAGAGCGCGAGGGCGTTGTCAACATTGAGAGTATGCACAGCAGTGAGTATCTTATGACGTACGTTTTGCCGAGTCTCACACCGCTAATGGCAGAGATTGTGCGACAGCGGCCGGATGACCCCGTCGCCGCACTCGCGGATAGACTTTTTCATCACAAGAGAAAGACTGAAATCGGAGAATAGAGCAGAAGAAGATATTGTTTTTTTTTTTTTTTTTCTTCTTGCTTTGGTACGATGGGAATGCAATTGAAAAATGTAACTATGTTGAGCAAGCGTTAGGGTCTCGACATAGTCATTATGTAAAAAAAAAAACAAAAAAAAACTTAAAGGAGATAAAGACAATTGATGGGGCCTAAAGAAGAGATGGATTCAGAAACGGAAATAAAGATTGTGAATGAGTTTATCATTGTTTTTCTCTTTCCATCTTTTTTTTTTTTTAAAGGATTAGAAAAAAGTGGAAATTAAAAGTTGTGCTTTTCTCACTTTTTTTTTTCTTCATTTGCCCTTTATCAATGCACTTGTTTTCTGAATTCTTTTGGTAACCTTTACCATACCAAATAGATTAAGCAAAAAGAAAAAGAAAAAACAGATACATCAAACACTTATTCACTCCATGTGAAAACTGCTTTTTTTGTTCTATTCTGTTTTCTCTCCCTTCCTTTTTTTTTTTCTGTTTTTTTTTTTTTTTGCATCTTGAATCCAGCATTAAATTATTTGTTCTTCTGCTGTTGTTTTCATCGTGCTACACGCTTTTATCATTAGCGCGGTGAGCATACATTACCAGTACAACAGGAGACAGAGAGGACAATAATTCCTCACTAGCAAGCATTCTGACAGTCAGAAGACTTTTTCTGGGCCATTGAATTTAAAAATTTAAGTTGTAACCAAACAAACAACACCAAAAAAAAAAAAGTGGTGGGTGGAAGGTGTACGCCTAAAAAGTGTAGTGAATCTTTTCTATCCATTTATATATATATATATATATATATATATATACATATATATATATACATATTTATTTATTTATTTATTTAGTGAAAACGAAGCAAACAAGGAAGCTGTAGTAATAGGTCTGTTTCATGGCAGAGTTATTGAAGAAGCGAATTGAGCAGCTGAAGTCCCGGCGGGCGGCAGAGGACAACGGGAGCCCGCAGCCGGATAGCGCAAATAGTGTTTCGTTAACAAAAGACCAACCGTCCATCACTGCCACTGTGGATGTTAAAGGCACGACGAACAATACCGGGTCTCTGGGTCTTTCGCTTTCCTCATCTTCCACTACTGCTGCCCCGCGAGCTCCGCAGAACTCGGGGATTCCACTCACTAATCTTCCTCCTTCTTTTGCTTCACCCTATAATGCCGTAGTGAAGTACCGCGATGCGCTGAGGGACCCGCTCTGCGCAACATTTACGACACGGGATGCGGTTTCGTTACTGGGCGCCGCACTGCGGTGTACCGATCGCAAACGGAAACGTGAGGGAGAGACGGGTGCGGAGCGGCATGTGCACCGTGGCGACGAGGAGGGCGATCCAAGTACGAATGAAAAGGAAAATGAAGAAGGAAGGGAGAGGGATGCAGCGAGTGTATCGGCAGAGGACAAATTACCTTGCATTGAATCATCTCTTAGAACTGTAGTACCTTACTTCTTACCTAACCTTACTGAAAAAATTTTCGCCTTCGGCGTAGAGGATACCGAAGAAAAGGAAAGGAAGGGACCCTATGACATAAACTATGAAACCCATGGCAGTATCGTTGTATCGGGGCGACCGCGCGAGCCATGTCGTTCGGTGAACGAATACGTTCCCGTTTCCCGTCTCGCGCAAGGCGTATACGGTGTTGTGTTCAGCGCGACGGAGTCCACAGCAAATAACCAAAAGAATAATTCAAATGAATTACCACAAGCAAACCCACGAAAGTACGCGCTGAAGCACGTCAAGAAGCAGTGGTTGGCTGAGTCGCAAGTTGGCTTTCCTCCCTATCTCCTTCGCGAGTTTGATTTGCTGCTTCGGATACGTCACCCGAACATTGTTTCAGCTCGGGAGGTTGTTTTACTCGACAAGAAGCTCGAGGCGACACGTCAGCAGCAAACGCGGGACAATCTCCTAAAGGTAACAGGTACCGAGCAGACTGTGGAAAAGGAGGAGGAGAATGAAACAAAGAATGCCAGCGGCAGCGATGCGGTACCTATGAATCGACCAAGAGAAAAGGACACAGTGAAGGATGTGTACCTCGTCATGGAGCATTGTCCCTATGAACTCAAGTCCTTTATGTACTTACATGACACGCGTGGCGTTTATTTGCACTTGAGTTCTCGTAACGTCCACCCAGACGCGCAGAGTAGTTTTCTGTCTCGCGTGAAGTGCATCATGCAGCAACTCTTTAGTGGTCTCGCCTTTCTACACGATCACCGAATCCTTCATCGTGACATCAAAACTTCTAATATTATTGTAAGTTCACATGGTGTGGTGAAGCTTTGCGACTTTGGTCTTGGCCGACTATACCGGGAAGGACACGAGCTCACTGCTAATGTTGTTACACTTATGTACCGCGCGCCAGAGCTGCACTTTGGTGTGCGGGACTACTCACACAAGATGGACGTGTGGTCCCTTGGCTGCATCATGGCCGAACTTTTTTTAAAGATGCCGCTCTTTCGTGCCGAGGAGGAGACAAAGCACTTCGCGGCTATCTGCGAGGTCATTGGAATCCCCACAGAGGAGAGCTTTAGCGGACTCTACAAGATGCCAGCGGTTGTCCGCCTAATGCGTGGACTTGCCCGATACAATCGCGAGAACCACTTGCGGCAAGTCTTTGCCAAGTGCCGTCACGCAGGGGCGGCGACGATGCCGGCGAGTGGCTTTGATCTGCTCGAGCGCATTCTGCGGTGGAATCCCGCGGAGCGGCTCTCCGCGAGTGAGGCGCTGCGGCACCCGTTCTTCCACGAGGCCCCACTGCCGTGCGCGCCGGAGGCACTGCTGCGCCCCATCCCGTCCTCCGATCCCGCGCCAGCGCCAACGCGGCAGGCACAGGCGGCCTCGAGAGCGGAGGCGACGGCGGCAGGCGGGGAGGCGGAGGCGGAGGCGGAGGCGGAGGCGCCCGGGGAGCCCGGGGGCGGCAGCTGCCGCAGCAACGACGCCGAGGACACGGAAGGGGCGCTGCTGCGGGAGCTCGAGCTGCTGAAGGACGGACAGAGCCCGTGCGACGGGGACGAGGCGCGGCGAGTCGCCGTCCAGGCGCGACTGCGGGCGAACCAGGACCGCGACTCGGGGTCCTCGCCGGAGGAATAGGGAGGAGCACGCCTTATTTGAATCTTTTTTCTTCTTCTTCTTATTTTTCATTTCCCTCGCCGTTCCTTCGCCCTCTCTCTCCCTTTTTTTTTTTGTGTGTGTTTCTTGCTTAATACAGATTTACTTGAAAACGCCCAACTGGCTTAGGTTCAACAATTATCATTTTTCTCTTTTTTTTTCCCGCTGTCGACGGATGTTGTGATGTCGGAGTGCGAAAAGCCTGGGTTTTCAATACTGGGAAATGGGAACGTTTGAATTGTGTTTCCGTATACATATGTATATGCGTATATATATATATATATATATATATATATGTGTGTGTGTGGTTTTTTTCTTTGCTTACACTTCCTGTGTCAACGTTGTTTTTTCTCTTTTTCCATAGTTGGACGGCAAGAATAGTACCCCGCTGTGCGCACAACAATCACGGATCATGGGAAAGCGCAGGTGTTGTGCGTGAGGTTTCCTTTTTCTTCACTGTTCAATGGGTCTGCTTTAGCCACAAGGACCCCTGCGCTATGCGCTCCCCCAAAAAAAGTGGCCTTAAGCAAGTAACAGGTGAAGAAGGAAAGACAAAAAAAAAGGCTGATAGAAGTGTTTTTTTTTTTTTGTTCTGTGTTAAATACGAACAAAAAGAAATACACTAGCTAGAGTAATGACTATATGCGGAATACATTAACAATAATAAGGATAACAATATATAAATAAAACGAACTTAGCAGAGAGGCGTGTTTTAATCTGTGTACCCAATTTAAAGCACGAAAGTAAGAACAAAAAACAAACAAACAATTTACTAGAATGAAAATCGCTAAGAGTACGAAGTTGGATTGCACGCCGGGTGAGGAGCTGCGAAGTTCCTTTATGCACATTCCAATATTGTATATACGTATACGTGTGGTGTGAAGAAATGATTGAATGGAAGAAAGAGAAGAAAATGAGGAGAAAAATGCTGCTGTGTAAAGCAATGCATTTCAATTTTTTTTTTTGTTGTTGTTGTTTTGAATTTCGTATTTTGTACCTCTGCATTTGTACGAGAGTTCAACTCGCACGCTGTTTTTTTTTTTATATATGCTTATGCGTTTTTTTTTTTTTTTATTGTTTTCGTTTTGGTGTTTGCTGTTCAGCATTTACAATTTGCGGATGAATTGAATCATTCGCAGGAAAAAAAAAAAAAAAACGAAAAAAAAAAACTTTTCCCCCTCACAATAGGAAAAAAAAGTCTAAAACAATGCGAAAATAACAAAATGAAGCTGACAAAATTTTAGGACGTCTTTGTGACACAATTTTTCTCCCTCTTTTTTTTTTTTTTTGAACACGCCAACGACGACGATTAGTAAGCGCGAATGGCTGCTGTATTCACTGTTGCATTTGGAAAGCGCGCGGTCCCATCTCTCTATGCAGTGGATATTTCTTTTCCATTTCTATAAGTAGAGGTTGTGAGGGGGAGAAGGGACATTTTTATTATTATTTCCTGAATCACTCTCATGCAAGCGGCTATGATATTGACTGGTCTACACGGGACTCAAACGGGTGGTCCGCTTGGCATATGAGTGCTCTGGTGTGTGACGAATGTGATCGATTTCAATAAATAAGTATTACTCGAGTTTTCCCGCATCCGATTTATATTGTCTTGTTTACTAGTTGAAAACTTATGCATATTGCGTTTTTTTTTTTTTTTTAATTTATTTTTTTTTTTTTTTATTCTGCATGGACATGTTTAACTGGTATTCCCCTTACCCCCCTCTATAGAAGTTATTTTTTTATTTGTGCCCACTCGCACAGAAACCACAACACATAAAAAAGCAAAGCATATACCGACACACACACATACAAATAGGCCAAAAAATAACAAAAATCACCAAAAACCAAAACAAAGCAAAATAAAACAAAAAAAGAAGAGCTGCTGATTGCGATTTCTGAGTGTAGCTTTAGCGATTCTTTTGTCCCATGTTTGGCTCGGAGCCGCCGCTTTACTTAAAGCCCACTGGCCGCCGCGGCCGGCGCCGGGAGGAGGCGGATGCGCTGCAGCACTACCCGGGCTACCGCCACCCGCTCGAGCAGACCCCGGGCAGCGAGGGGCACGCGAGTGAGGCCCGGCGCCTCCACCCAACCCTCACCGCCGCGCAGGAGCTCCGCCACGACCGCGTCGAGGAGGCCGCGCGGCGCGAGCGCGTCACGGATACGCGACGGGCGCGGCATTTGGCACGCGAGCGGGAACTGACGCGCCGCCGCGATGAGGAGTTTGAGGCGGCACAGAGGCATATCGCAGAGATTACGGGTCTCTCGTTGCGCAATGAGCCAGGAGACGGGAGGGATACTGTCACGCGCCAGTATCGATCGCTCGAAGCACGCCGGCACCACGAGTACCAGGAAGCTCGGCAGGAACACGCCTACTTTGCGCGGCAGCGTCATTTGATGATGAGGGGAAACCCACACGGATACAATATTATCACTGGCGAGCAGATACAGGAAGCGAAGGTTCCACCAGCACCACAGAAACCGCCTCCAACAGAATTTTTGTTCAGATAAAACAAGAAGAAGAAAAGAAGAAGAGGGAGTGTGCGAAACAAACTTTGGTTTATGTACAATATTCCTTTGCATGAGAATATGTAAAATGGTGTGCATACATGTGTGTGTGTGTGCATGTATGTGTGTCATTCCCATACTTGCGCCATCCATGACAGTGTGTCAGAAGGACTTATTCCTTTCATAAATGGAGTTGGCATACTCAGCTAGATATTATCTACCTTCTATCTCTTGTGTTTTTTTCTTTTAATGTAGTAGGCTGGTGACGCGGAATTAAACGTTCGCAAAAGGAAAAAAAAAGAATAGTGAAGGGATAAAACTACGAAGAATGTGGTTGGAGTTGACAAACCAGGGAGCCAGGTAGGAGTCCTTATTCAACACAACATTCAACGTGTACAAATAAAGAAAAAAAGTGTCATGACTAATGAAGTTCTACACAAATCCGTGGAAGCGTTATAGGAACGCGGTGTCATGAAAAGTTGAATATCAGGTTGTTTTGTAGTCAACGATAGCGAGAGCATCCTTCCCTGGATAAGTGAAGAAAAGAGCTACAAGATCGCGGAGGATATATTTTGTTAATTTTACATAACTCAAGGATTGGCGTAAACATTATCGGAGGTTGTCGACATTAAAAGCGAAGGGCAGGAAATTCACGCCTACAACGATTATTCTTGTGAGCCCGTATACTGTGGTTGCGAGGAAATTGCTAGAGATTTTCTTTGAGTTGGTGAACTTCTGGCATTTCTGCCAGCAGATGGAGATCATTACCAAACACAAATGTTCTATGGCGTATCAGTCTTCTCTCGAGTCTCAGCACAGGTTGAAAATTGAATATCTCACTTGAAGATACCGCCGCTCCTCACCTCTAGAAGGGATTGCTCGAATTGAAAACTAAAATTATGTTCATGACCGCAAAATATTTTTCTGAAGGCGGCCACACGACCCCCTTGCCTTTACGATAAAGGGGAAAGGAAGGAGGAGGCAATCGAGATGTGACCCTGTTTTTTAAACCATAGACTCTGGAGTTTAACACTGAAATTGGTACAGTTATCACTTGGGTATACGGTCTGCAAAAGTTTTAGTTTGCAACCGCAGATGTGCCCTTTTCTCTCCCCTGTGGGAACTACGCTACAGGCGAAACGAACAAAGCTCGGAACAAATGGATACCCAAATGATTCTGCTGCTGTAGTAATTCATGCGTCTCATCTTCAGAAGCTCATTCACAGCCGATTCTATGACCGGCCAGCTGGCGCAGGCCTAACGCGAGGGATTGGGATAAGTTTGGATTCAGCTTTGAGGAGAGGCCACCGGAGATGCGCAAAAGGTGAAGTCTTACCCTCCAAAAAGTAACGGGCCTACCCAGACTGCGAGTTGGTGTACTAGGCAAGAAAGATACGCTCCGGAATCTCCCCAACAGAGGTCAAAGTACAATTTCCGCAAGAACTGGCTTGTACAGCGGTGCATAGCGCCAGAGCTGAAGAGTTCTGACATCGCATTGGACGGAATGATGCTGAGATAACTTCGCGCTGGTAATGGCTATCCCATGAGCTGCACTGCCCAGCATCGCAGGCAACAAAACGTACCATCTCTCCACAGAGGTCCCTTCGAGTGAAGACCTGCTGATTTCCTCTTTTTGCCCGGCATCACCGAGTTCCTGGAATATGCCTCTGTGGAAGAAGATGAGATAGATATCTTCTTATTCTTCATTTTGGCTCTCTTTCTCGTCTCCTCGATTGTGACGTTGAGCGTTTCATTTGGAGGGTATACCCGGGTCCCGGCCAAGTGTTGGAGAAATGTTCACGCCATCAATGTGGCGGTGAAGATCTTGGTATCTCAACTTCTGTTAACTTTTATCGGATTATAATAGTGTTGCGATGTGTTATTCAATTTTTTTCTTTTCCTGGAAGGCTGCATGTACTCTTCTATCGCGCAACATTATCAACAACTGATTTTTCAGGAGTGACAGGCAACCTCTGCTCAAGGAACTTGACTTTTCTTTTTGATAAAATAGAAAGCTGGTGGAGACACATCTAGAACCTGCGGCATTGTCTTTTAATTTGCAAGTATGTTTTGCCGCTTACCCAGAGGCGGATCAAGATTATTGGAGGGATGGCGAATGTCACGGATGTCAAGTCGAATATTCGCTAAGCTCTGAGCACATGTGGGGGCACACGTGGCGGAATCCCGCCGCACAGCAGCACAATGATGACATAGGAACTGCGATACCTTATGTTCTCCAGACGTTCTCTGCGGTGACTTTGGGGGGGGGGGGGTAGAGGGCGAAGTCATACGTTTTCCAGACCACTCAAAGTGCACACACGGTCAGAGTTGGATTTATGATTTGAGCCCGTGGTGTGAATCTGAAGCTTGAGAAATACTGTAACAACTCCAGGAATAGTATTTAGCAAATGTAGAACTTCGTGTCACCTTTATGCTGCACCATTATTTTCTCTGCAACGGATCCGTAGTGACCGCACATGGAAGCCCTAGTTTGACAGATGACTCTTTATGTCTTAATGACACGAGTCATGGCGCTGCAGGAAAGGGGATTGTGGACTATGGGCTTTGAAGTTGTGTGACTACAAAGTACACCAAAGGATGGAAAATGAAATTCATTAGCAGAGACACAAGTTTCTCACTGGTGACCTTGAAATAAAAAATAACTTGTTTCTTGTTTATTATATCCTTTTAGTTCTGGGGAAGTAACGAAACAAACACTCTTTCTCTTCTTGTGTGCTGTCTGTTTGATTTTTTTTTTAAAGGTATTTAGATGGTGGTATCACTGTTATCCGAAAATAAGTTTCTCTAGAAGTGAACTATAGTTTTTTTTTTTTTTCTTTTCTTCCAGAGGCTATCGTCGTTATTTTTCAGGGAAACGTTTCTATTTCTGATTTCAAACTGAAAACGAGCGAAACGAAATACTGAAATTTGGATCGTTATTATTATTATTATTATTTGCCTTTATGTTTCCTCGTGAAGACTGTACTTCGCATGATTCGACTAATTCGACTCAGTACACAGAGGGAACCCACATTGCTTCACTAAATCCACCGATACAATCAGAACCTGTCCGTTTAACGCGCGCCCCTGCAGTGTCTTCCAATTTAACATCTCCATGCGCAAGCGTTCCGCCCGCGCCCGAAATCTCTGTACGGCTTAAGTGGAACCGCATTCAACGTTCTCAGATCTCAACTTCTTTTTCGCGTAGGCCATCGCAGCAGCAGCAGCAGCACTTGCACGAACTTTGTGACTCGCCGGAGTCGCTGTCGCTGTTGCAGGATAGCGCGACGGCTCTGCCCGGCAGGCCATTGGACGATGCGCTGCGGGCGAAGGAGGCTTCGTATGTCTTTACCGCTGACGGTGGACAGCGTCTCTCGCCACCGCTTGAAGGACTTTTCGGGGGCGCCCAGAACGACGAGGCATCTGCGGCGGAGTCGTCATCATCGCTTCACGCCTCGTCCTCTGCGCCTGCCTTGGCCGGTGAGGTTCTCCTCTCGCCTACGCGACAAGTGGCGGAGCAGTTAGACCTTCAGACATGCCGTCGCATCTTCGCCGCCTCACGTCACCAGCAGCAGCAGCAGCAGCAGCAGGGTACATTGCAAAACCAAAACCAGCAGCAGCAAGTGCCCTCTGACACACGTGCAGAGGCGTTAAGTGTGGCCGTTGGGAGCTCCTCTGTGAATCCGCAGCAGCGAAGCCAGTGCCGCACGGAGAACGGCTCTGCTGTGGAGAATGTGTGCGGGAGTACTTCGGTGAATGGCGAGTCTTGCGGTGGCTTCACACACAATATGTACACACACATGGGCCCTGGGGATGCTGAAGATGACATCTCTGTGACAGGAGGAAGTTGTTGTGGTTGTCGTTGCTGTTCCTTTGCGTCGTTACTCGACTGCTGCGGTTGCGCGGCGCGGGAGGAAAACGAGTCGCTGCAAAGTTTAATTACCCCACGCCCACGCTCAACCCGCTGCTGTAACTCGTTCATCTGTCAGTGGGTGGTACGACTGTTTCGATTTGTGAACATTTTTTCAAGCGAGTTTCCGTTGGTCTCACGGACTTTCTGTGTGCTTAATTTCATTGCAGGGATTTTTGTGATAGTCGCCACATGTGCAATATTGGTCGAGGTCTTGAACGAATCTCACCAAACAAATGTCAAAGATGGATCTCCTTGTCAAAATTATGTTATAGATGAACTATTGACACCAGACTTGAATTTTAGCATCATTTGTTTTTTTCTCAATGGGATCATTTTGCTTGTATTTAGTCTCCGTGCAGTGCGATACGAGAACAAAGGGTTACTCATATGCCATTTTATTACTGTCGTGCTACAGATAAGTCGCGTGCTTTACTTTATTTTGACAGTGGACACAGATTATATCGCAGGCACGGTAAGAATAGTAGTGGAAGTGTGCCTTTTCACCCATGGCTTTTTTATATTAATCTCTTGCTGTACATACTGTTTAGTTTCCCAGTCTTTTGGATGGCGAACGTTTAAGAAGGGCATTACACAATCTCTCTTGTTCAGGCGGCGAACGCGTTACATGCACGTACAATCTTGTGTTCAACTTGATATAATCGCTACACTAAACGCTTGTGTGGCCCTTGTCTTTGTTGTTGTCTCAAACTCAGAACGCACAATGGCTATGATTCTAACGGCGATATCCGTTGCTATGACATTGCTATTTGTGCCTCTTCTTCGTCTTCGTGCAACTTGGTACTTTGTTCTTTTTACCATTGTTGCGGTTGTATCCCTGACATTTTATTTTTATAGCATTAGCAGTGTGGTAAACCCATATTTAATTCGAAAATCCAATAAGTGCTATGCAGAAAGTGAGTGTTATCAAAGTGGGTTGCATGACTGCCTCCAAAGCTATGACATAAGCATTGTTGCAGGCGCATCTGATAGTGATGGAGGAGAAGAATTAAAAGTGACAAATGACACCGATACCTATATTCCAACTTGTGGGGTTAAAGACGAGTACTTCCTCATCCACAACTGTGATGAGAAATGTTTTGATAAAAAAGGAAATGAAATTATGCATGAAATTGAATATTGTTGCAAGAAGTACGCTCGCTGTCGCCTTTATGACGCTGTTCGTAGCTATGGCGGAATTTATCTTGGTTTGATTTCAACTATTGCTATCATTGTTCGCCTAACTCTAGTGAATCTGGCATTTCGAACTATTTATGATACAGAAGAAGAAGAGAGCAGAGGTTCTTGCCCGGCACACTTGGAGCTCTTTCGTTCTCTTCAAGGCAGCAGCAGCAGCAGCGGCGCGGCGGGTCACTCGCAGGACACGCTTGCGCAGATGAGTAATTGTGAAATTGAAGAAGGCAATGAAGGCCATTCGGTTCAACCACAACAGGAGAGCCACAGTATTGCATCTACTTCATAGGATTCACAAGGGAAAAAAAAAAAAAAAGTAAAGGAAACTCGATGTGGAAATGCGTTGCATTGCTTTGTGATTGTTTTGAGGAGTATGGAGGGTTTGTATAACTCTCCTTTGTATATATATATATATATATATATATATATATATATATATATATATATATATTTGAATATGTGGAGACAAAAAAAAAAAAAAAAAATATTTTGTACCTCCTGATGTACAAAATCCTGAAATGTAGCCTCCTTTTCATTCTTAACACCAACCTTGCGGAAAAAGGTGGTGCATGACAATTATGCGCTGTGAAGATAATTTTTTTTTATATACCTAAAAGAAAAGCGGCAGAAAGACCAAACCATGTGTTTTATTGTTGTTGTTTTTTTTGTCATATTCTGTAAGCGCACATGATGGAATGATCAGATACTATTGACACTGTTGTAATTGCCACTGCTCTGTTTTTTAGAGGGAGCTCTATAAAGAAGGTTCTGGGTATTGATTATATTTTGATTATGATTACTATTTTAAATACACAGACATATATATATATATATATTTTTTTGTTTATTATCTATTCTTACACCTATCGACATATAAATATGTTATTGGTTTTTCTTTATTATTATTATTATTATTATTGATATGGATCCCCAGAAATGTTACGCCGCTGTAGAGTCTGGCTTCTGCACATGAGTGTTGATGGTGGTGCGCGAGACACTCTCCGCACCGCTCGCCGTGTAGAACAGAAGCGCGTTTCCGCCTTACGTTTACGAAAAGCGACAAATGGCACAAATAATTACAACAAAGCCCAGTACATCAACGCTTTTATTGAGTCACAAAGTGTGCAGCTATCCCGCCAGCGACGTTTAAGCGAAGGTGCGGCAGAGGAACAGGCGAATTTGGCGCTTCTTGAGTCTACAAAGTCTCCCATGAGATTATCTTCAAATCTCTCTTCTTCTTCTTCTTCTTCTTCTTTAATGTCGTCCATCGCGAGGGAACGCGCCACACAGTCTTTGATATCCTCAAGAAATGCGTCATTTGGTTCTTGGCGCGAAGGCGATCCGGGCATTGAGCGAACGTGTCTTGCAATGGATTGCAGACTGCACCGCATCGTGCGAGGCGCGACGACTCCGCCATCCTTTTCACCAGAGGCACTGCGCCGTGGTATTCCTTTCAACCACAGAATCATTCAAACGCTTTTTAAGACCATACATGTAAAGCGATCGGCGAAGGAGTGGGGCCGCTCTGTGGAGCGATGTATGAAGTCCGTTTGTGGGGACAGTACCGCGATTGCTTCAAAGTTTTTAGCTCTGCTGCTTCATGAAGTGGCGGCAATCGATTGGGAATTGGCAATTCAATTACACAATGATTGGGCTTTGCCACTTGTGCGCAGTCTATCCGGAAAGACAGAACAATCTGCGGTGGCTTCTATGCTGGTGGCTGTTTTGTGTGAATCCATTCGCGCAAACTATTGGGAATCCAGTGCCCGCCACGGCCCCTCGTTTCGTATTGTAATGGCACTGAACGATGCCTCGCCGGTTGCACTTTTGCCGGTTTCTGCGGCACCACTCTTTAGTGTCTTGCGCCCTAGTGGTACGGGTGAAACATGGAAAGATGTGATGCAGTTGGCGCAGGTTTTACAGGGAAACGGGCAGCGTGCGTACTTGCCTGCAATTGCATGGGCGGAACTTTTGAAGTCTGTTTGGCGTATGGGGGCAACACAGACTGATATCCAGTCTCTTGTCGATACCATCACCGATTCAAAACGTACAAAACATGCGGATCGATTGCTAAGTGATACAAATGTATGGAATGCGTATCTTTTGGTCAGTGATTGGCAACATGCGATGGAGGTTTTTACAACCAATTTGGAACATTATGGGGTTAAGGAGACTGCTGCCACAAGTGCTGCGCTGATGGAGTCGATGTTACGCGACAGACAAAGTGAACGTGCTCTTGAAGTTTTTAAACGATTGCAAGGGAAAGAGGGCCAACTGTTGGTTGGTACATCGGGTGTTTACGTGGCGGTCTTTAAGGCGCTCTGTCATCAAAGTGACTGGAAAGAACTGACAGCCCTTTTGACGAATTACGAACAATTTCACGTACACATTGGTGTTTCGTATGAATGGTGGAAAGAAAACGTTGCCCCATTGCGCTCTTGTAAGGCGCCACGGGAGGAAAAGGATCTTAAGGAATGGATCGAGTTGGCCACCGCTTTGCTGAACGCGGGGAACGCAACCACTGAACTTGTCACAGTTATCAAAAGTGCAATAAAGGTTTGTGGTATGAAATCCTGTGCGGAGGCAAAGTGTGAGTCATTGGGTGCGGCAGAGGAGATTCATGAGCCGCTCCCTGAGAATTTTCTCTCAGCCGAAAGTCTGTATGATATACTTTAGGCGACAGTCTCGGTTACTCGGCTTTGGTGTGTATAAAGTCGGGAGAAGAGTGGAAGGTGACAATATCTATTACTTAACGCTACGATCTTTGTTTTTTTTTTTTTTTTTTAATAAGTCTTCCAGTAAAAGAGAAGAAAAGAAAGGTATGAGACATATTGACCACTGGGAAAAAAAAAAAAACAGTAATGCTCCAATATTTATTTTATGTTGAAATGTCACTGCTTTAAATATGCGTTGCGTTTATTGGTTTTTCTTTTCTTTTCTTTTCCATTCTTTTTCATATATATATATATTTTTTTAATTTTTTTTTCAATTATTCCCTTTCCCTAAATGTTACATAACTCATAAAGATTTGTTGAGGTGAGAAACCCCCCACCACCACACCCCCACACATTACACACGAGTCTGCGCACACTTCCATTACAAAAAAGCAAAAAAAAACAAAACAAAACAAAAAACACACAATGGCTGAGGTGACAAACGAAAATCTTCAGATTCTTCTGACGAAACTCATGACGGACCGCTTCTGCTCCGGCGAGGCGAGCGACCTCGACGCTTGCATTCAAAACTTTGTGCCCCAGCATACCGACAACAGTTGGGTTGACCAAAGTCTTCAACGCCGCGGTGTCCAGAAGTGTGTGCCGTACCAGGCGGTTGCCAAGCGGTGCCTGGAGGATGAAAAGAAACAAGCCGCCGTCTTCAAGGCCGCAATCAACGCACCTGTGTGCAAAGATGAACGCAAGGCATTGGAGCAGTGTCGCAAGAGACGTGGAGAGGATTGCGAGCAGGAGGCGCTGGAGGCGCTTTACTGTGGTATGGTTCACCTTGTGCAGCGGCAAAAGAACAGTCACTAACCAAGCTTTGCTCTCGGGGGAAGTGTGGAGGATGTATCGGTGATAAAATATATATATATATATATATATATATATTATTTTTTTTCCCCTCAATCCTTCTTCTTGTTATTATTCATATTATGATGCACTCAGCATGTTGTGCAATAGTGAGTGTGCTTTCACAGAAAGAAGGGATAAGAAGTGGAAAATAAGAGATGAGAATCGGGATAAGGCAAAATGGGAGTGATTAGAAATTAAGTAATTAAAAAAAAAAAAACAGAACGAGAGAGGTTTTACTAATACAACCTTCCACTATTTTGATTTTAGTCACTGCTCATGACCTTTCTATTTCCTTCCGTTAAGTCAAACGATGTGCGGCGCACAAATAATTGTGCCGATTGTGTGCACTTGTGCGTGTGTGTGTCTGTGTGTGTCTGTTTACGTATGAGGTTTATGCTTTTTCATTTGTATGGGTAATGTACGGCTTATTATTATTATTATTATTATTATTAGTGCAACTGCATTTTTGTCCAATCGGTTTTTTCCCATCTTTTTTTTTTTTTCTTTTTCTCTTTCTTATACACTACTTATTTAATAGATATATCTTCTATATATATATATATATATATATATATATATATATTACCGGGGATCTAGAAACCTATAGCGGCTGTGCGTGAGGAAAACATCGGAGACAATAATAATAGAGAGATCAAAAAAAAAAAAAAGAAGAAAAACAAAACAAAAAAAAACTAATATCGGAAGAGCGGAGGAATGTTGGATCCTAATAAGGTGAACATGGAGTTTTCCAATCCTCCGCAGTTTTCTGCGCAACCCGCCGGCGGCCAGACCCCGGCATACAGTCCACCAGCGCTCGATCCCGTGAGTGGCAGAGTCGAGCCGCAAAACAGTGAACCTGTGTATAAAGGTGTCCACCCGATCGCCGCATTGTTTCATATTCTCTTCAAGATAGGGGCCATCTTAACTTTTTTTTTGCAAGGTATTTTTAGCTTTGGCTATGTAACGATGTTTGTTGTGACGGTTCTCTTTCTCGCTGCTGACTTTTGGACGACGAAGAATGTAACGGGTCGTTTGCTCGTAAGTCTTCGATGGTGGAATGACGTGAAGGACGACGGTACGACCACATGGGTTTTTGAGAGTGCCCCCGATGCCGACAGGCGCGTGAATGGATTTGACAGATGGTATTTTTGGACAACCACAGGAGGCAACTGTGTTATTTGGGCATTACTCGTGCTATTCAATATGATGTCCTTTTCACGTCTTCCAATTGCAGTTGTCGGTCTCGTGTTGGGCTGCGCAAATTTTGTAGGATTTCTCAAATGCAGTCGTGATGCCAAGAAACGGCTTACGAATTATGTGATGTCTACTGTGGCCGAAAATCCGAATATTGTGCGACGTGTCGCAGATGCCATTTAGCGCCTAGAGACATAAGAATTGGTTGCGTGTAAACAAGTTTGGGGGAATAGTTTTTTTTTTTTTTTTCGCGGAAAGAAAACAGAACAACAATGGGAAAGGAAAAAAAAAAAAAAGAAAACCAACGGAAAAAAAAAAAGAAAAAAGAATCAAATTAAGAAATACAATACGTTTTTTCTCTTGAAACAATGTGCTGTTTTTCTTTGCATATATATATACTTTTTTTTTTTTCGTTGGCCCCTTGAAGCGGACACGCTCTTTTCCGATAAGGAGTGCGGTGGCAGGCAGTTTCCGTTTTCCTGCCCGACGGTACACCTGGGGATTACTTATACATTTTGTTGTTGTTATTGTCGTTGTCGTTATTCGTGTCCATAAACTTTTTTTTTTTTTTGTTTTCCGATAAATTTCTTAATTGCAAAGTTAAAATCTCTTACTTGTATATATCTATATCTGTGTGTATATGTTTTTTTTGTTTTTTTTTTGTTATCTTATGACATTCCTGCATTGTAGCTTGATAGTTGTGGGAAGTGAAAGGAAGATAGGGCTTTATAGACGCAAATATTAAAAAGAAGGAAAAGTCTATCCCTTAACTAAGCGGTTAAATCTGCAGGAATATATATATATATATATATATATATATATATACTGCTTTTCTTTCCGTCTCACCTATTATTCCTTTGGGCTGGTTAAGCTTTCTATCCCATATACCTGATTAACCAGAAAAAAAAAAAAAAAAAAAGAGGAAAATATGATTCGACGACGCGTTTGCTTCTGTACACTCGCGTTGCCACCGACTTCGTCGTCCTTCACAGCCCAACGCTCCCAGGGTGGCCTCCACACATTTATCCGCGACAATCGTTCCTCTAATGTTTCGTCATCTCGTGGCCGTGGCCGTGGCGGTGGAGGACATGTCGGGGCTGCCCACAGTAGCAGCGGCGGCGCGGGGGATAACTCGGGATCTCTCTCCACCGACTGGGCCGCACAGATGCAGCGGGAGCTCTTTAGCGAGAATGACCCACTTGGCGGTCAGGCGCATAAGGATTACTATAGGGACCCGGCCAGTGGTTACAGTCCACGCTACGCCCCGCGAAACTTTGCGGATGCTGGGGCAATTGCGTACCACCATTCTCAGAGTCCGCTGGACTACAAGGATGCAGCACATCGCCGGTCTTGGCTTGATCACGATGTATCGCGCCTGAAGAGTGAATTTAAGGATCAGCGGGCGAAGCTACGCGAAATGACTAGCCCTAGTGAGCGGGAGGCATTGACTCGCAGTTACGCTGATGCCTCCAACGTAGCAGGCGTCATATCAGAGAATCAATCACTAAATGTGATGGATCAGCTTCTCCACAGTACGAGTACTAGAGGTGAAGCGCTTCGTCGACATAGCGTTGTTGATAGATATGATGTGACAAGTAAAAATTCACCAATTCCTTTGGCTGGGGCGATGGGCCGTGAGGAGTTGAAGGAAGTGTATACTGGGAGTCATAATGCTGTAAATGATGACTTACTTGCCGAAAATCTTCGTATTGCTCACGGGTTGCGCGAAAAGGAGAAGTTTGATTTTACCGTTTTACAGCGTACCGCTCGTGTGCCTTTTCAAGGGTATGACATGGATCGCTTTCTTGCACAGCAAAAAGGAACGCCATACGGGGCGCAGCAATTGTCCCCAGCTGTGGTACCGTCTACAATGGAAGAGGCGCAACGAACTCTGCGGGGAGACACAACTCCTGTATCTTTTGAAGCGATTTCGCAGAAGGCCTACGCACGCAACACAGTCAGTGAGAAGCCGGAAGCTGGTGAGGAACTAACACAAGGCGTTCTTGCAGCCGTTCATGGCAGCCGAAAGGAAAGAAAGCAGCAAGAAGAACAGGAACGTAAACAGCGTTTTGGTCTTGGTCGTCAGGGTCCACTAGTGCAGGATGGTGGACCAGACAAGCGAACCTTAAAGAAGCATACAGACGACGAGCGCATTTTGGATGCAATGAAATTTTCTTCCGATGCATATCGTAAACATCCGACTGATGAGCATTGGAATCAGTATATTCGTCGAGATACCGCAAATGGTGTTGGTCATTTGTTAAATAATAAGTTTGACATACAACGTCGTGAGCATCGTCTTGCATCTGGTGCTCAAGATCTCACAGAGCGCAATGTTGTGCACTATGGGGTTCCTGTTGAACAGACTGTTGATGAATTTGTCTTTCGTCGTCGCAATGCACGTGGTGAAAGACCGCTTGATTACTTTCGACCATTTCCTGACTTCCGCTCTCTACGATTGAACCGAATGTATCGTGATGTGGAAGGGTTTTCTCTTATGAAGCAGCGCCCTGACTTTCTGGAGTGGGAACTTTTTACACGGTACCGTGCTCATCATCAGCAACGTCGACGACTTGCTCTGTTGCACGGTCTCGAGCCCATCGCCAACGAAACCGCTGAGGAGCGTGATGCTCGAAGGCTAAAGTTAGATGAATTGTGTGAGCGAACTCCGTTTGATGAAAGTAGACTTTCAATAAATGATGATGAGATGAAGGTAAATGGCGAAACACTGAGGAGCTGGTTTGGCGTTTATATTCTCCCCTCGCCTACCGTAGTGGAGGCCATGTTAAGCACTATTAGCTCTGTGAATCTGCACCTATATCATCTTCCCGATGAATTAGGCACTCCTGATACACGTGAGCATGTGCTAAGTGGCCGTTATCTTAGTAAATTACTCCTGTTAGAGGGATTTCAACAGCGAATTGGTCGAAATTTTGTTAATGAAGTTGGCGGACGGGCCCCGGAGCCGTGTATTGAGTATGAACAACCTCCAGAGGTTCTTCGTCACTTTTCATCAGAGGAGCGTGCCATGTATGAGCAGTATGTGAAAGAAACAACAGATCGTCAACTAACTGAGTGGACTGACGCAATGCGTCGTCGTCGATGGATTGCAGAGCAGGGGCAGTACGGTCACGTTATCGCGCAAGGTTACGAGACAGTGGTTGTGGATTTGCAGCAAGTGGAGACGGGCGCGATGCTGACCGTAAGCAAAAAGTTCTTTGAGGAGCAAGTTAAATCTGCGGAAGGCAAAGATGGATTTGTGCGTGTTGATGAGCAGCTATACAAACTCTGTGCAGGGTCCGAGCGCTCTGTAGTACCGCTCTCCGTGCAACTCGAGTCCGGTGAAGTGATGGATATCAGTAGTGATGTATTTGAGCGTTACGAACTAGAAGCTCTTCCTGCTAACGCCAATCACGCACTAAACTATGGTATCGGAAACTATGCATACAATCGCGGGAATTACGTGGAGACTCAGGACGTCATTTGGGAGGAGCAAACGGCACGTGGTGAGGAAGGTTGGTCTCCAGCAACGCATGCTGATGCGCTTCAAGCAAAATTACCAGTTCTGGCTCGTCGCCGTGTTGGATCTGCCGTTACGGGGGATTTTCAACGGGCTGTTATTGTAGAATATAACAAACAGCCTTTCTTTAATCCTGAGCCTCGACTTGTACGGGTGTCTTTTCAATCCGATGGTGCCATTGAGGAAGTCCCATTGGCGAATGTGATGATTTGGCAGCGACGCTATCATGGACCGGAGCGCACTGTTGGAGACGAGTCACGTCGCTATAATCCGATGAGTCTCAACAGATACATTGATGTTGCTGACCCAAACAATGAGAAGACGACCAATGAGTTACATTTTCTGGACAAGTATGAGCAGTCTCGCAGGTCGGCGGTTGCCTCAAATAAGTACCGCACGACAAAGCAGATCACGGAGATTGATAAATGGACACGTTATGATACACGTCGACCGGAGAACTATCGTCCACTGAGTATTTCACATCGTCGTGATTATATCCGTCTTGGGTACATGCACAAATACACGCCCTGGGAGTGGATTGCCGTACAGGAGGCGGATCAGCCACTGATTCGCGAGCAGATTCGCAAAGATAACATGGGACCAAGTTATTACTTCTCCCTGAACCGATACTGGCGATACAAGGCACGCCCGCATGGTTACATCCGCCACTTTGAGAACGAAGTACGAGATCTCTTCCAGTTCGTGGATGGCGTGACGCCGTGGAAGCAGGCACAGAAGATCCGCACATATTGGGAAGTCCGCTCGCACCACCCGATGCCACAGTTTAATCGCCCGGAAGTGGCAATGCACCGCAACACAGTCGGATTGCTCCCAGCGCACCTTTGGGAAACAGACAAAAAGACGGGTAAGGTGAAGGCAGTGAAGGACTCTGTGCGTGATTACCAGACGAAGACGCCATTGCCGAAGTGGGTGCAGCTGTAGGCACCCAGGCAAGGAGTGAGTGTTTAGGAAATAGAAACGAATAAGCAAGGAGGAGGAAATGAATCACACACACACAACAACAAAAAAAAAGGAAAGCAAAAAACAAACAAAAAAACAATACTAATAATTTGCTTGTTTTTTTTTTTTGTTTTTTTTGTTTTTTTTTTTAAAGAAAAATTGAAATGATGTTACTCACATTTATGCGCGCTCTGCGTAAGGAGTACTTTGCATTTGTTTTACGCGATCATGACACGTTACGAGCTCCCTACCTCATCTTACCTTTTTTTTCTCTTACTTTGTGCTTCATGACCCTTTTTTTTTTTTTCGTTTTTTTTTTTTTATATTGTTTTGGTAATTGTAGTGTTTACTGTAAGGTGTTAGGCAGTAGATTATTGTTATTATTATTATTATTATTATATATATATATATTGCTATTGCTGCGTGGAAGGAAACACGCCTCTACCATTTGCAAACATTTACGGGGTGGGCAGCCCAAGCTAATTGCTGAAACAGAGACACAAAAACAAAAGGGAAACTAAGGTTAATTTATTCCGAGAAAAAATAAATATTAAAGTGATTGAAGCGCAAATCAATTGCTTCATTAACTCCTATAGACACATATACAAATATACACACAAATTAAAAAAAAAAAAAAACGAAAAAGAGTGCACACAATCTAACTAGACACAGATATGACAGACACAAAGGTATCCTCTTCATCGTCATCCTCGTTTAAGTTTCTTATCACTACAGATAATCACCTAGGATATCAGGAGCGTGATCCACGTCGGGGAGATGATAGCTTTACTACATTTGAGGAGTGCCTTCGTGCTGCGCGAGTTGAACACGAAGTGGATATCATTTTACTGGGCGGTGATCTTTTTCATGATAACAAGCCTAGTCTTGGTTGCCTTGCGCGGTCATCCGCTCTTCTGCGGACATATGTGCTAGGTGACAAGGCGATCGAGTTTGCGCTGCTCAGTGATCCGAAGCGGAATTTCCCAACGCATCCTGTGCCACTCGCTAACTTTCAAGACCCCAATATTAATGTTGCGATTCCCGTCTTTATGATTCATGGGAACCACGACGATCCGGTAGGTGGTACCTCTTCTATTGATATTCTCTCAACGAATGGACTTGTGAATTACTTTGGCCACGTCGCTTCACTGGACGACATTGTCGTGGAGCCTATTTTGCTACAAAAGGGTAGCACTTGCATTGCACTTTATGGCATTGGGAATGTGCGTGACGAGCGATTACACCGTTGCTTTCGTATGAAAAAATTTCGCTTTGTTCACCCAAAGGCGGAGGCAGATCGTTGCTGGTTTAAAATTCTTCTTTTGCATCAGAATCGTGGAGTACGCGGCGGATCAGGGGATAAGTGTGGCATTCTTGAGAACATGTTGGCCGGATTTGGGTTTGACCTCGTTATTTGGGGTAACGAACATGAGCAGATGATGGTCCCACAGGCCGCTGAGGGGTATGACATCATTCAGCCAGGAAGCACAATCCTCACATCGCTGTCTAATCAGGAGTGTAACCCAAAGCAGTACGGCATTCTGGAGGTCTGTGGTCGTTCTTACCGTCTGACCCCATTTACACTGCGCAGTGTGCGACCTGTTGTTCGACGCACTGTCGAGTTGTGGCGTGACAATCCCTCTGGTCGCACGCTTGACGCTGTGGAGGATTTTCTCCGGCACGTAGTGGATGAGATGATCACCGAGGCGGAAGAGCAAATCGGTCGTATTCCTGAGGATGTGCTAAACTTTCATCCAAACATAAAATTTCCTCTTATGCGTCTCTCGGTGGATTTTACCGACCCTGAGTCAACAAACTTTCCACAACCGAATATCAATCGTTTTGGTCAGCAATATATGGACGTGGTTGTTAATCCGGGCGATTTTCTTCGTCCGATAAAACCAAAGCCTTTGTCCCGTGGCCGTGTCGCTGCGTCAGGAGTTGATGCTGCCAGTCCAGTTGTGCCTGTTGTACCACAGCTTGACACATCGGATATTCGTACAAAGGTTGCCGAAGTGTTTAACGCCAATGCGCGCGACGCCTGCTCGCTGCTTTCGGAGGCAGAGGTTTCAGCGGCAGTCTATGCTTATGCTGTGAAGCATGAACGCGACGCGATTGGCGACCGCGTGCGGGAGTTGTTGAATAAATCCCAGAAATCCGTCTGGAAGGCACTGGGAAAAGGTGAGACCGAAGATATTTTGAAGAGCGCTACCGTTTTTAATGAAGTTCAGCGGCACAAGGAAGAGGTAAACAAGTTGTACCTAGAGGTAGTACAGCAGCAGGAGCAACTGCATTCAAAAGTACATCCAGCACTTGAAAACAACGCTCATGATGACGTTAATATCATGCAGAAAGGTGCACAGCACTCAGTAAGGGAGAAACAAGAGTCAGATTTTATGATTCTCGATGATGCTGGTCCCCATGATATGGCCCACACGTCCATCCCGCCCATCACTGCATCAATGGGAAGCAATGACGATCTGTCTAACCGACCAACGCCTGGTAAGAACAAAAACAACAACGACGACGATGACGATGAGCTGCCTGGGACAAACTTGCATAACGACCAGGGAACTATTGACGGGCTCATTTTGAACGCGGTGAAGCAAGAAGCAACGGGTACCAAGCGATCGCGAGAGGAAGTGGATGTGGATGATGACGATGTGGGTGAGAGCGGCGGTGCGTATCACCGCATCGACGATGACGACCGTAGCAACGTGGTGCCGGCGGTGGGTCGCGGTCGCGGTCGCGGTCGCGGTCGCGGCAAGGACGGCGACACGGCACCGAAAGCGCCAAGAGCCCCGCGGGGAAAACGCGCAGCAGCGGCAGCAGCAACAGCGCCGGTGATGCCAACGCTGCAACTGACGCGCCAGTCAGTGCCTGAGATGACTCCGTTGCCGCCGACAGGATCTAGGCCCGATCAGCCGCCACCGACGTCGGGGGTTGCGAACATTTTGTCAAAGTGGTCTAGTCAGAGCTGAGAGCAGCGCTGGGGGAAACAATGGATAGAAGGTGAGGGGACTTGAGAAGAGAAAATAAAATTTACATTCTTTTTTTGCTGCTACTTTAGGTTAGACAAAAATATATACTGTTTTATATAGTTGTGTGTGTGTGTGTGTTGGGCAACTTCGTACTCTATGATTTTTTACTTGCGGTGGTATTTTTTCCCCATTTGCAACCAGGTACGTTTAGGGAAATAGTGATTAACCTAAAAAAAGTGAAAGTCAAATACTTATACAATTGATACAAGATACCAAAAGGAAAAAGAAAGAATAAAAGGGGGCTTTGTGAATTAAACAACTCATGCGAACTGCCGTGAACTTTTTATCAAGAGGGCTTCTCTGCACCTCAAACACGCACTTGCTTCGCCGCCCTTCTGTCTGCTCTAGCTTTTACTTATTTGGGTCTCTGACGTCGGCCCGGAGAACATTTTATTCCGGACTAGATGAGTCCCGTGTGAAGAGGTTGCGCCGTTCCGGTATGACATTTAATCGTCCCCGCGGTCGTGATTTTTTATCGTTGAGCTTTGAGAAAAGGATACGGCTCGCGCCACTTCGCGCGGTGGGAGACTTGTATGCCCCGCAGCGACTGCAGAATTCCACTACAGACGCAAATTCGCCAGGGAGTCGAGTGCTTGTTGTGGAGCCAATCTCGTTAGATGACGTGAAGGCTATGGTGCCATTTCCTGCAGTGCATCCAACATTCTATGCCCGCAACGGTGCCCAATCCCCATTTGTTACAGTGGACAGTGTAGATGCTGTTGGTTGCGGTGCGAGTACCACAAAGCAGTTTTTGCAACCGAAAAACAGGAGACAGCTGCAGCAAAATGGGGATACATCACTTCTTCGCGGGGCATACACAGACGATAACGGTCTATGTTTCAGCGTGGCGCTTTGTATTGAACCCTACCTTGACGTGGACCGCTATCGTCGTGAGGAGGCACAGGTGGAGCTTATGTCTGCGTACCGTAATATCCTTTATGAAGCTGCGGAGATGCCTGGCGGTACCGTAGACGTCTTGCGTATCCCAACACTTTCATGTGATTCATGTGGTCAACGATTTCGCCATGAAATTGGAAAGCTCAACCAACAGGCTCTCATTAAGGGCTTTCATCGTCTCAGCAACGAAGCCAAGGAAACCCTAATGCTCAACCCACACTTTACAATTGAGTTGTACGTCCCCCAGCTGCTGTTTCCGGAGTTTGAGAAGGCCTTTCTTGGGGATGCATGGGAGACACCGTGGTCCACCATGTGCCCCGGTAGAACAGCACTCTACCCCGGCCTTGCGCCGCCGGCAACACTTATGCCCCTTGAGGGATGGGTTGGGAAGCGCCCTGAACTCATCGAGGCCATCGAAACAGAGGGGCGCAGCCTCATGACCGGCACCCCCCGGGCGCTCGATGGGTCGGCGGTGGAGGAGCGGGAGGTCCTGAGCGAGATTCGTGTCTTCGGCCACAGGGAGGAGGAGCGGGCAAGGCTTGCGGGGGAGCGGCGGACCGCGGCGGCGCAGGGGCTCGCACCGCCGGACAGTGCACCCGCGCCGCTGCGCCCAGGTGTTCACCAATCCTAAGCGCGAGAAAAACACTGAGTGTGAAGTTAGTGCATCTGCATCTATTATTGTTGTTATTATTATTATTATTATTTTTCCGTTGTGGTGGTTCTTTATATGATAGTTTTTTTTTTTTTTTTTGGCCACACCACTTTATTCTTTTTTGTTTTCGTTGCTTTCATTAACAATAGCACAAACGTCAAAAAAATTGAATTGAGGTTCAACCGCTTATTATTACTACATACTTTTTATTTTTGCACAATGGCAACATCTGACACCTTGCCTTTTGGGGAAATACAGGGTTACTGTAATGCTGGTATTCCAGCGTACAGTAACAAGCACGATCTTTATTTTTCAGGTGAGCGTAGCATAGACGGGAACCTCTTCTGTGGATTCAAATATCAGTGTGTTGAATTTGCGCGGCGGTGGCTTTTTGAGCGCAAGCAGCTTGTTTTACCAGAGGTCAATTGGGCCGTTCATATTTTTCAACTTAAAACGGTTTTCGATGCGCGTACTGCAGAGCCAGTACGCTGCAAGGCTGTGCGCAATGGAACCGCACAGATGCCAGTTGTGGATTCGCTTCTTATATACTCTTCTTCGGAAGACAATGTAGTTGGGCACGTTGCTGTAATTACGGAAGTCGGCGATAATTGGGTTCGCATTGCTGATCAGAATCACCGTTTTCACAAGTGGGAAGGTGACTATGCTGCTCAAATCGTACTGAAACATGAAGATGGCCTCTGGAAGATCGAAGATCATGTGGACTATGAATCCCATCCGCTTTATCCCTTGGGTTGGGTAACGTTCCCCGATACTCCGAATCGCGATCCAAGTACTCCACTCGCTCTTCACGAGTCTCTGTACTTCAAGCAGCCCGAGAAGCCATACTTTCGTCGCATCACATTTAAGCCAAAGAGCGTGAAGGAGAATTGGCTGGACCTCTCTGATGAAGCAGAAGAAGTTTTTGCCAAAACTTATGGCCTGGATGTAACCCGGTCTCGCCTCGGTGAAGGAGAGGCAAGCTACTATCAGATGAACTCTGAGCTTTGGCTTCGGTGCGTACAATATGGAAATGAATTGCACAATATTTTTCTTGAAGCAACAAAACAAGTGATTGAATCTGACGAGAGGCTTCGTGTGTTCGGCATTCCAGAAGAACTCTGGCCAAGATTGCGCTACTCGTGGAAGACACAACCAAATGCCATCAGTGGTCGTTTTGATTTTGCTTTTGATGAGAAGAATCAGTTGTTTAAGTGCTTTGAGTACAATGCGGATAGTGCTTCTGCTTTACTAGAGTGCGCTACTATCCAGTCTAAGTGGGCAGAATCTGTTGGTATAGCAGACGGCACAACTCGCAGCTCAGGTTCTTCCATGGACGACCGAATGAAGTTTGCTTGGGAGCAATCTGGTGCTACCGGGCGTGTTCACTTTCTAATTGACGACGATAAGGAGGAAACGTACACTGCCATGTATGTAATGAAGAATGCTCGTGCGGTCGGACTTGAAGCAAAATTGTGTGTTTTATTTGATGAGTTTCATTTTGATGACTGTGGCACTATCTATGACAGCGATGGTGTTGAGGTTACGGCTGTTTGGAAGACATGGATGTGGGAAACTGCCTTCGGCGATTATAAGACAGCGCAGGCCGAGCGCGGAAAGGATTGGAAACCTACATCTAAGGACAAGGTTCGCCTAAGTGATATTGTTCTCGGACAGAACTGGGATATTAAGGTATATGAGCCAATGTGGAAGGTCATTCCCAGCAATAAGGCTATTCTGCCTATTGTTTATGCCAATCACCCGGAGCATCCTGCGCTGCTGCGGTCAAGCTACGAGTTGACTGAGGAACTTCGTAAGACAGGATACGCGAAAAAGCCCATTGTGGGTCGTGCAGGAAGAAATGTGACCATCACAGAGCCTTCAGGCGTTGTGGCTGCAGAGTTTGGAGGAAATTTTGGTGATCGTGACGTGATATACCAGGAGCTCTTCCGTTTACCCGAAATGGACGGTTACTACGCAATTTTAGGTGGTTGGATAATTGGAGATGTCTATAGCGGAACTGGTGTACGTGAAGATAAAACTTTAATTACGCTACTGGAGTCTCCTTGTGCACCGCTTCGCATTTTTGTTGGTAAATTGTCTAAGCCTCTCAGCCACGAGGACCTGGACCGGGAAGAAGAGGAGTGTGATAAATAAAATAATGTATACACTTACTGTGGAGATGATGCCAGAGAGTTGTTTGCTAAACAATATTTATTCTTGGTGTTTATTTTCGTTTATATCACAATATATAATAATTTTTTGCTTTTTAATTGTATTTAGGGTGAAGAGAAGTTAACGAAATGAAACGGTATGAAAAACATTGTTCATATCATGTACTTTGAGGAGTGAATTTTTTTTCTTTAGACTACAACATTGATGTTTATTGAAATAGACCATTTGTGAACTGTTGTAGACTTATTTATTTTTTATTCTTTATTCCTTTGGAAGAATAGCCAGCACAAAAACAGAAAAGAACGATGAAAACAATCGAGACCGTGAAATATTATTTTGTTTTTTCTGCACGTTTTAAAAAATATATATATATATATATAATCGTATTTATATCCTTCTGTGAATAATATTCTATAATGGGTTTTTTGTTTTACATTTTTAATTGGGGTTTATTGTTCAAGTTGTTCTTTTCTTTTGCTGTATTTGTGTNCGGTATGAAAAACATTGTTCATATCATGTACTTTGAGGAGTGAGTTTTTTTTCTTTAGACTACAACATTGATGTTTATTGAAATAGACCATTTGTGAACTGTTGTAGACTTATTTATTTTTTATTCTTTATTCCTTTGGAAGAATAGCCAGCACAAAAACAGAAAAGAACGATGAAAACAATCGAGACCGTGAAATAGTATTTTATTTTCTCCCTGTTCTTTAGTACGTTTATAAGAGTTTTTTTTTTAAAGCTCTTTAATAATAATAAGCTTCCACCAAACGTTGATTTTTTTATGTTTTTAATTATTGTTTATTGTTCCAATTGTTGTTTTCTCTTGCTTTTTTTTTTGTTATGGTTTACTTTTATTTTTTTTTTTGTGTTTTTAAGTGAAGTGTATCCAAACTCAAATGCATGCAGGCTGGGCGTACATCTCATCAGGCTGAAACACTCTTCAGAGGCCTCGAGCGTAATGCGCAGAATCCCTTGAAGATGTACCGCTGTCTTCTTGGCCGGGCTGCGGTGCAGCTCGACCGCAGAGCGGCAGAGTGTGCCGCGCTGCAGGCGGAAGTGAAAGGGCTTCGAAAGCTTACCGGCGAACAAGATAAGGAGTTGGAGGAACTTCGCCTGCGCCTCGCGCAAGTGGTGCGTAAGGAAAAGAAAAGGCAAACACGGCGGCAGCAACGGCTTCAGGAGTGCGGGGTGGCGCGGAGCCCGACGGGAGTCGCGAAAGGAACGGCACCTGCAAGCGCCCATGCGAGGATGCCGGGGCGGAGGAGGGATGCTCACACCCCTCCCGAATCCCAGCAGCAGCAACAGGAAGAAAAGAGGCAGCAGCAGCAGCAACTTGAGTCATCTTTGACGGCGGAGCGAATCTTTTGCGAAGTCCTTCTGACTGTCATGGGCGATGCCGCCGCCGCGGCTGACGGCCTCGGGGACCCGCCGGGCGCGGGAGAGACATGTCTGGGCCGCGCCGCGCTCTCCGCCGTGCGGTCGCTGAAGGCGCGCGAGGCCTCACTGCGCGGGCGCATTGGTGAGTTGGAGGAGGCACTGCGGGGGTACGAGAAGAGGCGAATGGAGGCGTGCGCCTCAGCGGAACGTGATGCGGTTCATGCATTGGAAACAATACCGTCGCGCCGGGCGCGTGATGAGAGTTGGTCTCGCGATAGAGGTCCGAAAGGGATGGAATGTGCGGAGGACAGTGGTGCGAAAAGTGCGCTAGATGATCTTTGTGGCGAGGAAGAAGTGATGGAATACGAAGCGTGGAAGTATGATTTCTTAGAGAAACTCATGTCATCCGAGTAGAGGACCAATACTTATGGAATTGAATGCTATTTGTTTATTTCTATACTCTGTTTTTCATTGTTGTTGTTCTTCATTATCTTCTCACTAGCGATTATCTTTCTTTGTGTTTGAATATGCGAATGAAGTTATCCATTTCTATTTTTTTTATTTTTACCGTGCTTTGTTGAAGGTTGAGCGGACATTTACTCTAATGGGTATATGCACATCTTTGTGATCCGCCTCAGTACTTGAGATATCTTTTGCTGAACTGTTTTTAACTGTCGTCATACAGTTTTGTGTTCTTCAGTGCATTTTTTTTTTTGTTTTGTTTTGCAATTATTCTTTTTATTTATTTATGTTTTTTTTTTTTTTTGCCTTTGTTTCATATGCACTTGAGGATACATTAAAAGTTAGGAAAGAAAATTAGTCAATAGTTCCAAATATTTACTTGGAATGTCGACAGCTGCGACGGCATTTCAGCGAAACAAGCGCATTTACATACAAGAAGAAGACCGACTTGAAAGTATCGTTTCCGATGAAAGTTTTCAGCAAAAATTCCATCAGTGGCTTGACTCCACTATTGCGCAGTTGGATTTGCAGTTTGAGGCTTGTGAACAGCAGTTGTCCGAGCTGCAGCAAAGTGTCGCCGTGGAGGCCGGTAACTATTGGTGTAGTAAAACTGTCATTGAACACTGCAACTTACATTTGGCGGAGAGACGCATCATTGTTGCAGGCGCCGTTATGGAGAATCACGCAAGTCTTCCAGAACTTATCAATCTCATATCGTGTCTTCAGCAACTAAAGACACAGTCATTTGTCACACCGAAGCAGAGGCGTTTTATTGAGCAATGCGAAGCAGAATTCAAAAATGTTGCATTTGAATCCCGTGAGCTTGTTTTTATTACAAATGCTCTACAAACAAAGTTAAAGGATGATGGTAACACGCGCGGCGTGTTTGGTGACTTGACAGTCTTTCAAAATGCCATTGACGACCTCTCTCCGGATATTGATCAGTGCGAACAGCTACTAGAGCTAAGTATCTCAAATGGTGAGATGGGCCTAGCGGAAGATATCTCCCGACGACAGTTGGAAATATACGAACGAATACTTGCGCTTATTACGGACCAGTACCCGGTTATCTCAAACTATTACAGTGAATCCAGAGACGCGGACAGGCGGCGCCGGTGGGCTATTTTTCGTATGGCGGACAAAGACATCACTGCGGTGATTGAGGGCAAATATCGTCAGATAGAGGCATGCGAGGAAGACCTCCTGAAGATCAAGGAACAGATTGAGAATTACAATAATGATGATGCGTATCAGCGTAAGCGGTATGAGGCAGATCGTAATCTATCTGATGAGTTTTTACAAAAAAACAAAGAGAAACAGCAAGGTGTGTGGAATCGTGTGTATGAACTCTTTAAAGAGTTGCAAAAATGTAAAGGAGAACTCACGACGTTGGCGCAACGGCGGCGAAAAGAAATTTCTCGACGTTTACAGATGGAGGAACACGAAGCGGGACGTCGCAGTGGACACGAGGCATTCATTAGAGCCGTCGCGGAACACGCTCAGAAACTTCAGAATATGATTAACAACGCTTTAGCCGCAAAAGATATTGCATCCGCGTTGAACAACTTTGTTCTTGATGGATGTGACAGTATTGCAAAGAAGTATGATAAACAGCAGAATGCACTAGGCGAAATGTTGCGTCTTGTTCAACAACATCACTTTAAGCGATTTTCTGATTATTACATTGCCGCCAGCCGATATCTTTATCGAAAGGAGCGACGATTAGAAAAAATTAAAAAGGAGATTACGAGTAATGAAATGAAGAAGGAAATTTTATCTGAGCGTCTGGACACGAATGCAAAAGGGTATGCGGTGGAAAACAATAACTTAATTTTGAAGCATCGTGAAGCCTCACAGGAAATTATATTTTTCCGTCAAAAATTGGATCATGCGGAGAAATCAATTGAGCCAACTTTACGCTCTTTGCAATTTGCCGGTGTCGAATACATTCACCCTCGCGATATTGCCCACAAGGTGAATCTCAATCGCTGCGACACTGTACTGGACTACAGAGAGTTTATGAGTCCCTCCGTGTCGTACGACGAGAAGGTGCAAGTGGAGGAGATGGGAACTCTTTCGGCACTTCGCACACAATTCTCAACGGAGCGCGCAGCACGAGAGAGCGAACGTGTGCGATTCCCCGCGATTGCCGCCGCGAAGCAAAAGTCTGCCTTGGAGAAACGTGTCACTTCACTCGTAGAGAAGAAATACACAGAGGTTCCTTCGGTGCCTACATTAATGCATAAGACTTCTCGCTTGACGCCACAGCAGCAGCAGCAGCAGCAACAACAAGGTGCAAAGGGCCATTCCACAGACTTTACATCTGCTGCTTTGACTCGAACGACTCCGACGGAAATAGCGGTTACTCGAACCGCGGCACCGTCGGCAACGGTGAAGACTCTTTCTTCGCTCACGCGCGCTTCACGTATGGAGGGCGCAACCTTTCGCGCTCTCTACTCGTACAGGGCACGGGCGCCGGATGAACTGACATTTGAAAATGGTGATTTGATTGTTTGCGTTAATCGATCACAGGAAGAGGGTTGGTTTAAAGGGGTGTGTAATCAGCGCACAGGACTGTTTCCAGTCAATTATGTTGCGCCGCATGAAGAATGATGTTCTATTGTATAGTTCGTTCTCTCAGTTTTACTCATTTTCTCCTTTTTTTTTTTTACTTTTTACTTTTACTTTCTTTGTGGTTGAAAGCCATTCTGCAGCCAGGGAAAGTACAGTAACAGAATTGTCGTGAGAGCCTTAAAATGTATGCGATATATATATATATATATATATATACATGTATGTATGCGTGTGTATGTGAGTGTGTGTTTGTGGAGTTACACTTGATTGTGTTTACTTGACCTTTTGTTGTTGTTGTTGTTGTTTCCAGTTGTTTTTGACATTATTGGAAATGCTGTTCTTAGTAATCTAAGAGAGTGACTAGCATTTTCAATGCTTTGTCTCGTTCATGTACAGAGAATTTTTTTTTTTTTGCACATTTAATGTTAAAGAAAAAAAAACAAAAAACAATACGGACTGTTGCTTATCTGAGATGAATTTCTCGTGGAATATAAAGAAACAGTGAAATATATCTTATATTTTTTTAAATATATTTATATATATTTTTTTTTTTTACCTTCAAGGAAGTGTAGTACAATTGTGTCCTCCTTTAATATATGTCTTCCGGCTTTTCCTTTTCCTCCCCACGGCCTTTAGCGAATCGAAACTCGTCCAATAACTCTGTCGCTCCTCCCCTGTCGTCACTCTGTACGGGCAGTGACGGCATCGACGTGTCACAAGGCACACAGCAGTGTAACTCTGTCACATTTGCTTTAGGGCACACGAATGCATCTGCGCGGATAGCCAGCATGCGCAGACGCTATGGCGTAAGTGAAAAGTCTGTACTGGAGGCCATTGCGCAGTCGGGACATATCGCCACTGTTCGATACGATGCGGACGAACGACCCGTGACAGATATGCCTCTGCAGTTTGGTTTTACCGGACCGGAGAAGTATGGCGCCCCTCACTGTTATCCAGTGCGAGGCGGCACTTCTCGCAGTCGTGCGCGAGAGAGGAGCGGGAGCGGATACGACACATTTGTGGATTCACTGTACGCTGAAAGTGATGTCCACGCGAGTGCGATGGAATTGGAACCTGCCGAGCCCTCAGAGAGGCCATGCGGGGCCTATGAAAGCACAGCCCAGCGTGTCTATTACTTGCATCGGTCACAATCGCCTAGCAACACATAGGAGGAACTGTGCTTTTTTTTTTTTTTTCCGCCAAATTCTGCAGCGCAGGAGCAGAGGCTTTTTTCACATCTTTCAGTTTTATTATTGAAAGTTATGGCCGCCAGTCAATCGATGCAATTGTCGGCGAAACCGGAAACATTTTTAGTTGACGATGAACAGATGCTGCGATTGCTGTGTGACAGTGCACAAGATATGTCAACACCGTCACAAGAATATAACATACACTTTTTGTAAGTGACATTGAAAATGCCAAGTTGAATAGAGAGGTATGTGAAAAAAAAAAGGCGCGTTGTACACTTCTGGAGATTACAGTTGTGTCACTTATCACATCGACGACAATGAAGAAGAAAAGGAACTAACATTTTCTTTGAGAGCTGCAGGAATGTTAAATATCGTTCTGTCGGTGAACCCACTATGGGAAGAAAAGTGTAGTGCATCTCCCGTAATAATTGCTGTAGAATTTTATTTTTATTTTTCTACACAAGGCGTTTCCTATGACATTGGCCAATTTTTATTAACCGGACGGTTGACATTGGTATCGCTAGTTAATCGATCTGCGCAGTATATACAATCATACGGAGATGTACTGAGGGCCGCATTTTATTTTATAAGCGCGAGCACTACACAGCGGCCTTTGCGTGAGGCCGTGCTACGGGCTCGTGGCGCCTTCGCACACAAACAGTTTTCTTTCTGGTCTGTCTCGCGAGAAGGGAAAGTTTTTTTTTTGTTTTTGTTTTTTGTTTTCTTGAGAGGGAGAGAGGGAAGGGGCTCTGCAGCATATGGTGAGGCAGTGTGCGGCACGAAGTTTATTGTTTGTGGAGAGCATTCGTGACGTGTTTGCGCCGAATTAGCAATTGGTAAAGACATAGAAAACTCATTTGACTCCGCCACCGAGTTCCATTTACAATTTCGCACACCAGCTCGGCAGAAAAGTAGAGTTTTATTGCGAATAGACTTTGCAGCAGTGGCAGTGGCGTTTGGCAGTGGGAAATGCAGTATCAATGAGGAAACAGGCACACACACACACACACACACACATACACAAAAAATAAAATAAAAATATAAACGAAGGAGAACGATAAAGAAGAAGAAGAAGAAGGACGTTGACCCCAGCAATATTTCTCTTTGACAAGAGTGAAAACGAAAGATGTAAGAAAGGGTTTGAATAAAGCCATTGTGGACACAATGAAGCTTAAGGAAAGGTCAACAATGCTTAGTAATGAAAACAAAGAGACCGAGGAGAAGCCGAAATACAGAAAGAACTCAAGTTTTCTAAAAAAAGAAAAAAAAAATATTTGTGATGCAATTACGTACTGCTTTAAGATTTTTCATTGTTTGCAATTTATATATATAGTTTTTTTTTTTTTGAATTGTTATTACTTTTTTTAGTATTATTACAATTATAGCAACTGAGTGTATTTTACTATTTTTTTTTTTCTTTTAGGGTTGCTGATGTATTTTACATTGTCCATTGCTTAATGGTTTCAGATATATGTGGTACGAATGGATACTGTTTCGGGTCATCTGGACTTTGAGGATCTATTGCTCTTTAATTTTTTATTTTATTTTTTTTTTTGTTTGGTCTCTTTTTTTTTTTTAAAATGAATAATGAAATTGAAGGGAAATTCAGTGTTAAGGTCTATTCGCATTGTACTTATATATATAGAGAGAGAGAGAGTGAGAGAAGTACCTGCACCATTATAGAGGAGTGTCTGGCGGTTATATACTCATTTGCTCAAACTGTGAGCGTGTGTGTATAATTTCTTTTTTGTTTTTCTGATTCCCTGTAATATTATTCCGTTCACCGCGCGTTTGGAATCCGTGTGTTATTTTGTATTGTTATTCCACGGTTTTCTCCCACTTTGTCTGTTTCAGCTTGTGCACTTGCTGCGTGTCTCTGTGTGTGTGTGTGTGTGTGTGTCTGCTTTTGTAGTGTGTACTGCTGCGTGGTTTAATAAGACCTTTGAAAGAAAAAAAAAAAATGGGGAACAGCGTTTGCACAAGTTCTGTACCCATTTCCCTGGATGACATTTTCCCCTCTGAGCACACTGACACACAGCACCGCGTTTCGTCGGACTGCGAACACATTCCAACCGCGACACTCGAGCGCTACGAGCGCTACCAGCACACCTTCATAGCCTTTTCCTTTCGCCACAGCAGCAAACCCCGCACCCTCGCGGCCCGCCTCGAAAAGGAACCGAAAGGCCCCGGGCTGACCGAACAGGTCGCGGCAGAGCCACTGGACCTCTCGCAGCCAAAGGTTTGGCTCGAGGAGTCTGGTGTGTATTTGCTACTGCACGTGCAGCGAGTGCCCGCGGCACAAGAGGACTCGGCGTGTACGGCGCGCAATGGTTTGCGCGAGTCGGATGCGGAGCGCTACGGCGACGATCAAGCCCCGCCGTGGGCTGCGCTTCTTGGCGAGGTCTTCACGCCACGCGGTCTGGCGTCGACGTTTGCGACAAGCATTGGGAATCCAACGCTCGTCACGCCACGTACAAGGGACGAGTGTGAGATGCGGTATAGTCTCCACATGCTCAACGGCAGTCGCGCGAGTCCATTGGTTTCGACCATTTCGGTTTTATACGCGTTACGCTTGGAGCGATGTTTGTCGAGCAGTAAAGAGGCTCTGCGGCGTGTCTTTTTTAACGATGCCGCACGTGCGAACCCGAATACTGCAACGCCGGTGGGACCTGTTCCTATTGGGGAAATAGCCACTCGACGTGCCGCGCAGCACCCGCGTCTTCGTCAGCACAGTCAGCGACTAAGTGAGGCATATGCGCAAAATGCCATTCTTCGCATTCTCCACCGCGTGCGCGCACGACCTGCGATGCCACCTGTCATCGCATTTCCAGCTTCCGCGCGCGGAACGAGTTCGCGGAATGCAACTCCCACACGTGGGATAACGCCACGCGGTAGAGTGAGCACGCCAACGTGTCCGGGATCGTATGTATTCTATAAGTCCCCCACACATCCTAGTGGCGCGAGCGCGCAGTGCTCACAGGGCCCGCCGGTACTGGAGATTCCAAAACTGCGATTTTCACAAGAATCAGCGCGTGTGCTTCACACGGATGCACCGCTTACCGCACAACGGCGGTCTGCCACATACGCTCCGTGGGCAACGCATCGAGAAGGAAATCGTTCTTCATCGAATTTGACGTCATCCCGGACACCACACACAACTGGAGAGTCACCGCGCCTTCCCGTCATTACGAATCTTCGTCTGAATGAGCAGTTGCACTCTAACACTAACACACCTGGCCCTGTGGCGAGCGAAAGGCACGGTGAGGAGATGGATGAAATTCGCATGACTGAGGAACGTTTACAGAAGCTGAAGGCGGCATCTCCAGAGGTGACGGAAATCCTTCCTTGGCTCTTTGTGGGTGGCGAGGAGGCCGCTAAGGACCGGTCGCAACTGCTCGAAAAAGGAATCACTTCTGTTGTGAATACTGTCGCATTCTCAATAGGTAGTTTACACGAAGATGTGTTTCGGTATATGGGATTATCTGTAAGTGACTCCCCGGATGAACCTATATTTTCACTTTTTCCTATTGTCATTCGATTTGTGGAGGAAACACGTGCGGCGGGGGGAAAAGCATTTATACACTGTCATCAAGGTGTGTCTCGTTCCTGCTCTTTTGTTATTGCGTACGTGATGTGGCAACAAGGAATGTGCTACGATCGCGCCTACGAATTTGTTCGGAGTCGCCGTACTGTTTGCAGTCCAAACGCAGGATTTTATGTGAATCTCTTACTTTGGGAGAGTAACCTAGCAAAACCTGTACTAAACAAGGCCTATGCATTCCTTCCTTACGCGGAATACCTCTTTCCGTTTTCTTTTCGACTTGCTTTGGTATTTCGAGTTCACCAGAAAGCTCACGATGACGATGATGCATTGGTTGTCTATCCATCAGCCCAAACAGTGTACGAAAATAGCGTGAGTTATATCCTGGACCCACGGCTAAGTTATGGTATTATTTTAGGTGATAGTAGTACACCATGCAGTGGAGGTCGCACACCGACAATTGCTTCCTATTTCTTTGCCAACGACATAGAGTGTGATCAGGTAGTCCAGCAGCAGGCGCGCAATGAGTGGGAGTCCTTTATTCTGCACAATTTCTACCAGGGCCCTGTGAAGACGACGTGGAATGACAAGGGCGAGTGCATTACCTTTTCTCCTTTACCCCCTCTCGCAAAACCCACCGAGGCCATTCAATCCCTTTCTGAATTTGCCCGTGTGATTGATGAAAATGTCTTTGGTGTCCAGCGCGCCATAGGCGACACGTCCCCACGCTCAAAGCCCGTCCTTTCGCACGACCGTTGCTGGGACACACTGCTCGCGCGTGGGGATATGCTCTCTTGCTTTGCAAACCACGTGGTTGAAGAGCAGCGCATGAAACTCGCAACTTTCAGCCGAAAGCGGAGGCGCGAGGAGGAGCGGCGTCGCCTCGCACGATTAGTCGCCACCACGCCACGCCTTTCCCCGCGTGCCGCCAGTGCGGCGAGTGCCCACAGCCCCCGGGGCGGTCCTGTGGCGGCACAGTCTCATTCAAACACAACAGCCGCGGCCGCGACGAAAACGGCAGCGGCTGCCGGGATCTCAACGCCTTCGTCGCGCGGTGGTGTGGCGCCGTCACTGCTTTCGGTGCCATCATCCCCAACGGAGCGGCAGTGCTCGCCACGGAGTCCTGTGGTGGAGGTGTATGCGTACCCATTCAACAACGCGCAACTGGCGGATATCATTGACGCGGGGGATCTCGAGTCGGACGGGTGCTACGCCATTGTGGTCCCCTGCGCCGCGGCGATGACGGGAAAAGCGCATAAAGTTTTTCTTTGGTTCGGTCTCCACTGCGGCATCAGCGAGGAAGACGGGTGGGAGACATACAGACGTGCACTGTGCACAGTGAAGGGCGTGCGGCTCTTTAGTGGCGAAGTGCTGAAGTCACCGGTGGAGGAAACAGTGTACGAAGGGGAGGAGCCGGATGAACTGCTTCTCGCCCTCGATTGAAGAGAAAATCCGTTTTGTTCTCCTTTTTGCTATATAGAAGAAAAAAAAAAAAAAAACTGAATGAAACGGAAAAGAAAAAAGGGAGTCTGTATTTGGATTAAGGGGGGAGAAGAGAACAGTGAGCAAGACGTAAAGAGAGGAATACGTTGAAAGAAGAAAAAAAAAAAAAACATTGCTTCGTTACCGGAGGTGATTTTTTTTTTTTTTTTTTTGCGAAGAAATTTTTCTATTGATGTCGAAAAAGGAAAATTTATACTTTCATTTATTTTTTTTCTACAGTGTTCACAATACCTTGAAACAAGACATAAAAAAAAAACAACAACAACAACAGTAAATTGCAACACGGGAGCATGCGATAAATTATGTATATATATATATGTATATATATATATATATATATATATATATATACATATATGCATATGTATAAATTTTTTGTGCTTCACCTATCGGATATTTTCTTATAGGTGAGAAGAAAGGAAAATAAAGGATTTAAAAGTAAAAGGAATAATTGCTTTTTTACTTTTTTTTTTTTTTTGAATGGGAATATATGTACAAGTAGGGTGGCTGTGGTACATGGCTGAAATGTATGCAATGTTGTGACCTTGGCATTTATGTCTTGTTGTTTTGGTAGTATTTATAAAATACGAAAGAATGATGTCATAGAAGAACAATAATAACAATAGGCTACTCTTTTTTTTTTTTTTTTGCAATAAAATGATTATATCTCACTTTTCTTGCTTAATCTGTATTCCTCTCGTGAGAGTTTCTCTTCTTTTCAACCTCATGAAATAAAAGTGCTCCTCGTTTTTTGTTTTTTGTTTTTGATTTCTTTTACCCATCCACTTCTCTCTCTGTCTCTATCTATTTGCTTCCCCTCCGCACCCTTTTTTTTTTTTTTTTCTATTTTTCTTTGATAAAATAGTGCGGAAATACTTTCTGAGGTAACAAGAAGGAAAAGCTGGTTGCCTTGAGCGAGGTGGCCGCCGTGAGAGCTGAAATTTGTGTATGTTCTCTCCCCACGTAGTGCTTTTGCGTCGACGTGGGGCTGGCATCATTGGTCTTCCAAATGTTGGGAAATCGACTCTCTTCAATGCACTCACGTGCAGCCAACAGGCCAAAACAGGCAATTTCCCTTTCTGCACGATTGACGCAAATCTCTCCAAGGTATCCGTAATGGATGAGAGACTGCGCAAACTTGCCGCATGTACGGGGGCTCAGCGAATTGTGGATGTGGAGATTGATCTTGCGGACGTGGCTGGTCTTATTGAAGGTGCCTCTAAAGGTGAGGGACTGGGAAATAAGTTTCTTAATGATATTCGCCCTTGCACCATTTTACTACACACTGTTCGATGCTTTGAAAGTGCTAAAGATGGCTTTGACGCACCTTCACCACTAAATGATATTTCCACTATTATCAGTGAACTTGTTCTTTCTGATCTTGAATTTATGGAAAAATCTCTTCATAAAAATAAGAGAACGAAAAAGACAGGTGATGCGACCTTGGATTTTTGTCAGCGTGTGGTTTCTTGGTTGCAAGAGGGTAAGCCTGTCTCTGATATGAAACTTCGTTCTTCGAAGGAGATGCAAATGTTGCAGCAGTATCAGTTACTTTCCGCAAAGCCTATGATGTTTGTACTAAATCTTGACGAGCCGAGTGTGGTTTCAGGGAACGCATACAGCGCCGAAGTGGAAAAGGCCTTTGGTGCTGAGCGAACATGCCGTGTGTCGGCTTCACTAGAAGAACAGACATCTCAACTCTCCTCACGCGAGGAACGATTGCTTTTTTTGGAGGAGTATGGTATCGATGTACCGCGTGGTGAAGTCCTTTTACGTCATGCGTATAATCTCCTGCAATTGCAGTCATTTTATACAGTTGGGCCACAGATGGCTTGTGCCTGGGCTGTGACAAAAGGAACGAATGCGAAGGAGGCAAGCGGTGAGATCCACTCAGACTTTGAAAAATACTTTATTCAAGCGAGAGTGATGCCGTGGAGCGAGTTTCTTGAAAAAAAGAATATAGATTTGGCAGAGAAGCAGATGACGCCTGTGGGCTCTGAGTATATTATGAAGGATGGAGATGTTATGATTGTGGAGCACAAGGCACCTCGATAAAAAGCCTTTGGACATGCCTGGGTCACGTTGTAAGTCACACATATATACACACGCAAAAAAAAAAAAAAGTACAAACAATTTCAAAGTGCTATCAAGAACCGAAGCAAGAATAACAAAAGAATAACAGCAAATATTTGCTGTTTTCCTTTATTCACATATTTATGGCCTCAACGCACAACATTAACGGAAAAAAAAAAAAAAACGACAGCGATTTGCCTTAGCGGAATATATATATATATATATATATATATTCTTTAATTTAAAACGCATTATTAAACTTATACTGGTTGCCTTTTTTTTTTTTTTTGTCTTTCTACCTCTTAAACTTTAGATTTGGTGATTGAACGCTCTTTTGGTTAAGAGAAAGGTTCTGCGTAGAACTTACAGTTATAGGAAATCAACTACAGAGTCACGACGCTACTTTATCATCAGCGAGTTGGTGTCGTGAATTTTTTTTTCGTTGTTTGTTTATCATTAAGGAAGGCTAAGGATAAACTTATTTCTGGTAATTTTTTTTATTATTATTACAGAATACAACCATAGAGTAGCATTCGACGAACGGATAGGGACTAAAACAAACTCAAACCTAAGCTCTGTGGGAATAAGAAGTATAACAAAAAAGATTTGCATAAGATATAGCGTCTTTGTAATTGTGCTTCACTGTGAATTGTTGCTTTATTATATACAATTGTTTCGGGGCTGATGTTCACCACTGGTGACGCCAGACGGTATTCGGCATTCTTCTCTCGTGCATGGACTCCACCACCTGATGGGTTGAATGGCGATGGAGGGTCACGCAGCGCGACGCCCCCAATCATTTCCCCTCGACGTGGCGCCCCTATTCACGTGCGCGGAGTCACGGGGACGGACCCTATGCGAACTTCAGGTCCTGCTGCATTGTCTGCAGGTTTACAGGCGAATCGGGCACTTGTGGGAATGTCACGCAAAGAACCAAACATGTCCACTTCGCCATACGTATCGCCTTATATCAGTACAATCGATGCCGGTCGAGGTGATAGAATCTCCGATGATGTATTGAACTATACGGCTCGTCTTGAAGAAGATGTAGGCCATGTGAACAATACCCTTGACCGAGCCTACCATTTAAGAGATCACTACAAGGAGGAGGCTGCGCGCCTACATAAGGAGCTCATGCACAAGCAACATCAACTTGACTCTCTTCAATGCGATCATCGGCACTGTGGTGATATGATTTTGAGTCTTCGACAGGAAATCAGCACACTTCGTCAGCGTCTCGATGAGGCCGAGGGAGAGGTAGAACGACTTCGAATAACACTAGCCTCTGACGAGCACAAAGGTGGAGTTGATGTCATGTACTGCAAAGGCGAACTCGTTCGGCGGGAGAAGGAGATAGAAAACCTTCAAGAAGAGAATAAAAAACTCACAAATAACTTGCAGGAGCTTCACACAGAAATGCTTACAAAAAGAAGCCTCTCCGATACTTCAGGTGGTACATTTAACAAGGATGAAATGGAGCAATCTAAAAAAACTATTCAACTGCTATGCGATGAGTTACAGGATCTTAAAAATCAAATCGAAACAGAAAGGGAAGAGAATACAAAACTTGTTAACTCAATCACTGTAGAGAAAAACGCTTTATCTGCTGAAGTAATCTCTCTTAATGAGCGTCTTCAGTCGACGCGAACACTCTGCCAGACGCATGCTGATACAGTTGACGAGCTTCGCGAAACCTTCATTCAGCGTTCTTCTGTAAAACAGGAAGAATACATTGTATTAGAACGACGCTACAAGGAACTTCAGGAAGAAATCGAATCTCAACGTCATTGTGATGAACTGAACGCCAATAACCTAGACAATGCTCTTCAGTTGGAAAACCAAAATCTACAACTACAAATAATCACCCTGAGGCAGAGAGAAGTGGAAAAAGAGGAAACTTTGTGCCGACTTGAAAGAGAATTAAATGAACAGCAAATACTTTCTCAAAACCTACAAAATGAACTTGAACTTTTGAGCAAAAAAGATGCTTTGCAAAAACAACATCTTCTTGAAACAGAACAAAAGCTAACTAAGAGCCAGAAGGATAATGATGAAGCCAACCGTATCATTACAGACTTTCGACAAAAACTAGAAAATGATTTTTCCGCCCTGAACCAATACACAAAACAAACTGACCATAGAGAATCTAAGCATGACATTGGAGAACAAGACATCGAACAACACGTTGGGCAAGAGCCATTTTTAGGCTTTAAGAACAAGCAAGCAGATACAACAAGTCAATCGACCACGCGCCAAAACATTATAGTGATCAATGAAGAAGAACGGATACTTTCACGCATAGTAGACACAGCTGATGAGACGGATGCCCTGCGAAGTCGTCTAGCTGAGGCGGATGAAACGATTGAAAAGATGTCCGCCGAGCGTGTCGCATTGTCAGCGAAAGTTGATGAGCTTAACAAAAATGTGTCTCGTGCAAAGGACAGCACAGAGGAAACAACCACTGTGGTGGACGCGCTAGCAGCTGAGTTACGTGACACGCAGGAACGACTCCACGAGGCTGAGGAAGCATGTCGTGTTGCTGGTGATGGCCGCGCTGCTGATGCAGCGAAGATAGCGGAGCTGGCGGAGAAGCTGAGTCGCGAGGAGGCGAATGTGCGTGAGCTGCAGAAGGCAGCAGAGCATGCCAGCGCAGCCGCTGCTCGACGTGAGGAAGATCGTTCGCTGGAGCTACAGCTCTCTTCGGCTCTAACTGCTTTAGATGGTCTTGCTGCGGAGTGTGAGGAGCGTGCTAAGAGGGCTACGGGCCTCGAGGAACGCATTGGTGAACTCGAGGATGAGCTTGCGAACGCCCGATCCAGAGCGGAGGACACCGCTGACGAGACGGATGCCCTGCGAAGTCGTCTAGCTGAGGCGGATGAAACGATTGAAAAGATGTCCGCCGAAGGTGTTGCCCAGGCGGACAAACTTGCGGAGTTGACCCATGTGATAGCGCTTCTGGAGGAAAATGCTAATGTCCCCGAAGACGTGATTGGTGCACTATCTGCAGAATTGCGTGACACGCAGGATCGTTTACGTGTTGCCTTGGCCGACTGTGGGCCTAGTGAGAATTTGAATCGTGGAGTTACTGTAGGCAATGCGGCGGGTGTTGGTCGTTCAAGTTGCCAAGAGGGAGATGTACGCGATGTGGTTGGTAGTTTCCCTGATGGTGGGGATGTAACCTCATTGAGATCTCAGCTTGCAACAGCTCTTGCGGCGGTCGAACGTCTTGGTGAAGATTACGAAAAGATGCGTGAAAAATATCTCGCTTCAGAGAGGCATGTTAGTATATTGGATGTAGATCTGCGTGATAAACGTCGTAATCTTGCTACTGTCAATGAAGTGTGTCTCCAGCTTCGTGAAGAAATGGATATGAAGAACCGCGCACTATCTTCTGCTTTGGTTGCTTTGGATCGTGTTTCAGCGGAACATGTTGATTCGGAAGTTGCACATGAAGAAAAGAGTGCAAATTTACTTTCAACATTTGAAGCACTTTACATGCAATTTGAAGCAACAAAGCGTAGCTTTGAAGAGGAGCGGACCCGCAATGCAGAAATCTTAGCAGACGAGCTTTTCTCCAGTCGCCGCGACGTTCAGCGGGCTGTGGAGGCTCGTCGCCGCGCGGAGAAATGTCAAGCGGAGTTAGAGCAGCAACTCGAGCGTCTGTCGCCATTATCAGGTACCCGTGTCTCGACGCCAATGTCAGATAACGCTGCTGTACACGAGTCACCAAGCCCTGCTGCTGCGGTTCCTTCCGAGTACGTGGACCACGCACAGTTTCTGCAGATATCGAGCCTTCAGGCGGATCTCATCCTCACACGACGCCGCTGCCGGCACCTTGAAGAAATTCAGGAGGACTTGCTTTCGGATCGCCGCGGAACGGTTGACGGCGATGAAACCGTGTCTGCTTTGCGTGCAGAGCTGAGCCATCTCCGCGGGGAGTTGGAGCATTTGCGCGTGGAGTACCGCACGCTGCAGGATCGGCACAACATGATAGTGACTTCCCGCGGCGCGGCGTCGGAGGAGCGGCGCGAACGGTATAGCCGAGCGACTCAGCACTTGCACGAGAGGCGGAGCGAGATCTCCACCGACACGCAGCAGGCGCGTACATCGGAGGTCGCCACGCTACACGAGTCGGATAACCTCGAGAAGGCCTTTCGCGTCCTCGACGAGCAGATGCACGTCGTGCGTGCTGAGGTGGAGCGGTCCTCCCGCAGCTCTTCACATGCGCGGCAAAGCGGAGTTGCCTCGCGTCGCAGCGCCCCACCGAAAGAGACCCGCGGCACAGAGGTCCAGCAGGCGGTGCGGCAACGCGAAGAAGAGATCCAACGCCTGCAGTCGGAGCTCGGGCACCGCAATGAACAGGTCGACGATCTGGAAAAGCGCCTCGCGAGCACAAGAGAGCGACTCCAAAGCAGTACACGCAAAACCGAGCACTACGACAGAATTGCTGATAAGTTAGGCAACACTAACGAACACCTGCAGCAATCGCTTCGAAGGGTGAGTGCGCAGGAGCAGACCCATACTTCACAGTCTGTGTCGGCCTCCCCTATATTCAGCGATACGCAAAGCGGCGGACACAAGGAATCACAGGACAATGTAGCAGGAAGATCAAGCCACCCAACAGAAAGTAGAAAGCGGTCGCGCTCCACTGTTAGATAAATACGCTTATGAGGATTCAAATCAACATTTTATCTCTGAATGCCTCCATATATATAATAAGTCCTTATTACAAAGCGCGCAAAACAAACAAACAAAAAAACTCTTGTTTTAAATAAAGCTGTACTACAGACGGTAAAATAAAACAGTTATTATTGAAGGCACGACTGATGATGCCCTGTAAAAGACTTTACGAATTCTTTTCTTTAGCACTTATACTATGAAGTCGAACCGCGGAAAAAAATAAAATAAACAAATAAACAAAAAAAAATTAAACCCCTTTGAAAACGATTGGACACAAAAGTCTATGTTACCCCCAAAAAAAATTTACTTGTAAAGAAACAAAATTTTCTACAATTATTACCACTGATTAAAAAACAACTAGACAATATCTACACTATATATACTCTTTATTATTTTCTCTCCCTATACTAAAAGCACCATCTGTATAAAAAGCAAAAACACAAAAGCCCTCTAATTGACTACGAAATGCGCGCAATAGTTCAGAGCCTCCACAGGAACCTGGCCGCCCCCGAGCTGGTGCAGTGGGCGGTGAAGCTCGAGA